>CM046328.1:22337567-22937567 GCA_025403435.1 Artocarpus heterophyllus
CCGGCATCCGTTTTCGACACCTCCTGCGCCAATGGAAAGCTCTCAACGAGCTGAGTCCAACGACGTGCCGTGCCGTCCAAAAAGCCGCCGGAGGAAGCCTCACGCGCTGCCCAAAGTGGCAGAGAAACCCATTTCTTTCCGACGAGATATCTTCACCGTCCGACGTCCGATCGACGTGATTCTTGTTCCTACACGACCACCATGATGAGAGGAACAAAACCCAACCTTGGTGGCAGCTCATTAACCGCTGGATTGCTCCGCCAGCCTACCGTCGCTGTGGGCCACCACGAGTTCTTCAATTCCGTCAATTTTGACGGTGTTGAGGGGCTGCAATGGAGGGGAAACACTTAGAGGAGGATGGGTAGCCAAAACCCTCAGCCAATTTCGGGTTTCCACAGCTGAAGAATCAAGATCGAAATCTCCATTTTTGGCCGCTGACTTTGAGCTCCGACCCGATATGTTAGAGGCAGAATTAGGTGAAATTGACACCATCATTGGACTTAGAAGGGTAGATTTAGGGGGGGTAGGCTCGAGCTCAGCCCCCAACAGAGCCAATCGTCGTCGGTCAACGGCGACTTTGGATTTTTGTGATCTGGACCTCTGATCGAAGATCCGAGACTGCCTCCTGACTCGTTTCGACGCTCTGAACACAATGGTGACCTCTGTTTGAGCAAATTCCACTTCGATAAAAATCATTTGGTACCAACAGCACGCAGATCAAGGCGATTCAAACAATAGTAACAGAGTCCAGAATGACAGTTCCAGTAACGTATGATCTCTAAGAAGCATTCTTAGCCATTCATGGTCTTTTGAGGAGTACTGCAGAGGATGCTTCGCATATTGTAGATACAACGAGGTACAACTGGACCTGCTTAGCTTGGAGTCCAAGTAAGTAGGAATCTCGTCTATAGTATGAACCGTTTTGAAATAAATTGTTTTAGATGCTTTCATGAAAATTTATGAAATGCATGATCAGTGATTGTTACACTGTTTTATATGAGAATGGGTTTTATAACGTTACAAGGGTGACGAAAAAACCCGTTAAGGGTAAAATCGTCATTATTAAGGAAACGACTAGAACGGAGTCGAACACTCCGATTTAGCATAACGTTCTTAGACAGAAAATATTCCGTAATATGTTAAGTAACGTAACCGTCATGTGAGACGAGAGATTTAATAAGGGATGTTTAAGTAGACGAGAGGTAAACCGATGGGTTACGAGGTTAAAAGAAAAAGTAACCCTAGTGGGTTACAAAGCTAAGCGAAGGAAAGGTAAACTGATATAAGGTTAAGTAAAGACAACGGTAAACGAAAGTATACTAGTCAAGTTAAAAGGAAAAAATGGTTAATGTTTACATTTTATTATCAATCGAGTGAATTGATAATAAAGAAAGTTAACTAATAAGTCGGTTGTCGTTTGATCAAGACGCAAAGGCCAACTAATGGAAGGAAAAGGAACGAAATAGAGAACGCTTAAGCATAGTTCGGGTAAGTTCAAATCTCACCTACAGCATGAAATAAATGATTTTTAAATGCTTATTTATATAATTTGCAAATGAGTTTGCAATTAGTATACAAGTTGCTTTTAAAGTATGTTTGCATTTATTGTGCAAAAAGTTTTAAAGTTCAAGAAAAAGAATTACAATGAATTTGCAACCGTTATGTTAAAGGTTTATTTGCATATTGATATGCATAACATTTTTTTTTAAGTTCAAGTTATGATTTTCAAAGTATTTAAAGTATGTTTTGCATTATGACAATGCATAATGTTTTATAATTTAAGTTATAAGTTATATGATGCATTGGTTATGCAACAAGTTGCATTTGTTGTGCAATAAGTTTTATAATAAAAGTTATAATTTACAAAATATGATTTCATTATATGTTGCATTTGTTATGCAGTAAGTGTTAGAATACAAGTTATGATTTGCAAAATATGTTTGCGTTTTATGATGTATTTATTAAGCTATATGTTGTATTTGTTATGCAATAAGTGTTAGAATACAAGTTATGATTAGCAAAATGTGTTTGCATTTTATGTTGCATTTATTATGCAATAGGTTTTATAGTACAAGCTATGAATTGCAAGTATGTTTGCATATGATGTGATTGCATTTGAAATGCTCACTAAAGTTAATAAGAAGGTAACGTAAAGATAGAAGGAAAATGTCGTACCAACCTCCTTGCTATGAGGCAATAAACGTAAAGTTAAAGTTTAACCTCCTAGATGTGAGGTACAAGACCTCAATGTTTGATGGTCTCAAGTCTTCCACAAGGGAAGCATCATGTTTATGATCTCATGATTAATGAGTTGGTACGAACACTAAAGTAAAGTAAGGAAAATGAAGGTAAGATAAGGAATAAGGAGAGAAAGTTAAAGTAAGATAAGAAAAGTTAAGGAACGAAGATAGAAAGTTAAAGTAAGAAAAGAATGTTCATAAAATGCTCATAATTAAAGTTAATAATTGAGCATAAATGGAGTCATGCATTCTGATGTTGCTTGAATGCTTTTTTATGAAATATTTATATGTTATGTTATAGAAAACATTCAGAGAAATGTTTTATGATAAATATTTATGAAAAACATTTTCATGTTTTCAAGAAAAGGTTTATGAACGACGTTTTAAGAAAAGCGTTCAAGAAATGTTTTACGAAAAACGTTTATGCAAAACGTTTCAGAAATGTTTTATGAAAAACGTGTATGAAAAATGTTTTCAGAAATGTTTATGGAAAACGTTTATGAAAAATGTTTCAAGAGGAAGGTTTTTATGAGAAAAGTTTTAAAGCATGATTAAATGATTTGTGAGAATATGTTTGAACTTACTAAGCGAAAGCTCATTAAAAGTTTCTTCATGCTGTAGGTAATTTGTGGGTGACCAATAGGACCCGCTAGAAGAGCGGGGTGTTACGGAGGACAGATGCGAAGATTTGGGTACGGATACCACCATGGTTTTGCTTCCGCTACGCAAAGAAAAGGTTTTCCATTGTTTAATGTTGTGTTTTCAAAGTTTTAAGATACAATTTACGATCTGTTTTATGTAATTATAAAATAAAGTTCTAAGCTATGATTTAATAAATGTTTCTTATTAAGTTTTAAGAAACGATTTGAAATGATTTTAAGGGCAAGTGTTGAGCGAGGTCTCAACTTGAAATGCGACAGAGGTTGCATCAGTTTTAAAGAACGTTTAAAGAAAAAAAATTATTTCAGTATTTTTCTTACTAAGTAAGTAAGATTACTATTTATAAAACGATGTTTAAGAAAGTAAAGTGACTGCCAGAAAAGGCGGGTCGTTACACGTGATCTACGGTTGATAAGCATATTATAAATTCACACACTTAATGTTAGTACTATAAAGATAAATGTAGAGTAAGTAGTCAATGAATATGTTAATTACCTAATCCAGCAGAGTTCACATCTTGAGATCCCTTTGATTCATGACTTCCTTGCAGGACTCGGCCAAATCCACTGGCATATGACAACAAAAATTGATCGACAATATACTTTTTGCCTTCTTTTTTGGCTTGAAATCAACATTGATAATTAGCATGTTTGACACAGGACGATCCTAACCATTATCTCAGTTATGAACTCACATGCTACAGTAAAAAGATAAAAATTGCTATAGTGTAAAGCTCTCACATGCTACAGTAGAAACAGTTCTAACCAATGGTTCTAACCACTATGCCAAATACCCTATAATTTATTATGAGGTGAAGCGTACTGCTACATACACTTGTTCAAAGGGAAAATTATGTATATAGTAAGGTGAGAGCATGCAAAATAGAAGATTAATCAGTGACTATACGTATAAATGGATTAGAGTTGAAATACCATATAATGTAATTAAACGACAACATCAAATTTGATCGTATCATGCTCATTTACTTGTCCTAGCCATGAAACAAGGTGACATTTTGTAAGGTAGAAGCTTTGCTGTCATAATCCCAAAACCATTTAACTGTAAGATCACCTAATTAAAAATTAAAGAAACGTATCTTTTTTGTTTTTTCGTTTGTTTTTAAACTGAAGAAATATTCAAAGCAACGTAGGTCTTGGGATTCAGATTGCCTACATGATTTTCAATGTTTCAAATGGTACCTAACCAATCATAAAGAAATTCAAATTTATTAAATATGTATCATAATGTGTGTTCAATTAGATAGTATTTTTAGATACTAAAATTGAACAGATAATCCAACTCTGGTATCTTGAGTCTTGAGAAGATAATGGGGGAGAAAAACATTAACATGGCAAATATTCCAATTTCTCCTTCAATAATGGCTAAAATTTAATATGTACGAGCCAATTTCATAGAGAGTACTTACTTTCAAGATTCAGATCTTGCATTAGAGTTTAGATAAATATTAAGTTAACTTATTAATAAAAAGGAAAATATAAGAAATATCCAGGACTAGTCTACAAAATCAAAGACAACAATTTAAAAAATAAAAGCATATCAAAAAGAACAAGAACACCAAAAATGGCCGCCAAATTGAAAAATGGAAAACCAAAGCAACTAGGACAAAGCATGATGATCTACTCATTTTGGTAAAATCCAAAAGAACCCCTCTGAAAAAATACAAGCCACATACGTATTATGTTCAGCTTGGAACTCATGCTAGATTTAAAAAAAAAAAAAAGGGTCTCAGAATTTCAAATTATTGTTGTTTTCATTTCACATAAAAGGTACTCAAACTAAGGAAGGAAAAAGAAACACCCTTTTTGAAGGAAAAATAATCTGGACATGTTAATTCTGAGTAAATATGGGTTCGAAATTATTATTACTTCCTAGACATGTTATCACCTAATTTTTTTTTTTTTAAACAAGGGAGACACGAAAAAATAACAATTACTTCCTCTGCAGTATCCCGTACAACCAACGTACGTGGAAAATTCAAAATGATTGCAGCAATTTAAATTTTATATAAAAAAAGATTATAACAAATAGGTTTATATATGACTGTATTAAAAAATATAGTAACAAAACGGTGGATTCGAACGAAAAATTTTCCATTCAAACCAATTACGTGCATATATATATATATATATATATATATATATGTATTATGTGTGCAGATAAATTCATTAGTTTGTGTAATTCAACTCGTACTATATATATCCAAAATTATGGCATAAACAAAAAAAAAAAAAAGGAAGAAATTTCTCGGAGAACTTGTCAGAAGCCCGATTGGCCCAGGACTTGGACTTCTTCTCGATATCTTTGAAAGTATTATATTCATCCTCTGCCTTGTGCTCGGCAACACAAAGAGCCATCCACAACATGACCACCACTACTAATGCCGTACTAGTACTTCTCTTTGCCATCTCTCTTTCTCTCTCTCCCCTTTCTCTCTTTCTCTCTCTAGAAAACGTAAGGAAAATTGTAATCAGACAAAGCTTTTCAGTTCTCGATCGAATGTTAATGTTTAGAGTTTGATGGAGATTTTCTCTTTGGAGATCCTACATATACGTCGTACAAGCGTTTTCCGGGCCTTGGTACTTTTGCATTTTGTCTTTATTCTTCTTCGGTGTGAAAAATCGGAAAACGGTTTTTTTTTTTTTTTTAATTTTTTTATTTTTGGGACATGGTTTGTTATTAAGCCACGTGCCTTGGCGCGTGTCCTACAGTTAGCTTTGGGCCCGTTTGCAACGCGTCTAGCCACTTGGCACTTGCTCACCAGAATTTTTTTCCTTTTTTTTCTTTTCCTATTACATTTTTTTTTTCTTTTGAAAGGAAAAAAGTGTGATATGAGATCGGAACTTGGAAGAATATTTTAAACATTTGTTATTTTCGTAAGAATGTGTTTACTCGTTTATTAAAACTAGTTGCATCCATTCACCTGTGAGGCCGTTATGTTATCTGTTGTTTTGTATTTTTGCTTAATTGTGTATTATTTAATTTAGAGATATTTATCTTTTTAAGCTCTTTATTTTATATTAATTTAAAAATTATACTTTAATTTTTGATCTTATTGAATATTTATCTTCAGATTGAATTTAATTTACAAATATATACCTTTCATCAGCCAATAATTGATTTTAACATTTAAAATAACTAAATTATCATTTTATAAAAGGAAAAAAAAATTAAAACTTTCAAAACATAAGAAAAAACAAAAATAAAAATACACAAAATACTTATTTTAGAATATTTTATTTCTGAAGTCAAAAATCTTGATATAAAGTTTATTTAAGTTCTTAAAGTTATTTTATTTTACAATTTAAAGGTATTTTAAACAATTTTTTAGGTCAAAATTTAAGATTAATCAGTAGAATATATAAACTTGTACATTAAATTTAATTTGAAATTATATATTTCATGATATAAAAAACTAAAAATATAATATTTAAATAAACTTAAAATATAAGTGATAAAAAAATAAATAACTCTTTAATTTATTTGGCATTTTGATTGTGTATTAAAAACAACCCAATCTCTTAAAATAGTTCATTTAAGAATATGAATTCGTTATCAAACATTGCCTTTTCGCTTTGGGCTGAGGTAACAGTCTTCTGTTCAAGCGTATCAAACATTGACAATCTTCTTGCCTTTTCACTTTGGTCCTTTTTTTCTTTTTCTTTTTTTTTTTTGCCTGAGGTAACAGTCTTCTCTTCAAGAGACAATGTTCTAAATCTTTCACCAAAATAAGTAAATAATTAAATAAAAATACTGCCACCCAATAAAAATCTGAAAAAAAAATCAACAATACACTGAAAGTAAAAGAAAAGTGATGCCATCAAAGCTTTATAAATGAAGAAAAAATATTTTTGAAAAAGAAGCTAATAATATGATGCATCCTCCATGCATCCCAGCTAATGGTTTAACCTTTCAAGATGAGATCTTTTTCAGTCAACTAACATGCATTCATCAATTGACAGGTCACAAACGGCAAAATTTTCCAAACCAAAAAGAACGGTGAGACATAAATTAGCAACAAAAAATTTTCCACCTTCTGGGCTCCTATAAGACCATAAATGCATGAAAGATGAATCACTCAGGCAAAATTTTTCAAAACTAGCCAGCTACACCGGCTGACCACCTTCAGCTGCCAGTTTAATCCTCTGGTGATGCTCTGCAACCTTATAATCCACAATTTCCTTGAACAACTGTGAATCCAAAACACAGTCTGGTCGGCTGTAGACGGCTGCTTGGACGCCGGCCATGAGTTTTGCAATCTCACGGCCGGAGAACCCTTCTGTTTTCTTGGCAGCCTCGCGTATTGTATCATCAGAAAGATCTTTTATGGTTATGTTCTGCGGCTTGTTCTTGACCAAGCCGCCCCATTTAGATGACCCATCACCACCCTCGCTGGATATGTACTTGTTCAAGTAGAGTTTTAGTAGCTTAAAACGTTCCTCTTCCCCTGGAAGTGGGAATTCTATGACCTCATCGATGCGGTCAATGATGGCACTGTCAAGATCGTCGGGCCTGTTTGTAGCAAGGACCAGAACGGTGTCCCTGGACTGATCTCCAGTTCGGAATAGCAACGCATTTAGAGCACTTCGTTGAGCTTCACTCATGTGTGTACTGTTACGTCTGTATGGGATAAAACAGCTAATTAATATACCAACCTCCGATAAAAAACTTAAAATCATTCTTTTAAGAAAAAACTATGGCCTATAGATTTTAGTTATCTTAGAGAGACTTGAGCTAGCCCATTTCATGCTATATCACGCAGAATCATCTGAACCATAAACGATGGAACCAAAAGGAATAAATAAATTAAGACACGAGGGAGTTCTCGGTTGGAATTGACCCTCTCACTCCACCAATATAAAGCATTGATTCACGGAGAGTAACAGCTATGACTAACCAGGGACTTCCCACCACCCCCCAAACCCCAAAACCCCACCCAACGGGATATAAAACTAGTTATAAGTACGATTCGAGCCTAGGATCTCCTCCTTATCCCACCCCACCCTTACCAACAGGGCTAGCACCAGTTGGCACTAATTAGGGATGTTTTGAGCCAAAACAGAGGAATTAAACCGTTTAACGTATAGAGCAGAAGCTTGACCTTACAAAAATCTCAGCATAGTTCCATTTATCTAATTGAGAGAAAGACAAGAAAACCACTTACTCGCAAAGGAAAGCATCTGCTTCATCAATAAAAAGGAGTAGACCCTTCTTCGAATTTTTCGCCCAATCAAATATTTGATGGATTTTTGTGACAGCCTGTGGACCCAGAGGAGCAACATCACCTCCTGTCATCATAGCATAATCAAGGCCCTGCACAAGAACACCATATAGGATCAAAATTAGCAATTGTTACATGAAGCTATAAATTTTTCAGGTACATACAAATAGGTTTCAGTAATTACATTGTGAAGCCAAGATATAAAAAAAAAATACCGATTTGCGTGCAATTTCTCTAGCAACCATAGTTTTGCCAGTCCCAGGGGGGCCATAGAAAAGCATATTCCGAAAGGGTGCCTGATGAGCCTTGGTGTTTGCTGTGGCTCTAGCAAGGTGCTCTATTCTCCTCTGCAACGAAGGATGGAGAACAATATTTCCAAGACCTTTCTTATTTTCCAAAGTTCCAGCTGTTGTACTATAATTAAAGACTTTATTCTTGGCTTGAGAAATTATCCCTAACCCTGGAAATCTCGACATGGACGATTCTCGGATCAGTGATGGCTGTCCTAGTATTCGATTAACATAACCCCATATAACTCTAGAACCTTCTCTGCAAAAACAGCAAGGGACATCATAAGGCAGTTAGATATCATACTAAGTCAACACAATTAAGCACCTAAAACCCATTTGAACTCTAATTAAGTTGGTATTATTGGAAAAACTTGAATAAATGATACACCGTCCACGAAAAGAACCAACACAACAATATATTTCTCTTAAAGAAAATAGAAGAATTAGTTGAAAGCAGATAAAAGAACAGCTTACAAACCTAGTCGTATAAACACCAGCTGCTAATGCTGTAGCTCCTCCAACAGTCATAAGCAACTTATTCCTATCAGTCAGTAAAGTTCTAAATCCACCTGCAGATTGTAGTAAAAAATAGAATTACTTCTAAGATATTAATTAAATCGAACTAAAAATACTATAAGTTCATATCAATCGGACATCTTTTTTATCAACATCGGCAAATCGAGTATAACAAATACTCATCATTTTGAAATATGTATGATCAGTTCTGTTACCTTCTATATGACTAAAAGTTGTATTTATTGCAGCAAGCCATTTTTCTCTTTCACCACTCATCCGTTCTATAAGCATTCTCCTGTTGTGTTCCTCAGTCAATTTTGCTTCATGGGCTCGACCTTCAGCCTCTGCCATGGCCTTAACTCGTATGGTTTCCCGCTCAATTTCAGCTCTCTCTTTCTCCGTCTGCCGCTGTTGAGCTTGAATTTGTTCCTCAGTAGCTCTCCGTGCCTGTTCTTTACGTATAGAGGACTCCTCTTGCATCTTAACCAATTCAACGTTATGTTGCCTCTGGGCTTCATGATCTGTCTGCAAACAAGCCAATAAACTTCAACTATTTGATTTCTTAATAACCAGTGCACACCTAAAACATGTTTCTCTTAGTAAATTGAGGTATGTGTAACTTCTCAAGTTAAAAGTTCTGCATATGACTCCAAGAAAAATGAAATCAATTTCACTATGCACCTGCATTCTCTTTCTAGCTAAATCATCTTCATATCGCTGCATTTGTGCTTTTGCCTGTTTTTGTTGCTCCACTATATTCCTTTGTTCCTCGGCCAATTTTCTCTGTCTTTCCTGCCAAAAAGACAAATGCAAAGTACAAATTGAGGTGCATAGGAAAGAGAAACGGGAAAAGAACAAAAGCTCTTATAATGCGAAACTAAATTAGTGAAATTATAATCAAATCACTAGAGGTATTAAGTTCACATGAACATATACACAGATTAAATCTAAGGAACACAAGCATGAATTTCAACCAGAAAATACGCAGAATGTAAGAAGTTTTAAAACTTATGCAACAGATTGTAACCCACAATATCCTTTTGAGCTTGAATTGCTTCATAATGAGCCTTTTCAGCGGCGACCTCAGCGAGGCGGGTCTGTTCCTGCTTTCTGACGAGATCAAAGACCTGAAATTAACACAAACCCACATGACCAAATAAACCAAACTCTAAACTCAAATCAACATCTCTGATCTCTGTTCAGTTTCCATCAAAAGCAAAACAAGAGGTTATAAATTTATACAAATGCTACTTTTCTTTTCATTTTGGAAAATCGAAATTGGTTATTTCAACTAATTAATCCAAATGATTAAATTGTGTGTCAAAAGTAACAATACATAATCAAAACTGATATTCGAAGGAAAAAAACTCAAATTTGTAACTAAAAAACATTTGTTTATCCATTTCTCCTGACTTTTCGATTTCTTCTCATCAAATAGAAACCCCGAGACGAAAAAAATTCTAAACTTTCTGCACTTTCCATATGATTAAAACGGGAAATTGAAATTGTAGTTCTTCAATTAAATTAAGCCAAGTAAAAGTGACAATATACAATCGAAATTTTTTTTCACATAATCAAAACTAATACAAGGAGCAAACGCACTAGGAAATTTGCAACTAAAAAACATCGGTTTATCCATTTCTACTAACATTTCAATTCGTCATCCAAAAAAAAAAAAAATCAACTTTTCGCTATTTTCCCAAATTGTCCTCAACAAAGCAAAATGAATTGAATTTCAGATGAAGAAAACAAAAAAAAAAAAAAATTGAAACCTCTTTGGCGAAGGGAGAGCGATTGATTTCTCGAAGAGCTTTGGCGCCCCTCTCCAACGACTCAGCGTCGAACCCCGACCCTCTCGGATCATCGGCCGCCGCTGCTTCAGAATCCGTTTTCGCATTGGCGGTTTGGTCAGACGAAGAAGGATTTGAAGAAGAAGAAGAAGACGAAGAGGAAGAAGAGAAATAAGGGAAGCGTAAGGTAGAGTCGGCGTGGGCTCCGTTGGATAGAGATGACAGTGACACCGCCGCGGCGGCCATTGCCACGCACGAGGAGAATTTTGAGGTCGCCATGGGTGAAAGATTCGAGCTTTGATTTGGTTCTAGCAGGAGATTGGGAAATGGGTCATCGTTTCGGGGTTTTAGGAGGTTTAAGGTTTAAGCTTTAACGCCTGGTGCGACCATAGACGACAAACCCTAATTGACAGAGTTTGTTTATTTATTTATTTTTTTAAGATAAAAAAAAGACAGTGAACGAAAGACGGTTGGGTTTGCGTGCGGAGCAATCTCCCTACAAACATTATTTTGAATATTATTATTATTATTAATAATATCATTATTATTATCAGAGGAAATTATGTTGTTGTACTTTAATAAATTTAATTTTTACATAACAAATTTTTAATTTTAATAAAATGCTTTTTAAACTTTAAATTTATTTAGCAACTAAAGTTTAATAGCTAACAGGCATTAAAAGTATAGACGATTTTGGTCATGAGATTAACAAGAGATTTTTTTTAAGCATAAAACTTGTCTATAAAAAAAGATTGAAGCTTAAAACATAGAAAAGAGTGTGGAATATAAATTAAAAGTAACTATTAGATTTTAATTGCTAATGACTTTGTTGATGATCAACACCATGTGCGACTACGCACGGTGGTCAGACTATCTTACGTTTCTCTCTTTGACTTCACTGGTTAGCCCTACAAGAAGAGGGAACGTCTTAGAGGTCAAAGGGGGACACCGATGTGGTGCCATCTGAGGGCTCTCTGACACTCAAGTCAAGCACTCGTTAAGTGAAGAGAGAGGTTGAGGGTAGGCTAGAGAGAGTCCATTTATTTTGGTGATGGAGTAAACGCTTTTATTTATAGCTCACCACTTGGACTGGATGTAAAACGGGTTTGACTGTTGACCCGAGTGCTCTGTATAGTGGTTTCAGGGGGTTGGTAACAAGCGTAACTATTCTTGTGGTGGAGGGATTGGTCTCATCCAGCACTACGGCGGTGCCACGTCAGCTTGTGAACAACTCGGCTGCCGCCATGTCGGTTAGGACATGGCCAATGTCGAGCAACGGACGTGTGACCATCTACTTCATACCAAGGCCGCATTCTTTTAGTACCCTAGTCGGTGGTGGCCAAGCTCCAAGGGGACCTTGTTCCGACTAGCCAGTAAGACGTAGAGGGATGCTTGGGTGACTTTTGCTGATTAGCTTGGTCGGGCGTCCGACCTACTGTTTCTAGGTGCTACCCGAGTACGCCCTCAGTGGACTAAAAATTTCAAGAAGTATTTTGTCAAGATTAAATATTCGATATGCATTATATAAAAAAAATTAATTTTCATTATTACTAAGGAAAATAAGTGCTTTGTTCTTCTTTTTTCTTTTTTCTTTTTTTTAATTCTTTCTCTGCAACTTACCGAAGTCAATTGATTTTTTTTTCTCTGCTTTTCTTCTTTTTTTCCCCATTTCCCCGTATTCGCTCTCACCCTTTTTCATTGGTTTATCAAATTTTGATCGAATTGTCATTTCACTGCTGTCTTAGCCTTTGATATTAAAATTTTGTAAGTTTCTGTTATGTTTTGTAATTCTTTATACATATATATATATATATATATGTATGTATGTATGTATGTATTGTTGCTCTTTTACTGTAATGCTGCTTTTATGTGAATGTTATTACAACAGCTTGTCGTTTTCATTTTAGCGTCGCTTTTTGCATTTGTCTATCTTTTGTGTGTGTGTGTGTCTATATATATATATATATTGTCATCAACTGCACTTGTCTTTCTTTGTCAAATCCGTTGGCATATTATGTCGTTTTTCATGCTACTGTCGTTTCCCTTTTGTCGTCGTTTGTGGATGTAACTTTCGTCCAAAAATTTGTTGTTTTGTTTCCAAACACTAATATTAATCCGTCATTTCCTAAAATGTTGTCGTTTATCTCGTTTGCGGTCGTTTGAAATGTTTGTTGACACAGCAACGACCCTAGAGGGTTTCTTCATGCCTCTTGACTGTCTTTCACCAAGGCTCAATCAACTTGGTTCTCTGTAAGCTACCGTATCCTTACGCAGGTTATATATATATATATATGTGCGCGCGCATATAATGTTTGAGAAATTAGGAGTTAAAACCAAAACTCTAGCACGTGAGAATTTTATCTTTTAGTACGTAAGAGCTAACACTATAAACAATTATAGGTTAGAACAGTTTTGCTATTAGACAGTTCAAATCTTGAGGCATGAGATTCCTTAAATATGTATAAAGATATAGCAATTTGTAAACAAAACACTACTTCGTCAAAGGAAAAAGAAAGACATAAACACATGTATGAAGGTTTATATATATATATATATATATGTATGTATAAATATATTTATGAAATGCAGTCCTGTTTATAATCTCCTTTTTGTTCATGAGTAAAAACAATCAATGATCTTCTTTAGCACCAAAAGTCCATCTATACTTTGGGGTTTCATGAATTTCTTCACGCTTCGTTGTCCTTAGTTGTTCCAGATTGCTCTTTACAGTTGGTCTATATATATATACACACACACATAACAAATCTTTTTCCACGATTGCATAACCCAAAACCAGCCTGCGCAGGTTATACACGACGAAACCCGAAACCATGCTACAGTGTTTCAGTTAAATCTCCAATGAGTCCAAGAAAACGGCTAATATGCTATAGATATAGTATTTGGCCAACAAAACAAAACGCAGATTGTAGAAAGCCCACCTGTTCAAAGTGACGCCCTCTCCAAATCCAATTATATATATATGCAGACAGACATACAGATACATACATATATATCGAGCTGTATTTTCATAATAATGTATATATATTGTTTGCTCAATAATTGCTTGTCTTCTCGAACTCATATAGTCCACAAATCTTTTATCACTTATTTCTACCTGAACACACTTGTTAACTTTTCATGCCAAAAAGATAACGCATAATCTAATATCAGTTTTTAGCTCGCAATATGACAAAAAGCAAATCTAGATCTATATATCGTTGTATCTATTCACCTAGCTCTATCTAACCCTATATGAGCCGCACGCATTATAGAGAAATATTTGATTGGTACATTATCTTTATATATATACACACAAGTGTGTGTGTATATATATATATATATGTATGTTTGTGCTTAGGAAAACAAAATCACCGAAAAATGCAGATTCAGATTCTGCTTCCAAATAATTATTTTAGTAGAGAATATGACCTTTGTTTTGTTCAAAGTTCTTTTAAAAAAAAAAATGGTTCCCTGATCATGATCAGATTTTGTGGACTATGAACCAATCTGAAATATTAAGCTTGTTAGGCCTTTAAAAAGCTATTCATGAAGATGAAATCATAACACAATATATATCAACTGCACCAGGGTAAAAACAAAAGGAATCAAAATTTTTTTTCCTAGCACTATGGAGGTAGACTTGAGGTGATAAGGATTCCAAATATCAGAGAGATTTGTGTACTATAAGGACCACTATTAGCACAGATTCTCGCTTATTATGCACTTTTTTCAAAAAGTCTCTTTCAGCCAATCATATCAAAATGATCTTCCAAAACTGTCTCATGATTTCTTCTACTCCTTGGGAAACAAGCTAAAAATCCCAGCAAAGAATTAAACATGTCAATGACAGTGGTTCTTGTGCAGAAGCTGTTGATATTATATGGTTATAATTAGGACAAAAAAATAATATAATGATGATCTCATATGTCAGATTTGGAAACAGATTTAGCAGGATTTTTTGACAGCATCTAAATCTCCTGAATGCTAATCTGGTAAATACTAAAGCAAGTATTCCGGGTTAAGGGTGGATATAGTCTATAATTAATTAAGCCAATTGTCAGCTTGTTGGAAGTTGAAATTAAGTTTAGTGGGCTTTAAAAAATGTTAAAAAATAATTTAAAAAAACAACCCAGAAAGCATTTTGTGGATTCTTGCTGGGAAATACAATAATGTGAAAAAATAAATGCAACTGGGAAAAGGGTAATATGTGCCTGCAAGCAACTTGCTAGGTAGGCAAGGGAAATTCTGAGTATCTGCCAAAGAGATATTATCTCAAGAATTGAGAATATACCTCACATTTTTAAGGTACAAATATAAATATATATATAAATACATATATATATATATATATATCTTTTTAGCAACAAATTGAGACCATCTATTGGCTCTCGAATAACTACAAGTGGAAGAATCAAGAACCATGGTGTATGCATTGACAAGGTAAAATATTAAAAAAAAAGGAAAATTAAATAAGAAAAAAAGGAGAGAAGAGAGATTAGAGAAAAAGAGCCACTAGACGATAAAGAATCCATCAGCAAGGAGATCATTTAAGATTTGGAACTGGTCCAGTTGAGTACAAACCGATCAACAAATTAGTCTGCAAAAAAAAAAAAAACCACATATTGAATGTCAAACTAGCTAAGCTACCAAAGGAATATACAGGAAATACCGTTAAAATGTAAAAAAGCAAAGCACAAAATTTGCATAAAATTTGATTCGTCCCAAGACCTAATAGGAATATATAATGATAGGCTGGTCCCTATAAGTATTCCTCAATCCTCATCAATAAAATTCTGCAAGACTATAGAAAAAAGTGAAAAATGCAGAGATTTTGGCCTCCCAAAGTCCTCACCTAGAGGGCTTGTAATAATGAAGAAGAAGAAGAAAAAATAAATAAATAAAGTTAAACCTGCATCAAGTAAGGGTTATAATCACTTCCACATATTATGTGAAAATAACATATATATATATATATATATATATATATATATATTAGTTTCATAAAGACATTTTACATAGTCCTCACACTTAAAAGTCTTATATCTACTGATATTACAAAATCCTTGAACAATAACAAAGAAAGTGTCATAATTTCTGCATACATGTGCAAAAATGATGTGTGTTAATTCCACATTTTACATGGATTGTAGAATAGTCCCCTATAAATAGTCTATGATTAATAATATTGCAAAATCCTGGTCAAATTTTTCGGTTGTTAGAACTAGATCAATGGCAAACAAAATGATGTCAAAATCAACATTTAGACATTGATAAGTTGAGTACGGCTGTGTCCCCCACACAAAGGTGAAAAAAAAAAAAAAAAAAGAATCCGTGATAAGAAGTTTACGTAGACCATACACTTCCCCTTATTCCAAAAGGTCTACTCCGTATAATTATGACTGAGACGATAAAGCATCTTTGAAACGTTTCCATATATACCTCCGTTCTATCTAAAAAGAGAACAAACTCTTATGATAGAACAACATATTTTGATCTTATTAATAGGTTTTGATAAGTTTTAGTAGTCTAATAGATGATGATGTAAAATTATTTTCAATTATGTTATATCATAACGTTAAAAAGTTGATTATATGGTTAAAATAACATATTATATTATATCGTTAAAATGTTGATTATACGATTAAAATAACATAGCCTAATAATGATACTACTAAAATGCATATCTTACCCTACGTTTTATGATCTATTAAAAAAACTGTTATGTTTTTTTCAATTGAAAAGAAATGAAAAGAGGACTAATCTAGCTAATATTAATCAGAAAGGCCAAACAAACAAACATCAATCAAACCATTGTTGGCCAAAGACAAGATAGAACATTTAGCAATTAGTGGTTATAATGATTTAGCAACGATTATGAAAAGACCATTTGCCATGTCAGGTCTGCAAATTAGTCCATAGGTTTCATCACATGAATAATATTAAAGAGCACTACTATAAATAGAAGTTAAATTTGTCTAATTCTTGAATTGAGCTGCTACCATAAACCTTGATCACAAAGGTGAGCAAAAGAATCATCTGTTATAATTGATGGGACAGAATTAAATCAGAACATATTCCTGTATAATAATTCCTGATATGAACTTGAGAGTCCATGAGATTTTATTAGAGAAATGATCATCTCCCTGCCACACAAAAAAAGCCCATTTTTTTTTTTAAAAGTCAAAATATTTCTCCTTTGCTTTTGCGATCATTAGAAGACAAGAGGGTACAAATCTGCTCCTCCAGCTGTTAGTGTGGTACAATATGATATTTTCCTTGTCCACTAACGGTAACCAATAAAAGAAGTCCTAACTTTTCTACTTAACAGCACCTTATATGCAATGCCAAATTATTATGTCCGTGTTAAATTTTAAAGTTGGAAAAGAAATACTTTCATAATATAAAGCTATTTTGGTGTTAATTATTTGACATATGTTATAGTTGGTGAGAACTTTGACACCAATATACCATATATGTCAACTTTCAGTATTAATTGGATTGTCATTGGTTGATGTATTAATATTTGTTGATGTCATTTTTAATCTATATTAAATGCAAAAGTTCACTTTCACAATTTTTAAATTTTAATAATTCTGAGAAAAAGTAAATATAATATGTGAAATAAGATTATGTGTATTGAAACACAAATCCAAATTACATGTAAATGTCATTTTTATACTTTTTTGAGTGCCAACTATATATAACAATGTCATGTACATTTGTATGATATGGTTTTAATATCTGTGTAATTTTAGAGTCTAAAATGGTGTTTAATTAATCTCTTTACCATACATCATTTAAAAAGCTTAAAATAATATCTAATTGACTTTTAAATATTTTTTATTAAATAATGTATCATAACATAATCGATTAGACATAATTTAAAACACAAAAAATTAAACAGAAAATTTGAGTCCGCATGATACATAATCCTCTTTAAGAATAAAGAATATTGCCCGGTTTACATAGTAACATGGCCCTTTTTTTCCTCTTTCCCCCTCTTGATTCTCTCTTTCTTTCAATCTTTGCTTCTTTTTTACTTGCAGTTTTTTCGTTGTCCTTCTCTCTTGTGGTTCCAAAGGAGACGGGTCACTTATATTCTTCCCTTTTGGAAGATATATTCGCCCAACTGGCTTATAACCCCACCACCCACAAATCACAGCCCCTTTTTCTCCTGCTTATAAGGAGCTCATTTGCTCATCCTCTTTCCCATGCCATCCCTTCGCGTTTGAGTTCTACTCAACACAAAATCTTTCCCACTTTCACTATCTAAACCAACAAAACAAAAACACCCTAACTTCCTTTCCTTATTTCTTTCCCTTCTACACACTTATTTTTCTTATAACAATTTTTTTCGTGAGTAGTGCATTAAATAATTAGATACATATTTTTTCTACAAATGGCTTCAAACTCCTTGACTTCTTCACATGTCTCTAGCTCATGGACTCCGACACAAAACAAGCAGTTCGAGAGGGCGTTGGCCTTGTACGACAAGGACACGCCGGACCGGTGGCAGAAGGTTGCGAGAGCCGTCGACGGAAAATCCGCAGAAGAAGTGAAGAGGCACTATGAGATCCTTGAAGAGGATATTAGGCACATTGAATCTGGCAAAGTTCCATTTCCCAAATACAGGCCAGCTGGGAAAAGCGGCTAACAAAGTGATCTCCCAGTCACATTTTAGCCTTAAAATCCAGGGGTATAATATAATATTGCTCTTTTCTCTCCTTTCTTTTCTCTTTTCTCTTTTATGTCAAGTTACCCTTTTGGTTTTTTACCTCGTACTAGATAGAAAGACCACGTTTCTCATGTGTTTTATCTTTCTTTTTCTCCTTTTTTTTTTTCTTTTGTGGCATAAACAAATTCACAGACACCCTTGTTAAGAAGAAAGCAATAGCTAGCTTAATATCTACCGTAATATGCCCTAGTTACGACTTTGCTTTGACACGTTGTATTAAATTGTATAATAGTGTATTATATATAAATATATATCTATACATATATATACACTGTATAATATAAATAGTCTACTAGTGTAGTTCCCTCGAAAATTCCAAGAAAGTGCAAGATTAAGAAGTTTGAAGGGGGCTACTTTTCTGTGTGGTCCATTGTTTTTTTTTTATTATTTGTATTTTTATTTTCTGATCATTGGGGCCAACAACATCCTATTCACCAAAACCACTTTCTTGTCATGTATATTTAATGCAAAAGGGAAGGACAGACCACACTATGTTCACCTTCTTATCCTGTCCCTTGGCCACAGAAAGCCCACCATGACATCTAAGCCTATTCCTTTCTGGTTACAAGTTCATGGTCCTTTGCTAACTAGTTCACAACAAATTGGCTACAATAAATTAATGTGAGATGAGATATCACAAAAAAAAAAAAAAAAAAACCATTAATTTAGCTAGCCTTCTTTATAAGGCTTTCAAAAAGGTTTCTTTAACAATTCCTCAAGCTCATGAATATTTTATAATTACTTCTTTTTATTCTCAAGCAGCTTTTTTCTCTAATTATATTGCTTTGTCTTTAGTCAGGGTTTTATTGTTATTAGTTAGTTAGTTAGTTGGTTTTTTACCAATACAACCGAAAAACTTTTATCTCCTTTTACTAGTAAATAAATCCTTCACGTGAATATATTTACGTCTAAATATCTGTTGATTTCAATATATATATATATATATATTCATGTTAAGTTTTTTCAGCTTGCTGCTGAAAAATAGAACGGCATTTCCTCATTAATTAATTAATTAAGTAATTTATATATATTTTTTGCCTTGCAGGTTAATGTATGCATGGTTTCGATGGAAATGAAGTTGAAGCTGTCAAAAAAAAAAAAAAAAGTACTAGTACGTGTATAGAAGTGTGTGAAGAAATTAGTTGCTCGTCATGACTATTGTGATACTTAATAATATAATATATATATATATATATTGCTATGTATATATTCTGTATTCTCTTTTTCTCTCCTATGTATCCCGCACGTACTCTTGATGTTGTCTGGTTCTACTGTGTAACTAAATCAATGTCGTTATTGCAATGCATGAACTGTTATATATTATTCTATTGTTGTTTGTTATTCTTCTTCTTCTTCTTCTTATTATTATTATTATTATTATTGTTATTATTATTATTATATAGTGTCCAAAAAGCTGATTATGACTGTTCACGAAATATAAAAACACCATGTCGGATTTCCCTTTCCATGCATCGATTGGTTGGTACCGACAAATAATTATACTTCAATAGGCTAATAATCGTTTAGAAAAAAGGATTATAAACATGGACCAAAAAATTTGTAACTTGACCTTTATAACAATGAATCAAGACTTAAAATAGGTCACTTATTCAATGTAGCTTGAAGAATGTCCTTGATTAAGGGTCCGTTTGCTAAATGGATTCGAATTAGTGATTTGATTTGAGTTAGTGTAATTTGAATTGAGATTTGAGTTAGTGATTTGAATTATTATCCGAATTGATATTTGGATGTGAATTTAAGTTTTAATCTGAGTATGGAATGAAATTAGAATTTGTGTTCAGAAAGATAGTGAAAATAGTTTTTGATTTATCAACAAATCTAATAAAATCATAATGCTAATGATCCTAAAAAATATGCAATATGGATCTTAATTTATTCCTCTCTTCTCTAGGAATACAATGAAAAAAAGAATCATCTCAATTAATAAATGAAGAAGTTATGATTTTTTTTCTTCAAATATAGGAGAGAGAAGTTTATTTTTTACTGTAGCAGAGAAATCTGAGTATCAAAAGTTTAGGTGGGAGTCAAAACTCTAAAAACTTAGGGCCGTTTGGTAAATGGATTCGAATTAGTGATTTGAATTAGGATTTGAGTTAGTGATTGGATTGTTATCCGAATTGACGTTTGGATGTCAATTTAAGTTTTAATTTGAGTATAAAATAAAATTAGAATTTGTGTTAGGAAAGGTAGTGAAAAAAGTTTTTGATTTATCAACAAATCTAATAAAATCTTAATGTTAATGATCCTAAAAAATATGCAATATCGATCTTAAGGTTCGTTTGGTAATGAGTTTGAATTAGTGATTTGATTTAAGTTAATGTAATTTGAATTAGGATTTGAGTTAGTGATTTAAATTATCATCCGAATTGACGTTTAGATGTACATTTAAGTTTTAATCTGAGTACGGAATAAAATTGAAATTTGTGTTTGGAGAGGTAGTGAAAATAATTTTTAATTTATCAACAAATTTAATAAAATCTTAATGTTAATGATCCTAAAAAATATATAATATGAATTTTAATTTATTCATCTCTTCACTGGGAATACAATGAAAAAAAATCATCACAATTGGATAACAAGTGAAGATGTTATGATTTTTTCCTCAAATATAGGAGAGAGAATTTTAGTTTTTACTGTAGCAGAGATATCAAAGTATCAAAAGTTTAGGGGGAGTCAGAACTCTGAAAACTTAGATTCTTGATATTCAAATGATTTAGATTTTGGGGAAAACAAATACGTATTCAAAGGATTTTTAATACTCGAATCCAAATTTGAGTCTAAAGAATCCAAAGAGTTCTCAAAACAAATGGGCCCTTAATTTATTTCTCTTTTCACTAGGAACACAATGAAAAAAGAATCATCTCATTATGATAATAAATGAAGAAGTTATGATTTTTTTCCTCAAATATAAGAGAGAGAATTTTAGGTTTTACTGTAGCAGAGATATTTGAGTATCAAAAGTTTAGGAGAGTCAGAGCTCTGAAAACTTAGATTCTTGATACTCAAGGGATTCAGATTTTGGGGAAAACCAACACGTATCCAAAGGATTCTTATTACTTGAATCTAAATTTGAGTTCAAAGAATCAAAAGAGTTCTCAAAACATACGGGCCCTTAGATTCTTGATACTCAAAAGATTCAGATTTTAGGGGAAACAAATACGTATCTAAAGAATTCTTAATACTCAAATCTAAATTTGAATATAAAGAATCTAAAGATTTTTCAAAACAAACGAACCCTAAGTCATTCGAAAGACTAGGTGATAATTTTGAAATAGTCAATATATAAAAGAAACGGGTTTTCCTTTCTGGATTCTCTTGATGTGTTGTGTGTAAAATCTGTGAACATTAGTGCATCATCCTGGTAATGAGAACAACTTATCATTTGTTAATTATAACTTAATGCTATTATTATTATTGTTATTATTATTATTATTATTATTATTATTAGCTTTAAAGGTCCCTAAACTTTTGACATTGTGATAATTTAGTCATTCAATTAATTTAATAGATTAAAATAGCACCTGTATTTTTAATACTGTGATAATTTGGCCCTTAAACTAATTTAATAGTCTATAAATTAATTTTTAATAGCAAAATCAGTCTTATCTGTTAGTCACTATTAAAATTTAAATGGAAAACATCACGGTGGCCTTCACCCTATAGCACTCCTCCCCACAAGACTAACCTCGCGCACCCCCTTACTGCACCTCATTTGCAACAAAACTACCTCGTAGCTGCCGCACTTATTACCTCACTCAACTAGCCACACTGCAGCACTGTACCGTCATAGTACCACCGCATTGACCATCATTATTTTAGCATATTATATTAATTTAAGGATTATATTGTCAAAATGTTAAAAATTCATAGATTTTTTAGCTTGTTAAATGAATTCAAGGACTAAATTGTCATAATGTTAAAAGTTCAAAGATTATTTTAGCCATTAAATTAATTCAATGACTAAATTGTCTTGATGTTAAAAGTTCAAGAACTTCTAGAACTATTTACCTTAATTATTATCATTATTCTTATTATTATTATCATTAAACACACGAGAGATTGCAATAGGTGACCTTTTTAAAGTCTACGTTAAGTAGATATCCCTAACTTTGTTAAATAGTAAATGTTCTTAAAAAAAATGATTGATTCTTAAATTGTTAGAAAAAAGTTCATTTTTTTTACTTTAGACATTTACAAATCCCCCCTCTTTCTCCTACATTATTAAGAACATTTACTTAAAAATGTTATTAAAAAAAAGTCATTTTTGCACATATAGGAGTATATCCAATTGAGCAAAAAGTTATGTAAACGTCAAAGCCAAGTTGTTCTGAGAAAAACAAAAATCCAGCAGGAAAATGCTTTGGATTAGAGAGTATAGCAGAAATAAACGACATCTGTCGTTTTTAGTAATACCCAATGTTCTTGTTAAACTCTATTCGATATGTCGTTTCTATTGGGCGTCGTATGACAAAACTAAACATGTTCCTTTCTCCAACGTCGTTTTGAAAGCTGTTGTTTTGATTAAACAATGACGTGCCGTCGTCACATTTTCGGAAGTGGATAGTACAAAAAAGGTATTGCTTAGTGTTCTTCTGACGATAGTAAACGACATGTGTAATTTTAAAGACCCGCAGCCACAATAAAACGACAAAACAAAATAAGCTGCGTCAAAAAGGAATCATGTCATCACAGCTAAGTTTCGAAACCTTCCCGCCTTCTTTAACATGCGGGGCGGTTTTGATTTCGGCTCGCGGGGTTAACCCGTCCTTGGTGAGAGAAATGGATGAGCGTTCCTGGTCAGATGCCCGTTGCACCGATGGTTCTCTAGCCGTCAAAACTGCATCTATGAGTTTGTCATCGCCAATGTGACAGAGCCAAAACTTTTTATCGACGGAGATACTATGTAAAAAATTAGAAATAGAAATTTATTAAATGAAGATATTAACTATATATTTTAATGATTGAGTGGGATATAATTATAATTTTTTTTATAAAATAATGATACAACAACATATTTAAATTATTTTTTAAGGACAAAATAATATATTTCAATTATTTCATAAGGGCATAATAATTTTTTTCTATTATTCTATCAGGATACGGTCGTAATTTTTTTTTTTTCAAAATAGAGATATAACTAAAATTTTAAACCACAAAATAGGGATAAAACTTTAAATTTTGAAAAATAAGTGAGGGCATGTGCCCCCACTCACTTAGAAGTAGCTCCGTCAGTGGTCATCGTGATGCTGATCTTAGGATGTAGTTCGTGCCACTTTCAAAGGAATAGAGTTTTACTTTTGCATATTTAGAGTCACAACCCCAAACACACTAAAAAAAAAAAAAAAAAGCTTAGAACATGTTTACTTTGTATCAATGGAAAGAAAAAATAAGGAGTAATTTCCTTTTAAATAATGTGTTTACTTATAAAATCAATAATGAGAGTTTTGTGGGCCCCACTCAATATCAAGAATGAGGAAAGAGAATAGTAATCTTTTCATACCTTTTAGCATTGATTACCTATCAAAGGGAATAAATACCATATTTATTTAGATGTCTAAATTCAAGTATTATTATTTAATAGCTGTTAATTGTATAAAAATAATATTTTAGTAATTATATTAAATTAGTAATTATATTGAATAAGATCCTTATTTCTAAATAAGTAAACACTAGAAAGAGAATTAAATTATTTTTCATTATCCCATCAAATAAGTAAACACTAGAAAAGAGAATGAATAATGCTCACTCCTAATATTTTACTCTCCTTTTCAATCCTATTGTAACACCCCTCTTACAAGAGGTTACCTTATCCATTACTTAACGATATTAAATACATTTTATCATAAATCGATTGATGAATAAAGAGCAGTGAAATAGAAGTTAACAAAACCTTAATAATAATATTTTTATTATAATGCCTCAATCTTCTGTTGAGCCCATTTTCAAGCTCATGAACTTGCGGGTATTATATTTGTTACTTGTACATATTATCTCTTTGGATACTAGTGGCCCTCAAAAATTTCTTGGCGTTCTCTACACTAGAACCCAAAACCTCCCTTTTTATAAAGTTAGTAAGTCGAGTGTTGGTCTAGAAAGGGCCTTAATCCCCCAAAGCACATGCGATTAATAATCCTGGGTCTCGGATAAATGTTTTTTTCCCTCAAACCTATCACCCACCAACGTGTATCAACCTCTCCAAAGCTAGCGACCCTTCAACTCCGGTGACGACCTTCTCAACAGTGACAATGATGACACCCTTAACATCGACGGCGACTTCCAGCCCCCTCATCAAACCCACTATCCGCAGCCTTCCACCACTCTTCTCTCGCTTCGTTACGTTCCTCTCTCTCTTCAGCTTCAATCCATTCGCCAAGCTCTCCTCCGACGACTTATCCGCCTAGACGCCACCATGGACCTCTGCCTTCTTCGCCTCCTCCGACACCTCTCTGGCTTGCCTCCGCGTCCAAGTGAACATCAAGCACTATGCCTGCAACTAGGCCTCTCTCTTCATCCTCTTCTTTGCTTGTACTATATAACTCTCTCTCTCTCTGTAAAATTGGGGTTTTTGAGTAAAAAATTGAATTTGATGTGTTTTTTTGGTGAATTTGTTGTTTTTCTCGTTGAATAGATAAATGCTTTTAAGCTAAGGACATATGCAATTAGAAAAGAAAGTTTAATTTCTGCACTGAAATTTTCTGGTTTTGTGAGAATTGGGAATATGATAGTTAAGTCATCTTAAGGCTTTGTTTGCCAGAAGGAAAAGGTAATGTGATTTGTTTTCCCAGTTTTAGGATTAGTTTTTGGAGTTCGAAAAGTCCACATTACTGAGTGTGAGAGCTCATGAAGTTGCCAAGGAAATTACAAGATCTTCTAGCTGATGAAATTCTGGTCAGATTGAACTTTTGGTTTGTTTTGATATTTCTTTGGTTTCAAAGAAGCTTAAATGATTTTTGAGTAGATGAATATCTGTTTTTCATAGAAAGTGTTTTCTTTTAATTGGTCTAACCAAAATCTTGTGCACATTTTGAGAATTGAGCTTGGTCTGGTTCTGGTGAAAAAGGACTAATGAATAATGATCCAGAGAAATTTGCCGTTGGTGTCTTTTGAGATGATTTTCTTATTTTAACTGCTGAAAATAAGTGAGAAGTAGATGAGATTAGGAACTTGTCTGACAGAAATCTTGTGCATATTTTGAAATATGGGTTATCTCTGGAACCTGAGAAAACAGTCTAATGATCAAGACAAGTCGGAAGTCAGTGATTCTTTGAGACGATTCTGTTGCTCTAACTGTTGAAGTATTTAAGCTATAAAGCTTTAGTTTGTTTCTTTGTTTTACGCTAGTCAGATAGAAGTAGAACGTAAGAGCCAATTGGACTTGTGGCAAACTCTCGTCAATTGAGGCTTCAGCTATATTGAAGGGCAAATTTGAAAAAAGGACAAAAAAAAAAAAAAAGAGAATAAAAAAAAATTAAATCGGGGATATGGTCTCTTTTTTTTTTAGTCAAATAATGAGCTCATAAGCTTTTAATTTACATAATTTATTAATTAGTTTTTATTCGCTAATTAATTTAATAATTAGTTTAATAAAATTAATTTTATAAAACAAACTTTTTTAATTTAGTCTAATCCGATGATACACCAAACACATGATAAGATTCAATATAATCTTATCTAGTCCAATCCTAACTCTATAATTCAATCCAATCGAATTGACTAACTGGCTCTATTATCTTTTTCTTTACATATCTTTACAATTTGGTAAATATGCTCTTAAAGTAACGTCAAATGACATTTAAGAATCTCTAATTGCAATGCACCTCTCGAACGTCTTGAAATTGACTATTGCGGTGCATACGATTTTAGCATATTAAAAAAAGGATTATTAGTACTGTTGGTACTTAAATTACGAGCCTCACTTAAGACTTTAAATTTTTTATTTTGATAATGCTCGTAATTATTTGATGGACTAACCGTGCTAAAAATCCATTGAAATATGAGAATGAAAAAAGGGAAATGCCTGATTCTTAATCAATTCAAAATGTGGATACCAGCAAATGTAAATGACAGTGTATAAAATGAATCAATTAATTACATAATAGTTTTCATAAGAGAATTAAATTGACACAAAAATAAAGCGCGCTTGTCCAGCTTTTTTACATCACATACAATTGAGATCTGTATGTAATGAATAGTCAATGACAAATTTGGCCATTATTAAAATTCTTATACGTTATTTACTCTGGGCAAAACGTGAAAATTTTCTTTTGGAATGAATCGTTTATGAATTGTGTTTGGTTATTTTTCTAGAAAGATTGTTTTGAGTATAAGAAACAATTGAAACTATGTTAATTATGTTTTTTTAAATATATGTTGAATATATAAGGGCTAAAAAAAATGTAAAAAGAAAAACGACTCTAAAGAATTTTTTTTCTTTTTTTATATCAAAATATGAAAACATTTTATTATTATTATTATTATTATTTTCTCACAAATGCTAAACAATCGTTATTTCAGTATCATTATCAAAATGCCTTTATTGGAAATGTTCATAATCATTTTGTGAAACAATGCCAAAGGGTCATGAATCTTGTCCTCCAATCCGCCCGCCACCCACCGAAGCCGCTCATTCAGGACCCTAATTTGCGGTTTATACTTCGTATTGTTTAATGAAATAAGCTGGATTTTTTTTTTTTTTTTTGCAGGGTATATTTTTTAGTGAACCTTTTCATGTCGTTTTTCCTTAACAAAGCGATACGTCGTATTTGCATGATACGCCCTTTTTCTTTGTGACCATTCTTTTGTGATGTTACGAAGCAAACAAGTTCTGCAGCGAAAAAATAAATAAATAAATAAAGCATGTCGTTGATTTTATTAAAGCAAATTACTTGTCGTTTTCTGGAGAATATGCAGCTACATTATTCTTTGGCACGATAATATTTCACAAAGTACAGCGATATTGTTGTATCAACTATATGAGCACGCTTCAAGAAATGTGTTAAATGACAATTTGTCTTCTGAAATGTTGGCAACAATGTCGTTTTTGTTTTGGACTATGTTTTCCTGGTGTATAAACTTTCATGTCGTTTCCTTTTGGAAGATGAGACGACGTAATGTTTTTTATAACTCGAGACTGCACCTGTTGTGCGTTTTCCCAGGGAAAAAAAATGACACTTCGTTGTCCCTCAAAGATTTGCCTTTAAATTTGACTGAGTGTCGTAGAACAAATGCATGTGTTTCAAAGAAACGACATGTCGTTGTTAGAAGGTAAACATTTGGACATTTTACTGTATGTCGTTTCCTAGGAAGTAGAACATTTCGTTGCTTTTTAATTTGGATTTTTGGCGCAAATGGTCCCTGAACTCTTATTTCTATGACAATATTATCCTTGAATTTTGAGTTTAGTACAAATGGTTCATGAGTTTATAGTTTTGCATCATTACGATTTATGTCCAATAGAAAAATATGATCACCCCAATTAATATAAGGAAAAAGCGTTTTGGGGGATCGAATGTAATTTTTTTTAAAAATGAAGAATGAGAATTATACCAAACTAAGACTTACAAAATTCCATTTGCCTCCCTTTTTCACAACATCAAGCATTCATGGATCCCCTTATCATCACAAATTAGTAATTAGAGAGCTATTTTCAGATAGACTAAGAGGGTGTTTCGAAGGGTGGTAGGAACCGATGGTTAGAACCACTTTTACTATAGCATGTGAGAGTTTTATACTGTAACAATTTTTTAATTATTACTGTAACGTAAAAGTTTTACACTGTTCATAACTGAGTTTGTGGTGAGAACCACTCAGCCAAACAACCACTACTTGTGCTACAAAACATTAAGTTTAAGGACCCTTTACATGAAATCAAAAGTTTAAGGACATTATTACAAAATGAATAAAAGTTTAAGGACCATTGATCCCTTTTTAATTTTCATATGAAAAGCGACTTGGATTGTTGCCTTTTGACCATCTTTAAGTGAAAACAACAAGTCGTTTACACATACCGCCTTTTTCTCTTAAACAAACTTTCTGTCTCAAATAAATACAACTGTGGTGTCCTTCTGTCTGTAGGAAACAACACATAAGTCTTCTATTTTGACCGAAAAAAAAAAAAAGGATCAATCACTCATGTAAGTTTTTGCTAAGACAAATGGGAATATGTTGTTTTTAATGACAAATAATGAAAAAAAAAGAGGTAAAACCCACAAAAGTATTACTTATAGTAATAATAATATGGGAGACAGTCATGAAGAATGATAAATTTTAAAAATAGGAATTACATGAAAAATGTATAGGAAGGTATACAACGAATGACAAAGTCAAACAACCTCAAATAGGATAGAGTGAAAAGAGGTGCCATTAAGAAAGAGAGAGGGGAAATTGTAACAACATTTTTCTTAATATATGTACAACAAAAATTGCTAAATTAAAATTGATTAATAATCTATTTGGTTCATTGTTTCGAAATAAAAAGTCCATATTAAAAACATTGCAGTAATTTAAATTTTATAAAAAAATATATATTAATAAAACTTTTTTAAATTGAAATGAGTTAGACGAAACTAGTATTTTCAAATAAGCTATAATTTTTTTTTTGTTTTGAAATATGAAATATATTATCTTATAAAAAGAAAAAGAAATATGTAAGAAGTAGTTGTTAGAATAATTGTAATAATTGTTTGAACATAATAATTTTAAATTATAAGAAGTTGTAAAAAAATTTAATGTTAATTACCATTGTCACGGCTAGTTGGGTGAGGTGTGAATATACTTTTCATATTTTAGGCTTTCAAGTTCCCTGCTATGTTATTATCAAAAAAAAAAAAAAAAAAAGTTCCTCTGGTAATGCTATAATGTAGGAACTAGGAAGTGGGGTTGCTGGCTTGGATTAGAGGCTTTAAAGTGGGTTTTTTTAATTATTATTTTTATTATATATTTTCCAGGACTTTTGTATAAAGTTTTCAATTAAGTAATACCTCGCTGATTTCCAGGAAAATGTAATGATGGCAAAATCTTAGCTGATTTCTCTAGGTTTTCAGGCAGACCCCACATTTGACTCTCATTTCTTCGCTTTTAAAGGTTCTGTATGCCTTTCGTCTGGCCAAGGCCAACCAAATGCAAAAATAGGACCCCCAAAAGAGCAAATACCAATTCAATTTTTCCAACAAGTCCTCATGCGGGCCTTTTTCTTAGAAAACAAGTATCACTCAACTGTTGAAAAATTATACACATATATATATATAATTATTAGGGTGTTTAGACGAAAGGTTTAAATCAATTTTAATTAAAAATATTATGATATGTGAAAGTTTTATTTTATAAGTTATTTTTTTAACATTGTAATATTTGAAAGCTTTACACTATAATGGTTAAAAATTCTTATTAAAACTAAAATTGTTAAACACACCGACATTAGTTGAAGATGTGTTGCGTCTTCTGCTACTAGAACTAGCACCAACTACGGAGAACTTTGATTTTTCTATTTTTTTTTTTTTTGGTTTTTTCTTTCAAAACATCAACAAATTTGGTTTTACTTGCACCAATCAAACAAAGAAACTTCTCCACTCTATATAAAACTAGATGGAAGCAGCAAAGAAATTGACATTTTTTTGGGAAATAGTTTTTGTTGAGTCAACCACGAGAAGCTTGATTTTTGACCTTTTATTATATCATTTAGGATTTAGGAAAGTGTAAAAAGGGCATATTTTTTCACCCATTTGGAAATTGGAAATTTTAAAATTTTAACGTCGGTGTGTCGTTCAAGAAAGTCTGCGCGACGGCAAGTGTCAGCACTTTTGTTTGTGTCAACTCACCGTCACCGAGCGTTCACTTTAAAAACCGTCACAACCTATTCGGCCACGAGCAAGTTTGGAAGACGCGGCCCCACAAAACCCACTTTTTCTCACAATGTGCACGGCGCAAAATCATCACAGCCGTAACAGCCAAGTGACATTGGATGACCATTTTTGATAAATAAGAAAATATTCAAATGTTTATATACGTTATTTTTCACAATCTATCAATTTGCTCATCTGTTTTTTAAAACTATAAAAATATAATTTAAATTTAAAACACTAATTTTAATTTTACCTATGAATATAAAAAAATAAACAAAATAACATAGTTATTTTTAAACAATTATGAAAAATATTTTATAGATTTAAAAATATAAAAAATCATAAAACAAAACATTTTATTTTAAGAAAAGACCTAAAATTTTATGGGTTTTAAATATAAAAATATTTTTTAAGAAAATTTTTAAGAAGAAAAATATATTTAAGAAATAAATTAGGTCTAATTAAATGTATGTTTATCTTATATCTATATTTTTTAGTCAAAAAAGTTTAGGATGAATAAAATTGAAACAAGTTTTTTAAATACAAAGAATATTTTTGTAATTTCTAAAAATAAAAAAGATAATTAAAATAATTAAAATTAGAAGGTATAATTTTATAATTAACTTTAATTAAAAATAATTATGGGGCTTATACAATATCTTTTGGGATTTTTTTTACATGTCATTATATTTAGAATTAATTACATAAATAGTTCTTAAATTATTTATCTTTTAATTTATTCATTGTTAGAAACTATAAATGTATCTTTTTAATTTTAAAAATATAACCCAATATCTTTATACAATTTATGAAAAATATTTTGTAGAAAATTTATTTTTAACTTAAAAAATTATGATGGCAATCTTGTTTGCTTAAAAAAAATTATATCATGTTTAAGATTTTAATTTAATTATTTCACTCATTTTTCATAACTTTGTTAAGAGTATTTTTACTTTTTTTTTTCTTTATTCTAATTATTTTTAAAAAAATATATTGAGGTATGAAATTAATATATATTTTTCAAATTTAGAAATATTTTTAAGGGATATCTCCAATAGAAACCCTCACTCATGGTGTATATTTTAAAATTGTTAAATCTTATCAAAGTCACTTTTTTCTATAGATCATATAGAAAGACAAAAACTCGCTGATAGATATCTTTTTCGGTTCCCATTGAAAAATTGGCATACTTTTGCAGTTTTAGAAAAATGAAAAAAGGTTAGTGACATAACTATACTTTTTAGTTTTAATTTTTCTCAATTTATTTATCTATTTTAATAAACTACAAATATATTTTTTAAATGTGAAAAACTTGTTTCAATTTTACTCTTCATAGTTTTTTACATGAAAAAAATGAGAGGATAAGACAAATATATTATTAATTAGACTAAATTTATTTCCAAAGTATATTTTTCTTCCTGATAGTTATTTTTAAAATGCCATAAAACTTAATATTTTTTTTAATTTAATGCTTTGTTTTAAGAATTTTTATACTTTTAATTCTATAAGATATTTTTTATATCTACTAAAGGTAATGTGATTTCGCATAATTTTTTTGGTTAATGGGGTGAAATTAAAATAAATTTTTTAAATATAATTATTTTATTAACCGAAGCGGAAAATACCCGAAAGAATTTAAAAAGAATAAATTGAAAAAAAATAGACCCATATTGTCTTTACTCTTTATGCGCAGACTTTGTCTCTAACTCTCTCTCCTCCACATGAAACAAGACCCAAACTTGATACTGGTTGACGCTGTCTCTCTTCTCTTTCGGATTTACAAAAGCTCGTGTCTTTACTTGGTCTTGAGCTATCAGATTAAGCTTTCAAGTGCAAGAAACAAAGAAAGAAAGAAACAAAGACTTGAACTCGTCTCAAGTTTCCCCGAGAAAGCTTTTCTCTTCTTTTCTTCTGAATTTCTCTCTTGGTTTCTGGTATGGGATTTTCCGTAAGATTTTGTCTGTAAAACGAGCAAGCTTGATTGATCATCGAAAAGAGTATCATGAATTTGAGAATTGGGTTTTGCTTTGGTGTGAAGTTTCTCTGGAGCTACTGTTTTCTCTTCACTTTGCTCATCTACGGAAGGGCTGCCCTGGAAGTTCTGTGAGGACTCGGCTTTCGGCTTGAGTTTTTCACAAATTTCTGGAGAAATTTCTTCGAATATCCTGGGAAGTGGACGTATATATACTGAGCAGAACAGAACAGAAGGGCTTTACTCAATTGTGGCCTTCTAGTAGTTTAAATCTGATAAGCTAGGAGCTTTTGATCAAAATTCTGCCTTCTTCCGACGGGTAAGTCCCAAAATTCTAGAAGTTTTTTTTTAAAAAAAAATTAAATTAAAGAGTCATTAAATATGTGTTATTTATTTGTTTTCAATATCCAATGGTCCCTATGTCTCATTATGGCGTCTAGTTCAACTTTAAGAATATTAGGTGTTGCATAATAAATAATGGGCAACCACAAAATTGCGTGTGCACGGATTTTATTTATTTAGACACGATTTTTCCATTGCAGATACATGAAACTTGAGAGTGAAAATGGCAACGGGGTCCAAGTTGAAGCACAATAGGGTCCATAATCGAATGATAATAGAGCCCAAATCTATTATAGTTTTGCTATATTCACCATTAGTTTCTGGCATGAGTTTTATCAGTGTGTTGCTTTGGTAGGTTTTTTTTTTTTTGTTGCTGAATTTCTTTGGTAGATGTTTGATACTTCCAGTTTGTAATTTGCTAGTTAATGCTTTTATGTCAACAATAATAAAGATCTCTCTTTCTCTCTCTCTCTCTCTCTTTGTTCACTTTGATCAGTAGTTCACTTCATTCCCATTTTGGGAAGTTATGTTTAAGACTTTTTGCTAACTTCTGTCGGTATCAAGATTATAGATTCTTACTTTTCAAAAAAAAAAAAAATATATATATATATATATATATATATATATATATATATATATGTATATAGATTCTTATGGTAAAATGGATGTTATCTTAGAAACAAATGAAATTAACCATGTTTTTCCCCCTTTGCTTTTTGAATGCTCAGAAGGTAACACAGTTCCATTGCAATGGGGACTGATGTTGCTGAAGCTCTGGAGACTGCGACAAATGATAGGTCCTTTAAGGTACAATTGCGTCTTCTTTTTTTGGTCAGTTTGAATGTTTTAACTCTGATGACCAAGTGTACATTCATTTGAAAGAAAGAGGGTTTTAAGATCTTTGTGGCTAATAGAAAAAGTGAGACCTAAAGGTTCATGGAAATCTTATTATAAAATTTGCATGACAAGATAGAGTGTGACTAAATGGTGTTTCTATAATTGGTTAGTATGGAGTCTCTACATTATAAATTTTAGAGATATCTTTATGAGGAAGCTCAAATTTAAATCCTGTTTTATGTCTGACTTTTTTTTGCTTAAATTGTAACTATTGTTCACTGTCACAGGTTCATCGTCTGATGTGCACAGAACTTTTGAAAATAGTTGATAGAATTTCGAGGATTTTTCCTGAAATAGAAGCGGCAAGACCTCGGTGTTCAACAGGAATTCAGGCTCTATGCATGTTAAACAAGGCGATTGAGAGAGCCAATCTACTTCTTCAGTATTGCAGCGAGTCTAGTAAACTCTACCTGGTGCGTAGATTTTGACGATTCAGCATAGAGATGGTAGATGTACCTAGGTTGCTTAAATGTTACAAACCCAGTTATTGATTATGTAGTTAGTTTTTGATCTTGAAATGTATGGTGCGTTTGAATTACTCAGGCAGTAACTGGGGATGTGATACTTTCGAGATGTAAAAAATCAAAGACCTTGTTGGAGCAGAGTTTACGCCAAATTCACGATATGGTTCCAGTTATGTTAGCTGTCGAGGTTGGTTAATCCATTTCCCTTGTCGGTTTTCCTTCTCCTTTTTCATTTCTCTACTGACCGCACTCTTGACGAGGTAGGTGACTAGTTGTGTCACACTTATAGTCCAATGCCTTAACATGCATCGGTACTTGCTATTTGCTTTATTCAATTTCAAGTCAAGCGCTAGTAGTCTTGTTCTCAGTAAAGAAAAGTTGAGATTGTATCATATAGTAGCTTCGTGACATGTGGATTTTGTACTACTTTTTCTTTGATAATTCTTTTAATGCACTGGAATTTCATGATGTGAAAATGACATAGACCTTATTTGTTTCTTTTTCCTTTTTTTTTTTTTTGGGTCTTCGCATCATTGAGAGTTTAATTATTTGGCGGAGCTGAACATGATGTGTGATTTGCTTGCAGATTTCTCAAGTTGTTGATGATCTTTCGGCAGCAACATTTATCCTGGATCCATATGAAGAAGAGGCTGGGAAGGTTATACGAGAATTGCTCCAGAAAGGTAATTCAGCATCGGATTCGATGGAAAATTCTGAAGCTAAAGCTCTTCAACTTGCTGCTTCAAGACTCCATATCACATCACCCAAGGCTGTTCTAATAGAGAGAAGATCAATTAAAAAGTTGCTAGATAAAATTGATGAGAATGATTCCACAAAGAAGAAGATATTAACTTACTTTTTGTATCTGTTCAAGAAGTATGGAAACTTAATTGTCCCAGATCAAACAGAAAGTTCCCCTGGTTGTTATCAAGGTTCATTTGGATTTCAGAGTCCTGGATATGGTTCTGCAAATCACCAATCTGAAATGGAAACGCTTGTTAGATACAACCATTTTGGCATTCAAAACAACATGTTAAGGAGAGCTGTACCCCCTGATGAATTTAGGTGTCCAATATCTTCCAGAATAATGTACGATCCTGTCGTTATCGCTTCTGGACAATCGTACGAAAGGATGTGGATCCAGAGGTGGTTTGATGAGGGTCATGACACGTGTCCAAAAACCAATACGAAATTAACGCACTTGTCGTTGACTCCAAATGTTGGCATGAAGGAGTTGATATCAAGGTGGTGTACACAGAATGGGGTTGTAGTCTCGGACCCACATATGGAAACAGAATCACTGCGCTCATGGGATACTTCCACCACTTCCATTGCCAGCCTTGGAAGCTTGATGAATGACCTGCGTCTGCCACTGGATTTCAGCAATGTATCACTTGGATCCATAGATGCTAGCTTCAGTTCAGATTGTTCTCACTCTAAGGAAACTAATGGGTTAAGTTTGGTACAGACCGATAACAGTTCCGATAGGTTTCCATCCAATGCTGATATTCCTGAGACAGATCTGGAATTTCTATCTAAACTTGGCGAGCTTTGTTGGGAATCCCGGTGTAAGGTTGTTGAGGATGTCAAAAGCCATTTGAACTGCGATGATAAAGCATGTTATTCTCTATCTTCTGAGAATTTCGTTGAACCACTCATCACATTTTTAAGGGATGCACAGGCCTCTAGTGATATTAAATCTCAGATAGATGGATTGCAGTTGCTGTTGACATTTGTGACTAAAAGCAGGTAATATGGTTTTTGCAGTTATATTTTAGTGTCGTGAAAGCAAAAGGTTAATTGAAATTTAGAGCATCTCTAGTGCAGTGCGAAATTAGCTTTGCTAATGCCAAATTTTAACATTCAAGTAGGAAAACTACTCTCCAATGCAATGCTATTTTTATGCTAAATTTAGCATATGTTATACTTAGTGTCAAATTTGTTAAACTTTCATTTACTCGTTACAACGATGTCACCTTCGAATTATATAATATCAAAAGTTTATTTCTACGAGTTCTAGAGCTTAATAATTGTGACAGAAAATATTTGAATCAGCATTATGCACATCAAATATCCTACTTTTACACCTTGTAGTGGCAAATGTAGTATTGGAAGTAGTATTTGCATTGGAGATGGTTACACAATACCATTGTAAAAGCATTGCAATTCCATTTCCTAGGAGTCAAGTTCATAGGTCACATGCTTATTGTTGTTTCTACTGTGCGTTTTACTGTATCAGTTTGTATTAATGTTCTGTTTAATCTATGCATCTTTGTGAATGATCTTTGAGTTTTTATTTATGTAAATTTTTTCCGCCAAATGCAGGAATGGAATACCCTATCTACGTGAAGATGCTTTTGATCTTTTAGCATCCTTTCTCAAGTCTGAGGTAACCGGAGAAGTTTTAGCTATCATGGAAATATTGTCTGGCTATGCCTTCTGTGGGCCTAAGATCGCATCATCTGGTTCTCTTCCATTCATTCTAAGAGCCCTCGACTCTCAGATCACAGGTTTCCGAGAACAAGCCTTAAAGATCTTGTACAACTTGTCTTCAAACCGCGACATTTGTTCACAGATTGCATCTTTGGACTGCATCCCGAAATTGGTCCCTTTGATTAGAGAAAAAGAGCTTGTTGGCAAGTGTTTGTTTGTGATGAAAAACCTGTGCAATTCCGAGGAGGCTCGGGCTTCAGTTGCCGAAACTAGCGGATGCATTGCTTCTATTGCCGAAATACTCGACAATGGGAGTTCCGAGGAGCAAGAGTATGCGGTTGATATTCTCCTCTCTTTATGCTCTCAACGCATTGAATATTGCGAGTTGGTCATGGATGAGGGAATAGTCCCTCCCCTTGTCAGCATATCTATCAACGGGACTGACAGAGGCAAGGTGAATGCATTCGAACTGCTACGACAGTTAAGAGACATTAGGCATGAGCCAGAATGCCCTGCAATTGATCCTGATGCTGCTAGAAGCTCAAGCAACCATACTAGTGAAAAGAAATCATCCAAGGGTTCTGGATTTTTTGGAAGGAAAATATCGGTGTTTTCGAAAAACAACGGTAGAAAGGGAAGAACTATGTTCTAAGCTTGTTTTGGATGATGGGTCTCAAAATCCTCCTTGTGTTTCCTTTTCTGATCAACGACGGACCCGGACAGCTTCAATTTATAATGGAAGGGAGAGAATTCAATGATGATTTTTTTTGGGTTCTAATTTGTTCTTGTTCCTTCCTTCTATGCTCTTTTTAATCATGCATGAATACAAAAAGAAAAGAAAAATGTATAGTTTAGTAGTGTTTGATGTCTCTTTGTATATGTCCTTATCACCAGTTATGCAGTTAGCTGAGTTAGTGAGACTTGTCATATGATTTTGTAAAGTGTCAGCTTTCATGTTTGTTTTCTTATTTACGCGTGGACTTGTCGTATGATTTTGTAAAAGTTTAGTAACTTTCCCATACATATACATATACATCTTTTCAATGGTTATAATTAATGGTGCATGTGGTAAAAATCAATCATATTAATTAAAACGGTGTAATGTGATAAAAATCAATCAAATTAATTATATATATACATCTTTTTAATAATTATAATTGATGGTGTGATGTGGTAAAAATCAATCAAATTTTTTATTTCAATTATCCACTTTAATATTTATTGGAAACGGCTAAATGTAGCATTGAAATCACACATACATACATATATATATATATATTTATATATTCTTCTACAACAACAGGTGAGACAAATTCCAACTAACAGGGGTCAGAGTCCGGGTTTGCTTCCTAATGGAGAGTCAAACTTGCAACCTTTCAAAGATTCGTGTCATGAACCTTGTCAAAGACTTGTTTCTGGACCTGATCACTCATGATTTATAAATATTATTGACAACACCATAATCCTTAAATTTTGAAGTTTGTCATTTTAGTCCTCTGTATTGCCATACCCATACGATGTTCTCAGGACCAACATATTTGGGTGTTTCGTATATAGATCTAACCTAAACCTTTTGTTAGAACCTTAAATTGTTTTTGAGTTTGAAAACTGTTTTTAAGTTTAAATCAATGTGTCAAATATCTTGTTAAACTGTTTTTGGGTTTAAATCAATGTGCTATACCTCCTAGGGAGAAGATTTTTCGGAATGGGCCTTTTTTCCTTGTTGTAGGAGCTTTGTCAAATTTTCTTGTGCCTTTCAATGATTGGATTTTCTTTTTTCTTTTTTCTTTTTTTATTTTTTGCTTTAAAAACAAAAGCAGAGAAATTGTATAATAGAAACCATTGTCAAACACCACCGTAATAAAATCAGAGAAACAATTTGGTTCATGGACTTGAAACGTAGCAGTGTTTAAGGTTTCAATTTGTTATATTATAAAGTTTTTATATGTTACAATAATTTGTTATAATATAAAACACTCATATGTCAAAGTGTTTAAGTTCTAACTTACTTTTCAATCTAAGTGTTTCTGTTGAATTATAGCTCTTATAACACTTTACTTTTCAAATTTCAAAATGAACATCTGTTTTTCCTGAAGTTGAATCATTAATAAAAATAGTCATTCTGTTAAAATTTTGATGACAAACTGACAACAAATGTTAAAATTAGGGTTATTTTGTTAACCTTACTTAAAAATAACCAAAAAATTAAAATTATAATAAAAATAGTAGTCATTAATTATTAAGAAATGAAAAATAAATTAAAAATATGATACTATTTGTATCCCTTTTCTTTTAATATATTAAATTTTTTTAAATTTTATTTTTTTCCCTTAAAAATATTTTGAAATTTTAAAAAGTATAAATACTAATGTATTAAATTATGAAAGAAATTTTATTAATACTATCAAAATTTTAAATAGTATAATAGTTTTAATTGATTTTTTTTGTTTTTAATCATCAATAAAGACTATTTGTATTATAACTTTAATTTTTGCAGTTATTTTTATAATCATAATTACTAAAAATACCCTTAATTTAAAGTTATTTGTCAATTTTTTGCTAAAATTCTAACAGAATGATTATTTTTGTTAAAGGGTCATACTTAAGGAGAATAGATGTTACATCAACGGTAAGGTATTACAAAGGCTATAATTTAGAAGAATTCTTGTAATTAAATCACATTGTTATGGTTTGAGACAAGAGTTTAAAAATTGCGTTTTAAAACTATAATTTGAATTGATGTTTAGATATTGTTTGATTTTGTATTTGAAAAGACAATAAAATCTAAAACTATTTTTCCGTGAAAAAGGTTGAGAACGTAAAGTTCAAATATCTTGAAATTATAAGGATGTAAAATTTAAATCCATCGTACCTTTTAAGTTCAATGTTGGAGATTAAATCCTTTTTTAATTTTTGGTTGCCTCCAAACGCATGCTCAACTCAAAAATTGAGTTCAAACTTCAAATTCATTAAATCCTTGAAAGTTGAAACAAACACGCAAGACGCTACTTTTATGTGTTCGAATTGGCAAGGCAGAACCCAGTCTCGAGTAAATTATTCAATATGCGACACTTACTGATGTTAAAGAAAGAACATTATAGAGTAAACTAGTGATGTGTACCAATTGGAATGAATCCAAGAAATTCTAAGTGGTCATCTTACCTAAAAATAGAACACTTGGTAGCACACTTTGAAATCTTTTACTCTCTTGCTAATACTCTCCCACTTCTAACTCTCAAAACTGTTTTATATGATTTGAGAGCCGGAGTGTCTTCTGCTACGCGGTCCCTCAGGTGGTGAGGTTCAGCTGCGAGCAACGGAAAAAACAAAATAGGTAGAGAAGCAATATTAATGTTTGAGAAATCCACTCCAACAAACATAACTCTGTCTAATTAGCACTCGTTCTATTCCCTCTGAGCTTAAAGAACTTTTAGCATAATAAGTTGGCCGCAAAATGCAAGTATGGGGTATCACTTTTAAGCATTACCATTTCTTTGATAGGTTCCGTAACAGATTATCTGAGCCTTTCTAGAAATATTAGGTTGTTTGGAAAAGTATTTTAAACCATCAATTTGAGTTTGAAAACTATAGTTTATAAGAGTTTTAAACTGCAACTTTTTTCTATAATATATAAGAGTTTTTTACTATTTACTTTTTAAACTATTAGCTTGAACTACTCTCTTTCAAGCACTTGTATATCTTCTTATAGTTAATTTGTTGTTCAGTCCCATGAAAAAAATGGCAACATTATGGTCCTCAATTGTGGATTGATCAAGACATACAAAGGAAAGCGACGCGCATAAAAGGAGTCACCGGTGGGCCATGAACAATGGGCAAGTGGACATGCAACTCCGCGGAAACTGCGAGTAAAGTTCAGTGTTTTTTCTTTCTTGTTCATTTTTTTTTTCTTTTTTGACGTTTTCATTTTTCATTGACTCATCGTTGATCATGAGCTAGGTGGACTTGGAGGCACTGAGAGAGGAATGGTTTCGTTAGAAAACGAGTTTTATGGTTAGGTACGATCAGATAATCTATCCGCACTATTTGTCTCTAAATTGTTTGACTTTAGATTATTGTTTTTGTTTGTTTTTATATGATATGATCTAACATTCAGAAGCGTGCAGTATTGTATTTAAGAGAACAAGAACATGGCGTTAGAACTGGTGGCTGGAGCTCTTCTTTCCGGTTTGTTTCAAATGCTGTTTGAAAGGATGGCTTCTCGGGGAGGTTTTGGATTTCTTCCAGGCAAAGAAAATGAACAAGAAGATACTAAAGAAGCTAAAGATCATATTATTGTCACCTAATGCAGTGCTCAATAGTGCCGAGGAGATGTGAACCAGAAACCCGAGTGTGAAGGGCTGGCTCGACGAGCTCAAAGAAACGACCAAAGAATTAGAGGACTTGATGGATGAGATCAGAACTGAAAGTTTGTCCTCCAAGCTGAAATGTGACGAATCTGGAAGTGGCAGAAATTCAAAACTGGTACTTTCACTCGTTCCAACTTCATTCACCGCCGAAGTAGAATCCAAGATGGAGGAGATAATGGATAGACTTGAACTTCTTTTGAGCCAAAAAGACGATCTTGGTTTGAAAGAAGGTGGCCTATATAAGACTTCAAGATCTTTACCTTCTCCTCTGGTGGAAGAATCTGATATTTATGGCAGGAGTCATGATAAAGATGATATATTAAAGTTTATGCTAGCAGATGATCATGCGTGTGGTGAAAAAATAAGTGTGATTTCCATCGTGGGTATGGGTGAGATTGGCAAGACAACCCTTGCCCAGCTCGTTTTCGATGATGATAGAGTAAAGGGGCATTTTGACATCAAAGTGTGGGTTAGTGTATCAGATGATTTTGATGTTTATGAAATATTAAAAACTATTTTTGATAAAACGCTTTTCCAATCAAGTGAAACCGTGGACCATATTCCTGATCTTGACGTCCTTTATGGTGCCATGGACTTGCATCAACTTCAAGTTAAATTGAACCAGGCTTTAGAAGAGAAAGGGTTCTTGTTTGTTCTTGATGACATTTGGAAAGCGCTTCCAACATTAAAGATTTGAGAGAACTCAGGTATATACGCAGAGGACTTGTTATTTCTGGCGTTGACAATATCATTGATGTCAAAGATGTTGTAGAGGCCAATTTAAAGGATAAAGAATACCTCACTGATCTTAGTTTATTGTCATTCGGATTTGCTGATGATTCACAGAAGGAAAAGGAACTACTTGATGGGCTTCAACCGCACAAAAACCTAAAGAACCTTCATACGTAGGTTTACAAAGGTACAAGATTTCCAAATTGGATAGGACATCTTTCATTTTCTAATATGGTGGCACTTAGTCTAGGTGGTTGTGTATATTGTTGCTTGTTGCCGCCACTTGGTCAGTTACCTGAGCTCAGACAGCTTTACATCATTCGAATTTCTATGGTTCAGATTATAGGTGATGACTTTTATTCTAACGGATCTTTTGTGCTCAAGCCTTTTAGATCCTTCGAGAAACTGGTTTTCCGGCATATGCCACAATGGCAGGACTGGTCGTTTCCTGAAAACAAAGATGGTTCAGTTTTTCCTTGTCTTGAAGAGCTTCATTTGGAGCACTGTCCGAGGCTAATTGGAGGATTGCCCAATTGGAAGATCAAAACTCTCGTTGTGACTCATTGTGAGAAGTTAACTGTCCCTTATAAGACAAAGGATTGCATGGAAGCTATGAGCTCCAAAGCCTAATCAGCTTGAGTTTGTGGCTTTGTCACAATCTGGAACTATTCAATTCCGCAAGAACCTTGCACATTTTTCAAATCCTGTTCAGATTATATTTCCTCAAGTGTGTGTTCGGATATGCAAGCAAGCAGGCTACATCTTATCACAAATCCATGTATTGCCACTCATTCTATCTGTATTATCCATGATGAGTCAATTGTTTGTTTGTTCATAAAATGGCCATTTTTGAAGCAACATAATGAATTATTTGTTAAGCCTTTCAACTTCCAGAGACTATGAATAATCGGCCATTTATGACGAAAACAAACTTTTAGAACAACACAAATGCAATTCTTAAACTTCAGTACCATTTTAGTACTCTCATCATCTAATCCATCGCACTCTTCACAAGACTCAACTCTCCACTTTTTTGAGAACACCACATACCTTACACTATACTCTGACATGTGAAGACTTAGAGACATGACATTGCTTAATGCCGTGTTCTAAGTTTGAGTGCATTGTTATTGTTGAAGCTGCAGTCAAATAACCAGAGCTGTTGCCGCCCACGATTCGGGGATTTTTCCAGAAACAGAAGTGTCTAGATGCCGGTGCTCAAGAGTAATAGAGGCTCTATGCTTTGTTAAAGAGAGAGTGAGGAAGGGCAATCTACTTCTTCAGTATTGCAGCAAGCCTATTCAACTCTAGTTTGACATAGGGGTGTTCTTCGGTTCGGTTTCGTCGGTTTTTGGTTGGTTCGGTTAACGAACCGCAACTTTTGGTTTTTAGAACTGCAAAACTGAAACCGCACCACATACCAAGAGTATTCGGTCGGTTAACCGACTGTTCATGGTCGGTTTTGTTCGGTTCGGTACGGTTTTGTGAAAAGGTTATCTAATGGTATACAAGAAGCGTACTATCAGTTTACCACATTTTATTTTTTTTTTGTTAAAGAATTACTAAAATAGTACAATGTATTGTGTATTATTTAGGTTCTTTTTGAAATGGTGCTAAAAAAAAATACTATAACCGAACCGAAATAGGCTAAAAAAAATTATTTAGCTTTGGAGTAGAATAGGCATTCGGTTTTGGTTCGGTTCGGTTCGGTTTGGTTTATAAGAAGTCAAAACCGAAACCGAACCGCTCACAGCAGATTCAGTTCGGTTAAAACCGAACGTATTCGGTTTTCATGAAACCGATTTTTTCGGTCTTTTCTCGGGCGGTTTCGATCGGTTTCGGTTTTTCGATTTTTTTGTACAGTCATAGTTTGACATTCATTCATGCTACCGGATGGACTAGGAATTATTATTATTTTTTGTTAATATTAATGTTCTATTTAATTTTTGCATCTTTCAAAATGATCTTTGAGTTTCTATTTATGTACTTTTTGCCACCTAATGCAGGAATGGGATACCCTATCTACGTGAAGATGCTTTCGATCTTCTAGCATCCTTTCTTGAGTCTCAAGCAACTGGAGAAGTTTTCGCTATTCTGAAAATTTTGTCTGGCAACGCCTGTTGTAGCCCTAAGATCGTGGCATGGAATTCTCTTCCATGCATCCTAAGAGCCCTTGATGCTCAGATCATGGGTTTCCGATGACAAGCCTTAAAGGTTTTGTACAACTTGTCCTCGAACCATGACATTTGTTTTCAGATTGCATCTTTGGTTGCATCTTGAAATTGGCTGTTGCCAGTTTGTAAAGTATCAGTTTTCACATTTGTTTTCCTATTTGTGCGTGGACTTGTCGCATGATTTTTGTAAATATAAGCTTTCAAATTTATTCTTCTATAATGAGTGTGACAAATTTCAATTAACTGGAGTCAGCAATGTCGACCTTGCTCCACGATTGCTTGCTTCCTATTGAAGAGACAAACTTGCAGCTTCTTCAAACTCTTGTTATGAACCTGGTCAAAGACTTATTTCTAGATCCACCACGCAAGATGTCAAGTTCGAATTTATTTCCAGTGAATTCAAATATATATATATATATATATATATATATATTTTTACCTTTGTTTGTCGCATCGGGTTTAAATTCTATAGTTTAAACCATTTAAAGTTACACTGTAGAGCTCTCAAAAGGTACAATATTTTAGAGCATAAAAAATAGTTAGGTTTGAACCGTTCTCCTAAACACCTTATTATATTTGGTATTTTGATCCTTCATTTTTTTTGGGTTTGCCATTTTAGTCCTTGTGTTGACATGTGAATGTTCTCACTTCACAGCACCAGCTTTGTAGCGTTGCTTGAGATAAGAGAGAGAAGATTTTCTGTAGTGGCCCTCGAGTCCCTCACTCCTTTCGTTCCCTGGTCGGAGGACGATTTATCAACTCTTTTAATGCCTCTCAATGATTGTATTTTTTTTATTATTTTTCATAAGAGCATTTGGCAACGTTCAAGAAATGTCATTTTAATTGCTACGATATAAAGTTTTCACATGTTACACTATAAACTAAGAATAAATAATATAAAATTCTCATATATTATAAAATTGTAGTAACTTTTGATTCTAACTGCATTACAAAAGGCACTCCATATCTTGCTTTTGGTTTAGAAAATTCAAAAGCAAAGCTATCCACTTGTACAAAAGCGTTTATTGTAGCGTCTTTCTTTTCCTCCCATCTTCTTCCGAAGAATGAGCGGAATAAAAATAAAATGGCAAGAATTTTGGATAAGTTAATAAATAGCAGTAAATTTAAAATTTATTTAATAATCAAATTTTTATCAATGTGAGATTTATCTGAATTCACTCATGACTAAATTTAGTAAATTCGAGATTTATCAAATTTACTCTTATAATGTCCCGAAAAAATTCAAGTAATTAATGAGTATAATTAATTAAAGATTTTTTCACAACTACACCATTAAGTTTGTAAGAAGAACAAGTTTAGAGCTTACGAGTACATGTTTGTTAGTATATAATAATGTTATGCATCAAGGGATGCTCCAAAGTTATGTTAGAATTTAAAGACTGATATTGGAATTTTTCTAGAAATATCATGTATAATCTTTGTGATTGAAGGATTTATGAAATTAATAGAAATACCCTGAAATTCTATAGTAAATATTAAAGTTAAATTTATTAACTTTTTGTGACCAAATAATTCAGTTGATAGTTTCCTCCGCGATTCAAGCCGGAAGAAATTTTCATCCAAAAATAATTTGAGAATTTAAATTATAAGAATTTGCAAGTACAATACAGTGAGAGTAGTGTACAGAGAAACATTCTGACGTAAAATAAATTCTTAATTGCCTATTAGTTAGAGATCAAAGTTATATGACTAACATTTTCAGTAAAAAAAAAAAATTGCTATCTGAGTTTGGAATTGATATTGTCAAGATATGTCAATACCAAGTTAGAGTGTAGAAAATGTCAAGATTATTTTATGCAGTCTAGGAATAAATTTGAGATTTAATTTTTATGCAATTAAAAATTTAATACCACTATTGATTTTATGATATTAGTTTTAGATTGTGTCAAGCCAACACGACAGTACCAAAGTTTCTTGTCAGCTAGTTACTTTCTTTTATCGAGATGAAATTTTATCTACTTTAGAAGTAACTTGGAGATAAAGTCTCTAAAAAGTCAACAAAATCCCCTAAAGAGTGGATCATGTTCTTAAGAGACAATGTGACCAGGAATAGTGAAAGTATGGTTCAAAGTATGCAATGCATTAAATGCAATTTTTACTCTCTTTTCTCCATGAAAATGGCGCCAACACTAGTGTGGTAATAACCAAATTTTGTTCAACTTTAGTATTCTTGAGACACTATAAGTAAGGTTTAGAATTTAAGGAAAAAAGTAATCAAGACTAGGCAATTGTCTATAAATAAGTGCCTCCACATCAATGGCTTATTTTTCTTTTTTCTCCACAACATTAGTTCTTCTTTCTTTTCCATTCCTCCAAAGAAAGAACCAGTTTTCTTTCTTTAATTTCTCTCAAATTTATCTCCCACCTACTAGAAATTATTAGCCAAATTTGTAAGCTAAAGAGGAGACTTAGGAGGTATTCTTCAAGAGTAGATCGTCAAGGGTAACTATCTAAATTTCTCTTTTTAAAGTTCAGCAAGTGGTTTACAACTTTATTTTCAGTGTTGTTAGCGTGTAATAATTTCTATTTATACTTATGTTGTAGTTTTTGTGAGTTTTTATTTATGTAGTTTGGTATTTCGCATAATGGGTATAAAAGAGTTTACATTTAAGAATTGTTTTGTATTTTGGAAGGGCTTTTCACTCTTTTTGGTGGTAAAATGGAAAGTTTAAAGGTGGTTTTTATGAATCTTAAAATCTAAGAATTTTTGAATCATAGTAGCATGAACAGCCTTATATGAGCTGTTGAATACTAGAATCTCAACCCAAAAATGGTATTTCGTGTGTTTTATTTAACTGTCCTACTTAGTGTCACAGGAAGGTGTTGTAACACCCCCTGTACAACACCATTAGCACAGATTTCAAAACTGCTCCATTTTTAGATTCTAAAAACTTGAAATGATTATTTTATTCTGCCAAGATTGTCACAACACCAATAGTACTGTTTACATTTTTGGGTAAAATGACCCTTAAAATATATGAATCATGATTTTTGTAAAATACAAAAGTTTTAGTTCTTAATGAGATGAAGAACTTTCATGAAGAAAACTTTTAAAAATTCTGCTACTAAAAAGAACTTTTAAACATATTTATAGAATGGTCAATTAGTAAAGTTTACAAAATCATTGCAAACAATAATGTTAAAGACAAAATTAATTTTTGGAAAACATGGAAGTTCTAATCCTCGACAAATGAGGAACTTTTGTAAAGGGAACTTTTATTAAAACATTCTTTGACATACAATTTATGGTGGCTTTTAAAATCAACTAAAAGAAGCCTTTTCAAAACTAGTATTAAAACAAAACAATTGTTTAGCGGCAGGGTCACTATTTACAAGTAATAAAAGAATTGTAGCACTTGTAAAACGATATGAGTTTTCAATTCACAGTCTTATCTAAATTAGGACTTCAATTTTAGATATGGTTTTCAATTAAACTTTACATATAAAGTTTTCAACGGATTTCAAAGAAAAAGGAGATCATAAGAAATATAAATTGTTAACCGCTTTGATAGCAATTTCAGGTCCAACTCCCGCACACATTTAGGAGCTAATTATCAGATTCCAATCTTTCGATAGTTAGTACTCAAATATCATAGAACTCATATAGTTCCAAAGGACAATATTAAGCCCAATGAATAGAATAGAAGTTAGACATGAGCTTCTAGGCCCAAAAATACTATTTATATTTAAGTAGATCTTTAGTTTAATAAAAGAACCCAATGTAAGTAATGCAAGAGATTACTAAGTCAAAGTTGTAAGAGGAATATGATTAATTAATTACTAAATCAATTAATTGATTACCAACGTCAGTATGATTTAATTAAAGGCAATTAAGAAAAATAAGTTAGACAAGAATTATGAGTTAAGAGGATTAAAAACTAATTAATCCTTTTGACTACCTGAATAGTCATCCAATTAATAAAGGGAGCTTTAAGAAAAAGATTTAGTTTCTTTTTTATTTGATATGTTAAACTAAATAGAATTACATAAGTTAGCTCACACTCTTATCGGGTGTTTTTCCTTATACTGTAGGGGTAGTGAACAAGTACATGACGAGTTAGCTAGTCCTATCTTTGGAAATAGATAAGTAGAAATCTCGTCTACAACATAATTACTATGGTTTTCAGATTAATATATTTTTACACACTCTATAAAAATGCATTATTTGTATTGTGAATGTTGTGTATTGTATGTAATGTATGCTATATAAAATTATATTGCATATTCACTTTGTCCTACGAATAGTTCTAAATTATGTTATTAGATTGTGTGTAGTAACATGCCATATTGCATACATAGAGTCAAACAAATATAAAAAAGAAGAAGATGAAATCAGTTAAGTTAAGAGTGTTGTACCAATCCCGCGATCCATAGGGAGGATTCATGGCCTCTCAACTTAGAGAGGTATACAGATTCAGTTTAGTTTATGATCTAAGGTTGTTGGGGACCTCATAAACCCTAACTTCCCAATGATCGTGCATAACCAATACATATACATAGGACCCATTAAGCAAGACATATTAGATATATAGAACTTGTTCATAATAAAACATAATCTACTCATGTATAATGTTTGCTAAATGTTTTAGTTTGTTTTTGCAAGTTTTATATTCCTACTTGATAAGCGAAAGCCCACTCAGATACGTTCATGTTGTAGGCAAGTAACCTGTCAACAACTTGTGATAGACAGCAGCGAACGATAGATAAATGTTGGAGATGAGTATGAATACCGCTTACTAATGTGTCTTCTGCAATAGTTTTAAAATGAGCTTGTATATATATGTATAAGTAGTTTTACGATTGTATAGTTTGAAACTAAGATTGTAACTACACAACATTTGTCTAAATTACTTTAAGATTTCTATGTTGCAACACATATAAACGAAAGGTTTAAAATATTTAACTATAATAATAATCAGTTTTAGAAATGTATTAAAAAGATTTATTTTAATTAAAGAATATTTTTAAGAAACTGATTTAAGAAAATATTAGAATATTAAAAAAGAAGGTTCCATAAAATTAGTACTTTACTATAAAATACGATTAAGTATATAATTATGTAGTTAAATAACGATCATGTATGTAAGGTCATTACAATTCTTATGAAGCCAGAGATTATATGCACCATAATATATATACTAATTTTTTAGTTAATAAAGACATTTTCCCCCTAAAATGTCTTACAGAATCCATTATTAACCTATCCTACTAAATAACTATAAACCTTAAATATTACAAATTCATCTTCTCATACTTATATCTTATTATTTAGTATTCACTGTAAATATGAAAGGTAAAAATAAAAATTCAAAAAAATAAAATAAATTTGTACAAATAATAAAATTTTGAAATAATAAAATAATTCAAAAGCTCTAAAAAAAATTAATCATATCAATACTCTAGAGATATTAGATATGAGTGAGCGTATATTTTGTCAATTTTAGTGAGATTTTACAAGGTTTTTTTTTGTTAAACGAGGTTAGGGATGCGATTGTCCAAATTTTCAAAATGTGGACCTAGGTTCAACAAAACACGAGTTTGGGGCTCACCTATCTAAATTTTTAAAATAGAGAACTAAATGTCAAGAAAATGGAAGTTTGAAGATCAAGTTTTGCCAATTTTTAGAATTGGAAGCGAAAACCAAGTCATACGTAAATCAATGATTTATTAATATAAATCAACAATTAACCAACAAACATTGATAAATTACTTCAAATCAAAATTAATCAATGATCGACGAAAATCAATGAATTACTTGTCAAATTTAATTAATTAGGAAAATGAGAAAACAACAGTTTTTTTATTTTTGACAAGATGGGACATTTAAAATGCCATACACAATTCTCCTCTTTTTGTGCCGACACCCAAAAAAAAAAAAATTCGTCGTTTATTTTCCTTATTTCAGTCATTATTTTTTAAAATAAGGGTCCGTTGTCTAATTTAATCAACCGAATAACATGACTTCAAAATAATCATTTTGAAGAAGCAAGTGTCACAACAGTTTGAACCATTTTTTATAATTTAGATATTTTTTTATTTGAATTTTGTGAGAAAAAACTTTATAACAAAAATAAAATAGTTGAAACCGTAAAAAAAAAGATTAAAACTGCAGTTGCGAGACAGACATATGGTGTAGGAAAATTCAAGGAGCACAGGGAAATGGGAACATGATATTTTAAACCATATCTTAGCGGCCAAAGAAAATACTTATTTTCATCCTAGCTTTCATTTTTTTCTCTCTTCCGTCTCCTGCAAACCAATTCCAGTTTCTTTTTCCTTTGGAGAAGCCTGGTCCCGAATATAGATTTTTCAGAAATTGTTTGTGGAGCTTCTGCATGTTGGAAATGTTATTCTTTTACAAAAGAGTGCTTATTAACATCAAGGGAATTATAATTCTGTTCTTTTTCATTTTTTTTTATGCACTCATCACTTTGAGTGAACGAGTCCACCAAAATTTGTAATCCTATGCAGTATGCAAAACGTTGATTAAACAAAGTGTTAGAACGTTGATTAAACAAAGTGTTAGAGTATGGTGACCTGAAGTCAGTTTTGTTCAACCTGAAAATATTTCATGAAATTTGTAGTAGTAGTGGAGGAATTGGGCCGATAGACCAACCATTGATCTTGCTGGGGGTGCAGGGCGGAGCCGGTTTATGTTTTTGGGTCCATAAGGTTTTGTCTATATTTATATATATATTATGTATTGCGTTAGAGTTTTATAATTAGTGAATTTTTAGCCTCCTTAACATATCCATTGTAATCTTCACAAGTTTAGTGATTTTCTTCTCCTTTGTCTGTAGTTTTTTTCCAATTTTGTGTTTCTACGTAAATTTTTTATATGTTTTTGTTTTTTGTTTCTATCGCATTATTTTCATAACACAAAGCACTGTAAAATCATAGAAATGCTTTTTGTTTTTTTAGAGTTCTTAAAGCCATTTCTAACCAGGTTCTGCTTTGACTTGGTAACAGCGTTCTTAGAAACGCCGACATTAGAGGTTTGTAACTTCTGGAACGCAAGACTTTTCACGACTGCACATTTTCCCGCTCCGATGATGTCTGTATAATTTCGGCGGCAGAACATGACGTCCGAGTTAGCACCTCCATGTATTCATCCTTCTGTTAGATTCTAAAATCATTAGTGATACTTCATGTGTGTGTAAGGGAAGCATCCACCTCAAATAACTTTGGAGCGGTTTCTCACCAATGCATCATCTTCGCAGCAGAGTAGGAGTTTAGGAGCATCCGTGCAGCTGTCCATAATCAGTTTCGTCTAATGCGTGATATTAGTAGATGCTCTGCCAACAAGGTAAAGAGCCATAAGTTAAAAAATACCAAGGACACGAAGCAACAATAATGGCCCAACGTATCTGCAGGAGCTATGCATTTTTCCAAAGGAGGCTAACCTTATATAATGTGCCCTGAGAGAAGCATTGCTGATTCAGAAGTATCAGTATTATCAGTTGTTTCCCTGACTAAAACCATTAATACATATTCAAATTCGGTTCAATCTTCCAAAACCGCTTGCACGTGCAGTTTTCCCTCTCAGCATGTTAATCATGTGCTCCCGCATTGGATACCAGAACTGCTAAACCAACAACACACTGTGCAAGTAAGAGGTAACTCTAGACTGACCTTTTCCATTGTAATTTTCAATCAAATATAGTACTTCATGTTAAGTATCTCTTGTCCTAGAATCCTTCAAATCATTATGGACTTGGAAAAGTTCAAACCATTATTCATTATTGCATACGAGCTTAAAAATTTGTAGTAGTTTTTTTTTATAACATGAGCCCCATCATCAGAATAAAAAATTTAGTGAAAAAATACTAATAATAATCTGTTGGGTAAATCTTATATATTTTTTTCAGTTCAATTTAAGTTAGAGTTGTTAACTAGATATATAGGATCAAGCAATTTGAACTTCTAATTATTGTTCAGTAAATTGTTGATCCAGAAATGGAAAAGGAAAGAGAGCTTTATATCTCACACATCACAGTTTACCTGAATTTGGAAATATCAGACACCATACATTATCTGCAAAAGTGAATAAGGAAAAACGATCAAGTTCATCCCAAGCATTGAAAGGTCACATCTAAGTAAAGACATTTTGAATGTCATTGCAAATCTGACGACCAAAAACATACATTCCAACATGCGTCACAGTAAATTTTTCAAGAATTGCGGTCGCATCTTTTTCCAGAACCGGTTGGACTCTTGAGCAAAATATGCAACAGATGTTATGGGATACCTCAAATCTCGAAAAGGGAAGACAGTTAAAGCCCTGCTGATGAAACATGCCCTGTCAAAGAGTTTTGATAGAAAAGAGGCAGAGAAACATATAAGAGGCTTGACAGATCCTAAGCATTGAAAGGTCATGTCTAAGAAAGAAATTCTTTAATGTCATTGCAAATCTGACAATCAAAAACATACATTCCAACAAGCGTCACCGTAATTTCTCAAGAAGTGTTGTCGCATCTTTTTCCAGAACCAGCTGGTCTCTTGAGCTAAATATGCAACATATGTCCTGGGACACCTCAAACCTCGAAAGGGGAAGACGATTAAAGCCCTGCTGATAAAACATGCCACCAGAGCAGAGAAACATATAAGAGGTTTGACAGATATATATAGCTCAGAGAAAAAAAGATGAGGGAAAGAAAAGAGATGTATACACAAAATAGGAGATGCAAACTACATAATGCATTTGTAGCGTGATCAAATGAAAAGAAAAGACGACATGGAACCTAGTCTTGTGAAGGAATTAGATGATGGACATACAAACATGGTGGCAAGATATAATATCGTACTTAGTTCTTCGTAAATCTTGTTTTATATACTAATAAAAGTGCAGATTGGCTTTCCATGAGTGGCAAAACTAGTTAGCAAATATTTCATGATGTTACTTATAGAACTGGCCATTTATTTCGTAAATAGGATACAGTACGGAGGAGTGGCGGACCTGAATTTGTGACAAGTAGCTGTTCAATTATGCTTGCAGAAGGCAATCCTCGTTGGAGGAAAAACCTGGAATGAACCGTAAGATTGAGTAATGAGCAAGCTTCTTCAAAGAAAGTGAGCCTTCTAGTTGGTGAAATCAGATTCTTAGCTTTTCGCAATGCTTAATTTTGAGGGTTTCTATATTGCTATTTGGTAATCCTCCAATTAGCTTTGGACAGTATTCCAAATAAAGCTCCGTAAGACGTGGAAAAATACAGCCTTCTCCAACTTCGTTACCGTCAGGAAATGACCACTCCTGCCACTCTAGCATATGAGTGAAGACTAGTTTTTCTAGGGATCTAAAAGGCTTAGTCCCATGAGATCCATTAGAATAAAATTCAGCTCCTATAGTTCTCACCATGTAAAATCGAATAATATAAAGCTTTTTGAGAGCGGGTAATTGCCAAAGTGGCGGCAGGAAATAACAGTTTATACAACCAATCAGACTTATTGTCACCATGTTTGAAAATGACTGATGACCTATCCAGTCTGGAAGACTTGTACCTTTATAACCGCGTATAAAGAGGTTCTTTAAGTTTCTGTGTGGTTGGAGCTCATCAAGTATTTCTTTTTGTTTCTGTAAATCCTCAGCAAAATCCAACGACAACAAGCTCAGCTCACTAAGATGCTCTTTCTCCTTCAAATTGGCCTCCAAAACATCTCCGACATCAGCAATGTTTTCAATCCCAGAAATACGAAGTCCTCCACGTAGATGCTTGAGCTCTCTCAGATCTTTAATGTTGGAAGCACTATGTTTGCACAAAACAAAATCGGTTAATGTTTGCAGATCCTTCATCTTGCATAGTCCCGCTGGCATTTGCTTTAATTGTGTACCTCTAGTGTCTAGATGACGCAAATTGATTACGCTTCCCATGTCAATCGGCAACTGAGTAAGATTATTGCAACCCAACAACAACAGTGTTTGCAAGTTGTACAGAGAACAAATCTCATTAGGCAGCACTTTTAATTTAGTAGACGATAAATCCAAATAACTTAAATGCTTCAAATTGCCAATCGAATTAGGCAAGTCTGTAACAGGATACTGAGAAAGAGAGAGAACTCGCAAGTATCGTACCATTGGCACTAGTTCATCCAATGCTGCTTTGTTCCATATGAGCTCTTCTCCCACCTCCGGGCATCCTAATGGCAGAAAGGTTCGCAAAGACTTCCCCTCAGCTGACCTCACGACCTCCATAACACCTTTAAAGTTTCTTTTGTCATAAGACACATGATGAATACAGTTGCTTACAATACTAAGAGATTCATCCTGTTCCACCCTTAAACAAAATTTCCCAGACACAAATTTAGCTAAATCATTCACAAGGTCATGCATGGTGAAAAATGATCCGTTGTGGCTTGATTGTTGAATCAGTGATCTAGACACTAGGCTGTCAAAGCATTCCTCTCCAACATCCTCTATCGTTTTCCCTTTTTGGGGTCGCAAGAGATCTTCAGCCATCCACAATAAGATCAAGTTTTCTTTTGCAATTTCATAATTTTTAGGGAATATCGAACAATAGGCAAAACATCGCTTCAAATGAGGAGGTAAATAATGATAGCTTAACCACAGAGCTGGAAGGATGTTACATTCCCTTTCAGAAAACTCCCATATGTCACTCTGAAGTATGCTTTCCCATTTCTTCGGATTCACTTCAGAGCGCAAGAGACCACCAAGTGATTTCACTGCCAAAGGAAGATCGTTGCACTTTTTAACAATTTGTTTACCAATTATTTCTAGCTCTGGACGTGCTCTTGAATCTACGTTATTGAACTCATGCTTTACAAATAATGACCAACAATCTTCACTTGATATCATCTGTAAGTGATAACTTGGAACATTACTCATCTTTGATGCAGCAATTTCACTCCGAGTCGACGTTCGAATCTTACTTCCAGGTTTTCCAGATTCAAAAGGGCTTTTTAGCACATCCCATTTGTCATAATTCTCATTCCAAATGTCATCAAGAACAAACAAGAACTCTTTCTTCTCCAAAGCCTTCTTCAATTCAACTTGAACTTGATGAAAGTCCTCGGCATCATAAAGCTCTTTACTATCAAAGTCATCTACGATAACACTCGATTGGGAAAGGGTTTTCTCAAAAAGTGCCTTTGTGATTTTTAAAACATTAAAATCATCCGATACACTAACCCACACTTTGATGTCAAAATGCCTCTTCACCCTATCATCATTGAAAACGAGCTGAGCAAGAGTTGTCTTGCCAATCCCACCCATACCCACTATGGAAATCACACTCATATTATCACCACAAACATCATCTGATAGCAAGAACTTTATTATAACATCTTTATCATGATTCCTACCATAAATATCAGATTCTTCCAACAGAGGAGAAGGTAAAGATCTTGAAGGCTTATTTAGACCACCTTCTTTCAAACCAAGAACGTCTTTTTGGCTCAAAAGAAGCTCAAGCCTATCCATTATCTCCTCCATCTTTGGCTCCACTTCCGCAGTGAATGAACCCGAAATAAGCGTAAGTACCTGATTTAAACTTCTGCTGCTTCCAGCTTCTTCACATTTCATCTTTGAGGACAAAGTTTCAGTTCTGATCTCATCCATCAAGTCGTCTAATTCATTGGTCGTTTCTTTGAGCTCATCAAGCCAGTCCTTCACAGTCGGGTTTCGGGTTTGCAACTCCTCGGCACTAGTGAGAACCGCATTAGCTGACAATAACATGATCCTTAGCTTCTTCAGCATCTTGTTGTTCAGCTTCTTTGCTCGGAAGAAGTCCAAAACCTCTCGAGAAGCCATCCTTTCGAACAGCGTCTGAAACAAACTGGACAGAAGTGCTCCACCCACCAGCTCGGCCGCCATGTTCTTGCTCTTATTATGACAGGAACTCAACAGATGATGAGTTTAAAATGGAGTAAAAAATAGCAGAGTCAAAAGAGATTTTGTTTTGCTTTGTTTTCACTCACAAAATCTTTCAGCTCTCTCAGTGTCTCCTCTCCACCAGTTAGTTCACCAGATCAGAGAAAAAAGAGCAATTATTGACTCCTAGAGCTTTAAACTGTTTATATTTTAAAGTCAGAGTTTGAATTCATTTGTAACAAAGTCACTTAATGAGGTTAATTTACAGATTACAGTGTTGCCCTCTCTAAAACGTCTTATGTTCGGTCTGTGAGAGCGGGTAAACCACGTGTCTTGTTAGAGTATAATGGTCCAAATTTTATTTAAGACGCGTTTGGTTTGAGTATTTAAATAACATATTTAAATAAATATTTAAATTTTTGTGACAGAAAATACTGTAACAAAATGATTCAAACCATGATTTAAATATCGAAACAAACGGGTCTTTAGTTTAATCTAAAAAATTCACGATATGACATTATAATTATGAGAATTTTTTAAAGTCTGATAATAGAAGAATAGGTCTAATTTTATAGCCCACCATGAAGTGCGGGGCTTCCCCACATTACGATTATAGATCTATTGTGTTTGGTTTTTGCTATTACATGTATCTATTATTTTTTGACTTCTCATTTGTATCAAATTTTTAAGATAATAAATTTATTTTTACCCCTATATTGATTTTTTTAAAATTTTTATGTATATTTGTGTGTTGTTTATTTTCTATTTTTTATTGTCTATTTTTGTTTATTTTTCAACATGTCTCTTGCATCATAACTTTCAAAATAAAAATACAATTGACAACAAAGTTAAAATTAAAAATTAAAATCAATTTATCATAATGTGTTAAAATTTTATACCGTGGCTTATTTTCTGTTCAAGTATAACAACTTTATAATATGTCAGTTGTCAGACACTCTCCATAACTACCGGTCCCATTCTTTTTAAAAAATGAGAAAGGAGGGCATCACCCGACGCATATCTAATTAAAGGAGGCCCGCCAAAGATGCTTGGAGCTGCAATAGATGCTTTTGTTCACTAATAGCTTTACTTTCGAGTTTTTTAATCTAACTTTATAATAAAAAACAAAGAAGATAAGAAAAATCGAATTATTGAGGTACTAAAGAACAAAAAACAAAGTTTTTTTTCCACCAACTGGTTAAAGTCTTTTCCGCAGCTGCGACAGAAGATGCGTTCTTTCTTTCTTGGAACTGATGCTTTTGTTCAATAATTGTTTTGCTTTTGGGTTTTTCAAATTAACAAAGACAAATTTCACGTTTGCGGTATGGATTTAGATTAGTTCAAACCACGAGGACAATTTAAATTGATGGTTTAAATAATAATTGAGACTAATTTAAACAATAAATAATAACTTATATTAGCTTAAACTATAAAAATAGATTTAAAGCAGTCACAACACTTATATTTTAAACTTTGTTTGTCTACTTAAAATTATTCTTATTTTTATTTCTCTTCATAAATATAATTTTTTAAATATTAATTTTTATTTTAAATTTGATGTAATATTTTATTTTAGTTTTAAATTTTTACATTATTGACATAGGTTTAAAACAACGTTTAAACCACATAACGTGCACACCAAACTAACCCATTGAAGTAGATAAGAAAACTGAATCATCGAGGTATAATTTATAAAGAACAATCAATCAATAAAGCTCCTTAAAAAAATCAATAAACCTACTTTCCAGCAGCTAGGGGTCTTTCCACTTAATTTGGGGCGGCGATCATAAGAGCATTAAAAGCAATGCTTGTAGACACAGATCTATTGCAATGTCTTATGAACATAAATGAAAAGGGATGATATATGGCTACAATCCATTACGACTTACTTGAATAGGATTTGTTCTATAGGCTCTTAGAACTTTGAGAGAACAAAAATTGTTACGATCCATTTTTTTTCTTTTCAGGAGACTACGGTCCTTTTTTTTATTCAAATGGATTGTGGCGATGTTTTCTTTGAGATTTGAGAGAAAATGACCGTTGGTTAAAATGGTTTATTGGCGATGTATTGGTTTATAGAAGGCCTTTGGCCAATAAGTTTTGGCCTATTTGCCGGTTGGAAGTAGCGTTTTGGTAAGTAGAATAAATAAATCATTTAAAACTACGAGGATGGTTTCATCTCATAAGACACGATTATGTTACGGCCTCATCAGATGAACCCAAGAGGGTTGAGGCATTACCAAGAGGGTTGAGGCATTACCAATACCTTTTTGATATAAGGAGCGGGGAAGAAAGAATGTTATTTACTTTTGAGTAGGGCTTTTTTGATATAAGGAGAGGAGGAGAGAGAATGTCACCTACTCTTGAGTAGGGTTAAGTGTGACTCAAACCCTTAACCTATAGTTTAAATGGAGGGTCTTACAACTAATTACGTGTTAAAGTATAGTGACCCGAATTCAGTTTGGCCCGACCCAAAAAGCTCGCGGTGCGACAAATTGTGGTGAAAAGCAAAATGAGATTTTTCATGAGATCTGTGGTGGTAGCGGAGGGATAGGCCCGATCCCGTAGCCTACCACTGATCTCCTCGGAGGTGCGAGGGCTCTGTCCCGCGATACGGACCATTATTGTTGGGCCGTTTTGTTTATGTTTTTGGCCTATAAGGTTTTGCCTATACCTATATATATATGATGTATTGCGTTAGGGCTTCATCATTAGCGAATTTTGAGCCTCCCTAGCGCCTCCATTGTAATCTTCACGAGTTTAGTGATTTTCTTCTCCTCTGTCCGTGGTTTTTTCTCGTTTTGAGTTTTTACGTAAATTCTTTACGTGTTTTTTATCTTTGTTTTTATCGCATTAATTTCACAACATCAAGCTATCCTCATTTGTTAATAAGAAATAATTTTAGGAACGACAAAAGCAAATTTTTATGACAAAAAAAAGATGTTAATGAAAGTTTATATATTGCTTGGACGATCCAAAATCCTCCGTGCCGTCAAAGCGTTGTCTTATGCCTTGTTTGGTAATGTTTTAAAAGTTTATGAAAATCATTTTGCACATTTTTAATATAAAAATTTTAAAAACATTAAGTATAATTTTTTTTAAAAAAATTATTTTTTAAAATAAATTTATTCCTTCCAATTTTAAAAACACTATAAAGGTAGTTTTGGTTCTTAGTATTTATTTATTTTTTAATTTGATAAGTCGAGTTGTGTCGAATTGCTGCGTTACTTTCGACACTGCAAGGACGGAGATTCAGTTCCTCACGTCATCTCCCATTCTCTCATGTTGTGGAAGACCAAGAAAACGCTGATACAATTTCAGGTCTCTCTCTCACACACTAATTCTCTGATGATTTTGGTTTTTTGTGGTGCACTTTTCTGGTTTGAAGTTCTGCATGAGTTTCTTGTTTCTGTCTAATAAACTTTGCTGAGCATCGTTTGCTTCTCACGGTTCTGTTTTTATCGCCTTTTCATCTGTGAATGAGGATTTCTTGTGCTGTTAAATTGTGAGAAAATTCGACTTTTTGGGATTTAAGTAACTTGTTTTTTACAAGGACTTTAATTCCCCTTGAAATTTGAGAAATTTGGTCTTTTTGTGATTGAAGAGTTCTAGCTACGTTAATTCATGCTCAGTTTTATGAAGTTTTGACTGTACTCTCATGTTGCCCCATCTACTGAGGAAATGAGAAATTTCAAGAAATGCCCAAAAAAAAAAAAAAATCACCCTTGGCTTTATGCTTCAAATATTGTAGCTTCAAGTATGTGCCACACACATTGGCCTAGTAAAAGATCAACGTAACGTGAATCCATAAACATACAAAAGTTGTGGCAGGCCACCTAATTTTCTCAGAATGTAATATGAAAATAGTATCCAAGTTGAAAAAGTTGAAGATGGTCTATAGTTATGCATGTACAAATTTTGTTAGCCTTTTGTCTTGTTTTCCCTCTTATTCGATCATGTAGGTAGAATTTTTTGTAGTAATTTTTGCTCTAAAATTAGTCCGCAATGCAGAATTAATTCGTGTTGCACACATATTTTACATGTCTTGTAATATCTGTTCTCATTTGTGGTGCTTCTTCATAGAAAAGATTGCTTCTTGTCAAGAATAGATCTCCCTTATTTGCATTTTGTATGTAGTTTATTCCTATTTGGATAACTGTGCATTGTGGAAAGTTGTGTTTCAAAGCCTTGATTATTGTAGTTTATGAGCAGAGCAATTTATGGTAATACAATACATCTTAGGTTGAAATCATATAGAGTGTCAACTTTCTTTTCCGTTAATGAATTCCTGCAGCCAGATGTAAGATAATTTCCTTTTGAATGGCGGCAACTCACGTTGCTGAAGTAGCGGGGACAGTGCCAGGTCTTTGCTCCTTTAAGGTACAGTTACAGTTTTGTCATAACCACTTATTTTTCTATGTAATTGTTATAGTTGGCCTTTCAATATTGTTATTTTAACGTCAGAGCATAACTTTTTGGGATGAATCCTTGTAAAGAATAGAATAGGATAATCTCTTTTTAGCTATATTTAACATTGCCGGTTTGAGAAATTGACAATCATGTATTTGATGCAAGGAATATGAAGCACAAACCAAAACAAAGCGTTGTTTTATGCAGAATTCCCATTGATAAAGCTATGTGTAATTTGGTTCTAGCAAGTAATATACCGAGGGACCAGATCATTATTATATGAGTTAGCGAGCTTTGTCTAAACTTAGATGTGTCATTATAACTAAGAGGGTGATTCTTTTTGAAAAAAAAAATATATATATATATATATGTATACTAGATGGTGCTCTTAGGATTCAGTGGATAATATTACTAATTAAGCGGAAAAACGGAGAAAATATTTTATAATCTTTAACCAAGAATATAGAGTGTGAGAAATGATGATTCTATAACAGATCAGACTATAACTAAATTGTAAAGGAGAAGCAATGAGTTTTCCCCATAATTTGACTAGCATATGTATGGGGAAGCTCAAACTTAAGTTATTGTTTGTATTCAAATTCTTTCTGGACCATGTTACGCAATTCATCTCAGGTTCGGAATATAATGGTACTTGTAATTCATAATCACAGGTTCATCATGTGATGTGCACTGAACTTATGAGACTAGTTGATAGAACATCAAGTTTATTACCAGAAATAGAAGCAGCAAGACCTAGGTCTGCAACAGGACTACATGCCTTTAATTTGTTAAACTCTGCAATTCAGAAAGCAAAGTTACTTCTTCAAAATTGCAGTGAGTCTGGCAAGCTTTACCTGGTATGTACCTTTGGATGATAATAGTTTTCATTTTTATTTTATTTTATTTTTATTATTTATTTTTCTAGACATCGTCTATTGGATAGTCATTCTTTGCATGAATAAAACTAAAAGAAATAAGGAAACATGTCTTTTTTTTTTTGTTGACAATGTCAAGGTAAGTATCATTTTCGTCTCCTAGCAAATACAAAGAAAATATCTTCTATCCTGCATCATCTTCCTTCTCAGAGGACAACCTTCATTTGGAATGAAAATAGCCTCATTTTATAGGCTGATAGGCCAATGCTGTTTGAACTACAATTTGTAGTTCAAACTAAGTTTGCTACAATGTTTTCTCTCAAAATTTGGAAGCAAACTTAGTTTGAACTACTAACGGCATTGCCGAATAGCAGTTTGATTGCTTCATCCATGCCAACCCTGACTCAAGTCGTTTAGTCCCTGCAAGAATAATGTTGAGTAATATCGTTCAACATTACTCAGTCTGATGCTTAAGTCAAAATTTTATCTGCTTCAAACAAGTTATGTTTTCAACTCTCTAATGGTTGTTGTACTTCAAATCATAACCATGGCTATCAATAGTTGCTCTTTCTTTACTGTGTAATTAATGCCATCAGTCCAGGCTTTTAACTTTTATTGCTAGCTTTCAACCGTACTTGATACTTAAAACTTATTTTTAGGCAGTAACAGGAGACGCAATAGTTTCAAGTTTTAAAAGATTAGGGAGCTTGTTGGAAAAAACTTTACATGGAATTGAATTTATGGTTCCGGTTTCACTGGCTGTAGAGGTTTCCTCTCTCTCTCTCTCTCTCTCTCTCTCTCTCTCTCTTTTGGTCTTCACGTGATTTGGACTTTAAATTAATTGGCAATGCTGAAGAATGTTATTTGATCCGCAGATTTCTCTATTAATTGATGATCTCTCAGCAGCAACATTTGTCCTGGATCCACATGAAGAAGAGGCTGGGAAGGTTATGCGAGAATTGCTCCAGAAAGGTACTTCAACACCAGATTCCATAGAAACTTCTGAAATTAAAGCTCTTCAACTTGCGGCTTCAAGACTTCATATTACATCAGCCAAGTCTATCCTAATAGAGCGAAGATCAATTAAGAAGTTGCTAGATAAAGTTAGCGAGGATGAGCCTACAAAAAAGAAGATATTAACCTACTTCTTGTTTCTATTCAAAAAGTATGGAAACTTAATTATCCTGGATCAGACAGAAAGTGGGTCCACTTGTGATCAAGCCTCAGTTGCACTTGAGAATTTTGGTGAAGTTTCTTTGAATAATCAATCTGGTGCAATAGAACCACAAATTGAATACAGGCAGCATGAGGTTGAAAGCAACGTATTAGGGAGAACCATGCCCCCTGAGGACTTTAAATGCCCTTTATCTTCCAGTTTGATGTATGATCCCGTTCTTATTGATTCTGGAAAAACATATGAAAGGATGTGGATCCAAAAATGGTTTGATAAGGGCCATGAGACATGTCCCATAACGAAAATGAGAGTAAATCGAAGTGATCTACTTCCTAATGCTCCCATGAAGGCCCTAATATCAAAGTGGTGTGCTCAGTACAAGGTCAAGATTTCTGACCCAATTATGGAACCCTAGGAACTTCTTAGATGTGAGACTTATTTCGCTTCCAAGTCCAGCTTTGAGAGTTCCACCATGAATTATTTGCAAACGGAATTCAGCAATATATCACTTGGAGCAGCAGATGCTCCTCACAGTTCAGATTCTTCACGCACTATGATAGTAGAAAAAAATACACTCCAGATTGATGATGGTTCTGATAGTGATGATCAGTGTTATGCTAATATTTCCAAGACAGATTTGAAATTTCTATCTGAACTTGGGGAGCTTTGTTGGGAATCCCAATGTAAGTCGTTGAAGATGTCCAAAACTATTTGAAGTACAATGATAAATCCCGCCATGCTCTATCATCTGAGAATTTTGTCGAACCACTCATATCTTTTTGAAGGGATGCACGTGATTCTAATGATATAAAAGCTCAGAGAGATGGATTTCACTTACTCTTGACGTTTGTGAAAGAAAACAGGTAACTTTTTTTTGTAGTTGGTTGTTGAAGAGTTGTGATATCTCTATCCGGAGAAAGGCTTTTGTGTCATTTGTCCTGTGGATTTGAACAAAAATTTGTTTTTTAGAGAGAATATTGTAACAAAAAGGTTTCAGCTATAGCTCGAACCTGAGACAAACAATGCCTATGATGTAAGTTACAAATACCTTGGTGGAAACATTATGGGTGCATTTCCTTGAAGGTCTAAGTCTTCTTAGCATATGCTAATTTATGCGTCTACCATGGTATTGCGTAACCTATGACCGAGTCTGTATTGACGTTCTTGGTTATGTTGCCTTATCCTTACTCTCCGGTTAACAATGTTTTGAGTTACATATTTTCTTTGTATGCTAAAACTTTAAGGCTTATTCATTTTCATACTCGTACTCTTGTCTTGGCATATTCATATTCGTACTTCAATTAATATAAATATATATTTCATATTCTTGTGCTCTCTGATGCAGAATTGGGGTAATGTATCTGCATGAAGATGCATATGGTCTTTTAACATCTTTTCTTGATTCAGAAGTGACTGCTGAAGTTTTACGGTCATGGAAATTTTGTCTGGCTACGCCGTTTGTAGGCCTAAGATTGCCGAGTCCAGTGCTCTTACCTCTGTCCTAAGAGCTCTCGACTCTCAAACTGGAGATTTCAAAGAGCAAGCTCTGAACATTCTTTGTAATTTGTCTTCAGAGGATGACATTTGTTCACATATTGCATCTTCCGAGTGCATACCAAAGTTGGTTCCTTTGCTTTGTCATAATACTTTTACCAGAAAGTGTTTACTTGTAATGAAAAATCTGCGCCATACTAAAGAGGCTGCGGCTGCTGTATCTGAAACTAATGGATGCCTTGCTTCTATTGCGGAAGTACTCGATAATGGCAGCTTCGAAGAGCAGGAGCATGCAATTGATATTCTCGTCTCTTTATGTTCTCAAAGCACCAAATATTGTCAATTGGTTATGGGTGAGGGGGTCATCCCTAGTCTTGTCTGCATCTCAGTCAATGGGAGTGGCAAAGGTAAGGTGAGCGCACTGGAACTGCTCCGGCTAATGAGAGATCTAACGAGAGATGTTGAGTACGAGCCTGAATCAATTGATCATGATGCTACTAGAGGCTCGAGTAATCACGCTAGTGAAAAAAAATCATCCAAGCGTTCCAGATTTTTCAGTAAAATGCCAGTGTTCTGGAATAGTAGTAAGAAGAGATGAAACCTATGTTCTGACCTTGTTTTGGATGACGGGGTCTATTGTATACTTGTGATCCCTTCTTCTAAATGACGGAGGACCGGAACGGGTTCAATCTAAAATAATATGGGCAATATAGTCATGTGTTAGCCAGAAATGCGGCCGGTTGCTGGATGATTTTTTTTCTTAATTTTGTATCTTTTTTTTTCCCTTCTATTATGCATATATATGTGCTTAGAATTGCAAATTTAATTGTTCTTTGATTATACTTGGATACTGAAGAAGCATATCTTTGTAGACTTGATGCATCTCTATGTAGTTCTTTGTTTGCAGGCGCGCATTGTCTCACGCATGGCTTTGCATAATTGTATCACATAACTTTTTAGAAGTTTCATATTTGTATTCGTTGGATGGTCAGTGATCCAAATCTGATGAAGCCGATCTTTTGGATTGAAGATAGCTTACCTGGGAATCTAGAAAAGAACCTTCAGAGAGAAAGAAGCAATGGAAAAACCGGCTTAATTTGAGAAATACTGCTTCTGTGGTATTTTTTTTAATTTTACCACTTCTATAAGAAAGTTTGAAATATACCACTTAGAAAGAGATAAAAACATAATTGATCATAAGTATTCTGCATTAAGGTTAGACAAACATCTATTATTGAACGATATTTTAGCCTTTTGACGAGGAGCAATGATGTGAATCAAAGGACAAAAAAGTGGTAGAGCATTAATGTGATAGTAAAAAAGTGGTATATCACCTAATTTACTCAAAAAGATCTACTGGATAATTTTTTTTACGTCAGCTATTTTTTCCAAAATGAGAGAAATACATGAAGACACATTGTTTGGTATGAAGGATGGAGAGCAAGAAGGATGGATAAAATTATAATAATCTTTTATATTATTTGCTAAGAGGGAGGAATAATTAAAAAGATAGATAACAGTTATTTAGCTAATTACTATATTATACATTATACTATTTGTTAATAATTTATTTTAAATAATTAAAGTGTCTTTTTATCTAAATTTAGGTGGATTGATTGGATCCCTCCCGTGATGCAAGGATCCAAATTGATGGGCCTAAGGAGAGACTCTCCCTCCATGTCTCCTCTCTCTTCTCTGCCTCCTCCAACCAAACAAAGGATTTTTCCTCTCTTCCTATCACTCTCCCTCCGCCCCTCTCCCTCCCTCCCTCCCTCCCTCCCTCCCTCCCTCCCTCGTCTCTCCCTGGTACCAAACGTAGAAGAACATAACCTAAAGTACTACACTGGGTAAAACGACATACCGTTTCCCACTTATTACACACTCTACACTTTAAGGCGTAACGACAGCCTCAAATACAGGACTACAGACTCTAATGGCAGCAAAAATATAAAACGACGACATGAAATAAAAACAAATCCTCTGGATCAAAATTATCTTTACTTCTTCCCTTGTTAAATAAAAAAATAAATAAATCAATTCAACTTACCTGAGTCTCTCAAAATGTATGTCGTTTGCATATTGAATTTGGAGCAGACCTTTGGAGTCAAACATGTCGTTAAAAGCATAGACATTTGGATAACTTTGTGATACGACATATTGTCTATTTAACGACATATGACAGCCATGAGCCAACAGAAAACTTTTACTGGGAACGATATGCAGTCATATAACCTTAAAAAAAAACCCCTAAAAAATAGCAAGCCTCTTAGGTGCGAACCATATTGTCGACCGATCTAAAGAAACTTGACAATGTACTTTGAATTTAACGATAGCAAACAAGCACAAACTACATGTTGTTTTTTCATGACAAACGACAACACATAGTGAACTTTATATAGAAAGGTGGTAGGTTAAAAGAGGAGATTTTAGGTTCAAATTATAAGAAGATGTATAGAGTGTTTGGCATAAAGTTGTCTGGACCATTTTTTTAGTTATAAATAGTGTAAAGTTCTCATATGTTACAGTAACAATAAAAATTTGCTACAGTGTAAAGGTCTCATATGCTACAGTAAAAACAGTTCTAATCAACGGTTTTAACCACAATACCAAACACCTTAGTAATGTTGCATAAAAATAAACATATATTTATTTATTGAAAAAAAAAAAGTAAGACAACATCACATATGTCGTTCTCCTGTAGAGAGACAACAACAAATATGTCCCTTCAAATATGTCATTCTTGTAGCACTAAGCATCATCTGTGGGTCTTATAGTGTCACCATCAGTGCCTTATAGCAATGCTCTTTAGAAAAAGTCACATTAGTAATCTGTTGTTTGATAAGTATTAACTTGTAGTTTTAAAAATATCATTTTAATACTTTAAGTTTGCATTTTGTGTGGTGAAATTTTCAACTTAGCCTTTTATTAATAAAACCCTAAATTATTTTCTTGAAACTAGAAATGAAAATAGATTCAAATAATACCAAAAAACAAATAAATCCACGTATATGCTTTTCTTTGATGAGTTTTATTTGATCTTTTGATTTTCGATTATAGTTTTACAAAATTAAATTAGGTTTCTTTAATAAAAGGGTAAAATAAAAATTTTACGTCAAATTCATGGTACTAAATTAATAATTTTAAAAATTATAAAATAAAGTTTTGATATTTTTTTTAAAAAATAAGTGTTAATATAATATTTTTTTAAAATACATGTTCTAAAGAAAACAACCAAAAATACTGAGGGACAATTTTTTTTTTTACCACCTGTATTTTAAAACTTAAAATTAAAACTTAAACTATAAAATCTTAGAATTTTTAACGTGTTTACCAAACAAAGCTCATCATATTCACTTCACTCTCCACACATTCAAACGGGAGATTTTTAAAAATGACTTTATGAAAAAAAAATTTTGAATAAATGATTTGTTTTTGTAATTTTTTTGGTATAAAAATTGCTTTAATTTTTTTTTATTCTATTAAGGTTTTTTTTTTAACTATAATTTTTTTCTTATCTTTTTTTTAAAAAATACTATAGCAGTTTTGTTTTTACAAAAAAACATATTTTTTTTGGGAAAAAAAAAAGTTATTTATTTAATTTTAAATTTTTTTGGGCTCATTTTTCAAAATATCCCTATTCAAACATTTTCTTCGACGGAAAATACTGGAGACGCGTGCTTACACTGTTTGAGAGTTTCGGATCGAAAGAACAGAGCAGAGTAAAAATGGCGGCGGAATCGTCGGAGGGAGAAGAGGAAGTAAAGCTGACAGGAGGGAACCAGGTTCTAGTGGTGGATGACGATCTCCGAGAAATGGGGAAGAAAGCCGCTTGGAGCGTCAGCTCTTGCAAGCCCGGCAATGGCGTCACCTCTCTCCGCGACGACAATCGCGACACGTTTTGGCAGTCTGTCTCTGCCCTAACTCTTGATTTTTCCCCCAAAACTCACTCTCTTTCTCCCAATCCAATCCAAAATAATAATAATAATAAAAGATTGAGAAATTCTCCTGATCATGTTTTCTGCTTGGTTTTCTTGCAGATCAGACGGTGCTCAGCCTCACCTCGTAAACGTTCAATTTCAGAAGAAAGTAAAGCTCCAAGTATGTCGAATTTTTATGGATATTATCACTTATCTCTTTAATTTCTAAGTATTTATAGGTCTTTTTTGTTTTCTAATTTTATTATTTTTGTTTTCAGCTTGTTGTTCTCTATGTGGATTTCAATCAAGATGAGAGCTATACGCCATGTAAGATTTCTATACGGGCCGGGGATGGGTTTCACAACTTGAAGGTGATTTCCTGTGATAATCTCAATTGCAATAATCTTAATTTTGTTGGTGAATGATTTTGATTAGAACTTAATTATTTAATTTAATTAGTGCGTGGATTTCTTTTTTAGGAGATTAAAACTGTGGAACTTGATAAGCCAACTGGTTGGGTTTACATATCCTTGTCTGGAAACGATCCAAGGTAAGTCATTTAAGCATAATTCTTGTTTGAACTTCCGGGTCTTTTTGGGTCTGTGGGAAGCAAATTTGGTCACGGTTCATCTTAGAATGGCTGCTTCTTTCTTGCAATAAGGAGCTTATATATGGACATTTATGGGTGGGCCTTCTTGTAAACTGGAAAAGCTGATAATTTTTATATCCATTTTGTTAATGACAATCACTAATATCTAATACTTGATCCAGTGCTTGTGTTTTCAAAAGAGAGAGAGAGAGAGAGATAGAAAGAAGAAGAAGAATAAAATTTGAAGGACCCTGATCATTCCACTTCATTTTTGCATTCAAGTTCATAAAATTTCGAGGTGTGGAGCCAGAAAATTTAAGAGAAAAAATTGCATTTCGATAGGATATAGGATGGAAAATTAAATAATTGAGATAGTTGAGAAGAAAACCTGTATTCAATCTCAATCTGTTATGGATGTCTTCATGAGATTGCAGTTTTTACCTGAAGACATCCTTGAATATCTGCTTGCAGTTTTACCTCAAGACATCCTTGAATATCTGCTTGCAGCAGCTAGGTCGGCATTTCAATTGATGTTGCTAACATGAATTTAGTAGCATGTAACCGAACTGTGAGATTGACTGGATCTCCCTTTTGCCAATTCCAAGAGGCAATCAAGCTTTAAGAATATAGTTTAACCATTCTGACTGTCCTAAAGTGATTTCTACCAATTTGTTTGACAGGGAAACTTTTGTCAATACCTTCATGTTGCAAATTGCTGTGTTGTCTAATCACCTTAATGGGAGGGATACTCATGTCCGCCAGATCAAAGTCTACGGGCCCCGACCGTTCGTTCTCTTTATACTTTCTTGCTCATTGGTTTCTTTGCATTGACGCTGGCATACAAGTAACTTCTCTTCACTTGAATATCCCATTGCAGGAACCCTATTCCTCATCAGCCATTTGAGTTTACTTCGCGGGAGTTCATTACTTACTCTTGTATAAGATGATAAGGCATGTGAAAGAAAATCAGGCTCGGCAAGGAACCAATTGATCCGCTGGCCACAAGGAGAGTTTTAAGGTTGTCGGATTTAGAACACTATCAATTTTTAGTGTATATCAGCAAGAGAGGTTAGTTGGTGCCTTAATTCCTACATGACTTGAGCTGGGGAGTGTTTTTTGGGTGCTATATGCCTATATTGCTCCTTTATTTTATAGTTTGAGAAATGGAGGAAGAGTATTTCAGGACCTAGAACTGTACTATACAAACTTTCTTGTAAGTAGCAACTGCCTATGAGGCTGCATGAAAGTCCTGATTGGTGGTTTTTCAAAGGGTAATGCTAAGGATTTAAGAGAACGACTATAAAACTTCGTCTATTATCACATGAACGAAGAATGGCTAAAATAATTCATACAAGGCACAGCAAGAATAGCAATAATGGGATATAGGAGAATCATTCACAACACTCTTGTGAAGAAGAGTAAACTTCTTCTGACTAAATCCACAAGGTATTTGCGAATTCGACATTCACTTCTCCAAAGAATCATTTCCTGTTAAAAACAAATGGATTCTTAATGGTGATGCTCCTTTCAAAGACATTGCTCGACCTCTGTTACCCCTCCAAACTAGCAGAGGCTATCTTTGAGACTTTTGAGCTGCTTTTGTGGCAGGAAGATGATTGCTTCCGAAATAAATGTGACGATACGCCGATGCTTCTGTGAACCACCGAGGAATACCTACTCCTCGTTGAGCTTGTTCTTCTTGTTCGTCTCTCTTCCCTTACAGAACTGGTGAGCTTACTAAGACGGCGGGAACATGTGAAGATTGGGGGGCACACGATGAAATTTAAGACGTGGTTATAAAATAATGACAGTTGACGATTACATTTTATGGCATAATTGGAAAAGCAACAAAATAGATTATAAAGGATGACAAGTTGAAAACGACAATATCCCACAAATAATCGTATGAAACATGTATTATGAACTAAAATAATTTAGAAACGACAATGCCTTAGGCAATAATACTTGGCATGTGTCCTTCAAAAACTATTTAAATGCTGAAGACACAAACAAAATGTGAAAAGTACGACGTGTCTTAGATCTGCATTGTTTTCCGAGAACATTAAGGGCAAATCGGCAGCGTCTTAGCAAAATTATACATTACACTGAAGGACGAAATTTATCATAAACAACGATCTGGGCAACATTAATAACGAGACAATTTATACGAAACGACAATATCCCACAAATGATCGAATCAAAAACGACATGTATGATCAAATGTTGCCGATATTGCAGTGCATCATTGTTGTTTTTACAACATCTCGTTTTAAATGTGTCTAATTTTTAGAAAGATAAAAGTTTTTTTTGTTTTAATGACATGTATCAAACGACGAAGTTTTTTAGAGGAGACAAATTTCATAAACGACGTCAATTATAATCCACAAAAATAATAAAAACGACAGTCTATTATAAACGACACTATATTTATAAACGACATGATTCCTTAATAAACGAGAAAGTATCATATAAACGACAAGACTTTAGGAAAGGAGAATTATCTTATGACATGGCCAAAAAGAGGGAAAATTAAAAGATCGAATGATATACAGGAAAGAGTCGGCAAACAGCACGATTCTCTTGGAAAAATTTGAAAATATGCTTTTCTGTTCTTGGCGACAAGCTGTAAAGCACCAGCATTTCCTATTATTCCTTGTGAAGTTCTTCATAACTTGAAGGGTAAACGAAGGGGAATAACGCCCGAAACAAACATTCTCCAACAATTACCAGTGGGTTTGACAACTCAGTTAAAACAAATGTATTGTAACATGTGAGAGCTTTACTTTATAATATACTTTTATTCTACACCGGAAGATGGAGAACTTTATGTTGAATCAAACAACTTGATTCAATCACATGACCATGAACTCTATTCTTGATTCAAAATCAACCTCAAAGAACTCACACAAACCATAAGAAAAAATCAGAACAAAATAACCACAGAACACAAGAATTTTAGTATGGTTCGGATCAAGAAGGATCCTACATCCACGGGGACCTAGACAGGATTAAAGATTCACTAAAAATTGATCAGAGTACAACAGTGGTTTCCCTCTTCTTCTATAACTTTAGAGTAATATCTTGCACGAGGCACATTTCTTTCTAAAGAAGATAAAATCTCACTTTTTCTCTCTCTAGCCTATATCTCCAGACCTTTGTTACACCCAATTTTCGCTTTTCTATATCTGTCTCTCCTAAGCGATTACACAAGTCATAATACATATATACAGCTAAGAACACATTCTTATATGTATAACCAACTTTCCCAATAGTATAACAACCAATAGGAGTTGTTCCTTATATATCCAACTTCAACCGTCCTATATAATCTAATTTAAAATTGAGAATCAACTATTTAATGAACCATCACGTGACATCCTCCACCTTGGTTCAGTAAATAGTTCTAGTAAATCTAACAACATGCCCTCTGGTCCACTTTACACAGCTACTGTCACAATCCGCTTTTTTTAAGTTATGATAAAACACTTCTCTTACTTACGTATAGATAAAAAAACTTAAGAATTTTTTTTTTACTTTTTTTTAAAACATATTACCATGTCGATTTTAGCAACCTTCAAAATACAAACATATACATATATTTACATAAACAAACTTTCTTTTACAATATTGTTTGCGAGATATTTTTGAGAGAGATTTTGTCTTACTTAACCATATTACAGCTTTTATACAACATGTTTCAAAATAACTTAAAATATATTACAACGGAAACATGCCTATGGTGGCATCTATACCCAGTTCTGCACATTACTCATATCCCTCTGCCAGCTCATCAATGAATTTATTCTAACCTTTTAGTAGGAATACCTATAGCATGAAATACTAAGTGAGCTTACACCCAGTAAGTCCATACATGGCCCACATGCAATGTTCACTGAAATGCATGATCTAGTTATGCTTTATTATGAACATTCTTTATCCTTATCATGTCTTATCTTTAGCTAGGGCCTAAGTGTTCGTACCATTGCGCACATAGGTCTACGTGATACCGAGACCATACCTTAACCTTAAACTCCCATTGAGTCAGGAGTCGGTACGACATTCTTATTTCTGGTTGTGTGTTTACCAGCCCAATGATTATGGTTACCATACCATGCATGAGGTCATATTCATATGTTATACACAAAACATAAATACTCTTTTACTATACAGTACACATAGGTACATATTTTATATTCTCACAGGTACACATTATTATGCACACAAGTAGGCGACATAATATACACACAGGTACATATATTATTGTACACACATAAGTATACACCTTGATATACACACAGGTACATGTTTACATATATATATATATATATATATATCATATTATATATCTACAATTCCATACTGTAGGTGGGATTGGTACTTCCTTGTTTTGGTTGCTGCACAAGCTGATCTCAGTCCCATTTTTCCTAATCTTCTAGGGTCCTGTTTGGTCAATTACAATGCTATTAGCCAAAATTTCACGACTTTCTCTGCGTGTCAATACAAAACGATCGTTAATTAATAGATCGAGTTGCATAACTGTATACAACTCCGATAATCACAAAATCTCTTACTCTTATCTTACTCTACCCTATCGTCTCTAACGAAGGGCAAAAATCTTACTAATAATCCCTTTCCTATTTGGAACGCTTCAGAGCAATTCGGGTTACTCATAGAAAAATGACGATTTTGCCCTCGATGGGCCTTCCTAAATTTTTCGAGCTCGATTTTGCTATTTTAGCAAAAATAGTTGCTTGTAAATTTTAAAACAATACCCTGGATGTTGGGTGTCCTTATTTTACATCAATGCCCCGTTTTAATCAAACTTTACAATTTCGCTCCTTTATCTGAAAATTTTGACAATTTTACCCACGAAACTAAAAATAATCTCCTTAAACCATAATTTTCTATTTTTCATAAGGACCATATTTGCTCAAAATAGCATACCCAAAATCCTTTTGCAAAATGACATTTTTGCCCTTAATTTTTTTTTTCAATTTTAACAAATTTTTGTAAAATCAAGAACTCACAAATAGAAGCAATTTTTGACAAACCGCCCGCGATTTCTAACAGTTTCTTCGAGATCTACAACTTTGGTGTTTTGAATTTTCACAATTCCCACTGTACATGGGTGTTTTTGGTCATTTTTTAAATCTGTCAAGAAAAACTTTTCCTTTGCAATTTTGTCCCTGGTCAATTTTTTTGAAAAATCCAGTTTTAAAACAGCATTTCCACCATTGTGAGGGCAAATTCAACCCTTTCCAGACCACTTTCATGCCCAAATCACAATTCTAACACTAAACACTCAAACTTTACAAAACTATTCTATTTTCACTAAATGGCAATTTTACCATCCATATCTCAAATTCGCCTAAAAACATGCCATAAGATCATTTTAAGCATGCCATAACCTTTCCCAAATCATTACATACCATACTTGAAGGAACCAAAACAAAATCATCATAAACTTTGAAACTTGGAGAATTAAACTTTACCAAAGAAAAAGTGGTGATCTTGCACCTTGAACACTTGATTTCCTTGCCAATTCTCCTAAACATATTTCATGGAAGAGAAAACCTTCATTAATTCCCTTGAATCCTAAAAAAAAAAGTCTAAGAAAACTTGAAAAAAGTTTGGATTCTGACCTTGAAAGTTAAGGAAACCTTGAGCTAAGGCTTTGTTCTAGCTTGAAACTTGTTTAGAAGTAATCTTGTGGGATACTTGTTTTGAAAAAAAATTTGACAGAGAGGAAACAAGGGCTGCCGAATTTGATGGAAAAAAATGATAGGATTTTGATGTTTTAAGTCTTTTATTAAGACTTATCCAAACCCCCCCTTTTTTTAAATGGGTGAGTCACCCACTAGGTGATGATTATGGGAATTAGTGGCCATTGGTGATTGGGCCACCTTTCATGGTATGGTGGCCCAATAAGGATCCATTGGGTGTCCACTTAGTGGGACCCACTACTTTACATAGTGTAATTTTTCACCACATAGTGTTTTTCTTATACTATTGTGGTAAAATCGGTGCGAAACATGTTCTTTGACTGTATAAAATTTCCTACTTGCCTTTGGTTTATTTTCAAAATCCAAACATAACATTTCTTATATCTTTGTTTTCACTTAGCAGTATATCTATACCATATCGGACCCTCCTTTTGCACTGGTCTAGGGGTTTGGCAGACTTTCTATCTTGTTTAAAACTTAATTACCTATCCATTTATATCACAATTCTATAATTAACTATGATATAAAATTCATTTCATGGATCTTATTTACAAATTTTTGAGTACTTAACTCACAAAAATCTGTGTTGACAATATCCAACATTGCATCAGGTCCGTAAAGGAGTTTCCTATTGATACTTCTTATTTGTACATTATCATAATTTTTACAAAAATACAAATTTTAAGGGTAAATTCATTAATTAAATCCAATTAAATATTAGATTTTATTAATAAATTTTCCTTGGTCATTACAGCTACTTCATAGTCACATTAACCAAGTCTAGACAATACTTGAACTTGGTCAAAGGTACTACTTTTGTAGCAATATCAGCCGGATTATCTTCAATAGTGATTTTTTTAGCTTAATCTTCCTTGAGCGTATCACCTCTCGAATGAAGTGAGACTTTATTTCAACACGTTTTGTTCTCTCATGGAAGACCGAACTTTTGCTCGACTTTATTCCACTTTGACTATCTGAGAAGTACAACATCACCACTCAAAACTTCAAGCTCTTCCAATAAACCTTCTTTCATAGCCTCAATGGCAGCTATGTACTCTGCTTTGGTCGTTGAAAGTGCCACCATAGTTTGCAACTGAGTTTTCCAACTAACAGGCGCTCCACACGAAGTAAATATGTAACTAGTTGTTGATCTTCGTTTATCCAAATCCCCAGCGTAATCAGAGTCAACATAACCAACAAGACCTAGCACACCTTTTGTCTTCTAATACTTCAAACCAAATTTCAATGATCCTCTTATATACCTCAAAAGCCACTTAACCCCTTTCCAGTGTTCTCTACCTATATTAGCCATAAATCCACTTAGAACACTTACTGCTGTGCTATATCAGGCCTTGAGCAAACCATGGCATACATAAGGGAGCCAATGGCACTAGCATATAGAACTGACACCATTTCAGCACGTTGTTCTTCTGTTGTAGGAGATTGAGCTATTGACAACTTAAAATGTGCTGCCAACGGTACACCAACTAATTTTGCATTGCTCATTGAAAATCTCTCTAATAGTTTCTTTAAATACCCTTCTAGAGACAAGAAGAGCTGATTTCCTGCTCTGTCCCTTATAATCTCCATTCTAAGGATTTTCTTGGCTGGTCCTAAATCCTTCATATCAAACTCAGCACTCAAAACCTGCATAAGATTTTCAATATGTTTCATGCTCTTACAAGCAATTAGCATATCATCAACATAGATTAGGAGAGACATTATTGAACCATCAGAAACTCTTTTAGAATAGAAACAACCATTATAGCTGCTTCTCTTGAAGCCTATTCTTAGAATAAAAAGGTCAAATTTTTTGTACCATTGGCGGGCAGATTGCTTTAACCCACAAAGAGATTTCTTGAGTAGGCAGACTTTATCTTCATTTCCTGGCTTCACAAAACCTTCAGGCTAAGACATTAGGATCTCCTCTTCCAAGTCTCTATGTAAAAATGTTGTCTCTACATCAAGTTGCTCTAATTCCTAGTTATTGAAAACAACAAGTGCCATTAAGACTCTTATTGAAGTATGTTTTACAACTGGAGAGAAAACCTCATTGTAATCTATGCCTTCCCACAAGGTATACTCTATGGCAACCAATCTAGCCTTGAACCTGATAGGTTCATTTTATGTGGCTCCTTCCTTTAACTTAAATATCCATTTACAAGAAAACAACTTTCTGCTTTGGCCGTTTGTCCACTAAGACCCATGTGTTGTTCTTTTGAAGGGATTCAAATTCTTCTGCCATTGCTGTAACCCACTTATCAGAGTGTTTGCTGTTTATAGCTTCAGTATAAGACAGTGGTTCACTTTCCTCATACTCTACAGCTGTGGCTAATGCACAATCAATAAGATCTGCATAACCATATCGATCTGGTGGCTTCACATTTCTCTTGCTTTTGTTCCTTGTTAGCTGATAGTTGGTCTCGAGTCCAAGGGCAGTCACTTCAATTCCAGCTTGATTAGGTCCTAGTGAACCAAATTCAGGTTGTTGAGGATTAGTGATGTCTTTTGAATTCTCTCCTGTACTGGCTAGGTCTTTAAGAATGTCACATTCTTCATGATCTTCAGTATTAGAAGGCTCCACCTCAAACTCAAAATATTCTTTTTCATAGCCTTTCTTGCCATGCTGGATTTTAAGTTTAAGGCCTGGATCTATGCCTGCATGATTAGTATCTCCATAGAAGGTTTCGTTTTCATTAAACACCACATCTTTACTGGTTATTATTTTAATTCCTGGTGAATCCGTAACCCAAAGCCTATAACCCTTTACACAATCAGGATGAACTAGAAATATGCATTTTATAGACCTAGATTCTAGTTTTCCTTCATTTTGGTGGGCATAGGCTACACACCCAAAAACCTTTAGGAAACTATAGTTGGTTGGTTTTCCTGACCATATTTTCTCAGGTGTTTTAAAACCTATTGCACTAGATGGAATTTTGTTAATCAAATAGCAAGTTGTCATTATAGCTTCCCCCCAAAAATATTTAGACAAACGAGAGCTAAATAGCATGCACGTCACTCTATCAAGTATAGTCCTATTCATACACTTTGCTAAGCCATTTTGTTGAGGAGTTTTCCTAACTGTATGGTGTTTCAATATGCCTGTTTCTTTGCACAACAGAACTATCTTGTCATTACAAAATTCAAGTCCATTATCATTTCTAAAAACCTTCATCCTTTTATTAGTTTGGTTCTCTGCTAAGCCTTCCAATATTTAATTTTAGTCAAAACAGTTTTCTCATCTTTAAACTTAAGCAAATAGACCCATACTTTACGTGAATGATCATCAATTAAGGACAGAAAAATACATGTTTCCTCCATTGGTTTAGACCTTTGTGTTGGAATAAAATACAAAAACTTAGTGGAAGAGACAGATTGTTGACAAATAAAAATTTTCTAAAACTTTGTTCATCAGGAATAACGATATAATTTTAATTAATAATAGAAAGCTTTGAGAATTTTTACCAACCTTTTAAAGACTATCAGGGTATTCTAGCTTTTCTCTTTGACACCATGATTTTCCAAGTTAAACCTCCACACCAATAAAAAGACAAGTGGCGTCAAACTACAAGAACAAATTAACCTCACACTTTTCTAAATATATTGTGTAGTCAACACATGAGAGATAACCGTTATCTCTACCTTTTTATATCTGAGCAATTAGTTATTTTTCAATTAATTTCAAATTTGAAATAACCACCATATTAGATATATGGGGAAGGGATATACTCTACATTCCTTATCCCTTTTTTCATTATTAAAATTTGAATCACGATTTTTATTAATATATATATGTGTGTACATTTTCATAAACGTAAACGTTTTCGCTTTTCCACTTTTTCTTTTTTTTTCTTTTTTTCTTTTTAAATTAACGTAAAGAACATTTACATTCTTTAATATATATATATATATATATATATATTAAAATTGTATATATATATATAAATATGTAATATTTGGTTCAAAACCATGTGTATATATATATATATCTAAATTCAAAACATAAATCACATTTATTTAAAATTAGATTTTTAAATTAATCAATTAATTATTTAATTTTGTGTCCATTTAGTAAAAGACAAAAGGTGGTCCCACCACAAATATGTCACACACAAAATTAAAATTATATTCAAATAATCTCATCATTCAAATATTATTAATTAATTAATTTAAAAACCATATTTAACTAATCTTATTAGTTAAATATGATCAATTAATTAATTAACTAATGCTCAGTTAAATGTGACAACATTTATCACATTACATTATGTGTCACAGAAAACATTTTTTTGTGTCATATTAATAATTCAAATGTGAAATAATTAATTCAGAATTCAATAATTCTAAACTAAATATATATAATTTATTTTATGCACTAAATCCAATATAGTGTCATAGAGGTGGTATTGGGGACCTATAACCTAAGCTCCAATAAATTTGACAATTAATCAAACTCTTTAATTAATGTGCCAAATTTATTAGTTTCAATGTTACTCCACTAAAAACCTGAAACTGAACTCTTGAGATTATAGTAAAATTACTCAAAGAAAATTAACGAGTAGTCCATTGATATAATTATTACATATAAGTCAATCCTCCATAAATAGTTCATAATAAGAGCTAGGTTCAATTTTCATTTACCTTTCTTATTATATCTTTATCCTTGAGCTTCAATAATTCTCTAATGAATAGTTAATTCATAATCTTATTATAAACGAGCGCTTTACTGTTCAAACCTCGAATTATCATTCAAGAGAACTATTTTTCTAGCTTCCATAAGTAATGAATGGATTCCATATCTGTATAATGTTATTCCCAGCCATTTATTACATTATGTTTCTAAGATACGAAATTATGATATATGATTAGACAAATCTTACCATGCAAGTCAAAAAACATAATATCATAAATAGGAGTCTAATAAATACTCAGGATTAAGAATGTCAAATATATGATCATCATAGTGATAAGTTTGAATACTCTATTTATAACGGATGATTATTAAAGATTCAAAATTTATCTAGTCCAATCCTATATAATCACACTAAATAAAGTACATCTAATCTAATGTCTCTACATTAATATCCCGGATAAGACTATTTCATTCTAAATGAGATTGGACTATACTTGTAATATTTAATCAAAGATCCCAAACTTTAATTAATTATTACGGACTATTTAGATTATTATCTATAAATTTTATCCCTAAGCATATAACACTTATATGTTAAATTTATAGTCATATAATTAATAATATGTACAATATCACTGCTTTTAAGGTACCAATCCCAATACTTTGCTGGGCCTTAGAGATTTGAATGCACATATTCAAGGATTGACTTTGCCTGGTGTGTTGAAGACTAGAATGCTAGTCTGTGTTGCTTTCCTAATATGCAACGTTCACAGAAGTCAATCTTCCCAAGATTCTCTTTTCCAAGAAAGCCCTACTTGTATAATTCGACGAGCCCCCTGTCACTCAGTTGACCCAACCTTCTGTGCCATAGGAAAGTGTTGTCAGTTGATCTTTGAACATTCGTAACCACTCCTTTTGCAGTAATGCATTGAAGAACATACAAGCTTTGATGTTTTACCCCTTTCATTACCACCATTGAGCCTTTCATAACCTTAAGGACTCCATTTTGTGCTTTAAAGGTGTATCCACCTTCATCGAGGGTACCAAGGGAGATTAAGTTCCTCTTTAATCCTGGTACATATCTGACTTCCTTAAGGGTTCTTACAATACCATCGTGTATCTTGATGGTTATTGTGCCAATTTCTTAATATTACACGACCGATTATCACCAATCACCATATTTCCCCCTTCAATCTCTTGTAGAGAATCAAACTAGCCCTGTGAGGGATCATGTGGAAACTGCAACCTAAGTCCAAGATCTAATCTTGAGTAGTTTGAGCTGAAGAGATCATCAATACTTCAGCATTGTCATAGCCTTCATCAATCAGTGCTGCATCTCCTGAGAGTTTTCCAAAATCTTTGGCCTTCCTTTCAAGACAACACCTTCGGATATGCCCAAGGTTGTTATAGTGAAAACACTTCACATTTTTGTAGTCCTTCTTACCCCTTAGCTTTGATCTGGAGTAAACTCTCCTCTCTTTTTTTTTTTTGAATGAATTTCTTTTCAACGTCCTCCCTCTCACATTCAAAATCTCCCCAGAATTTCCTTTATTAGTAGATTTATCGGAGCTTTTCAAATCAAGAATCTTCGAGCACAATGCATTTTGAACTTCTTCTATTGATATGGAGGATCTTTCATATTTTAGGGTTTCTTTGAAAGTTTTCAGAGATTTAGGTAGAGAGTTTAGGAGTAGTACTGCTTTGTCTTCGTCTTTGATCTTGGCCTCCAGATTTTCGAGATCAAGGACCAATTTCTTGAAGTCATCGAGGCTCTCCTCAATGGGTTTCGTTTCCTCCATTCTAAACCCATAAAAACTTTCTTTCAAGTAAATGCGATTTGGAAGAGATGGGATGCGAAAAATTTCTTCTAATTTCTACCATATATCTATGACCATCTTCTCATGGGACACCTTCCGAAGCACCTGGTCCGAGAGGCTGAGTACAATAGCACTATGAGCCTTTCTTGAAACTTTTTTCTACTTCTTGAGGAAATCTTCCCTTTGTTTATCAGAGAGATCTTGAGGAATCTCGATGTCTGGATGCAGGGCTTGATTGAGGCCTTGAGAAATAAGGATTGCTTCCATCTTCATTTTCCATAATCCAAAATCGCTCTTGTCTATGAGCTTCTTAATGTCATACTTCTGATTCGCCATTGTTTCCTCGGGATCTTGATGTATGGCTCTGGTACCAGATGTTGAATCAAACAACTTGATTCAATCACACAACCATGAACTTTATTCTTGATTCAAGATCAACCCTAAGAGAACTCACACAAACAATAAGACAAAATCAAAACAAAATAACCACAGAACAAAAGGATTTTAGCGTGATTCGGATCAAGAAGGATCTTACATCCACGGGGACCTAGACAGTCACCAAGATTCACTAAAAATTAATCAGAATACAACAGTGGTTTCACTCTTCTTCTACAACTTCAAAGTAATATCCTGCACTAGGCACATTTCTCTCTCAAGAAGATAAAATCTCACTTTTTCTCTCTCTAGCCTATATCCCCAAGCCCCTTGTTACACTCAATTTTCGCTTTTCTATATCTCTCTCTCCTAAGCGATTACATAAGTCATAATACATATATACAACTCAGAACACATTCTTATATGTAAAACCAACTTTCCCAATTGTATAACAGCCAATAGGAGCTGTTCCTTGTATATCCAACTCCAACCATCCTATAAAAGTTAATTTAAAATTAAGAATCAACTATTTAATAAACCATCACGTGACACTTTGCATTATAGTCTACTTTTATTTTACATTATAGTGTGTAAGAGTTTTACGTTGTAAGAATTAAAACTATTTAATTAGAAAGACGTTGGCAAATGAAGCCTACACTCAACTAATTTAGCTAATATAATCAACAGTTTGTAATGAATAGTTTTGAGTTTCAGCATCTCCAAATATTGTGGTAATAAGCGTATTAATTCAACCAGGAAATTACCGTATACGACAATAGATACATTCCACTACGCTCGTTAAGTTCAGTTAGTTCCAAAGTTCAAAGATGATACAAGTACAACAACATACAACTCGTTACACGAGAAAAGATGGTAGTAGAAAACAATTCTGCCTCAAATACTACGTTTTTCATCTTTGAAAGGTCAAGCTAAACGAACATTCATGCGGTCTTTATATGAACCTCCCCATCTTTAAGAAACTTTGAGCAGATCTCCAGCCAATTTGACCGTCATTCACAAGCTGGTTTGGTGTCAAAGCTACTCAAGCAGATTACGAAAGCTTGGAATGCAGAGAGCGGATAGCTGTAATCCATTGTGAAGATGTCTTTTCCAATCTTCCCGAACTGCAGGATAACCCTTTCTTGTTCAGCCTCTGAGACGTTGTGCGACGGATCCACCGCTGCAACGAGCTGAAAGTTCTTGACAGAAGCCACCGTAACACGCCCTTTGAAATTCAGGCACCAGCATTGCAGCTGCTCATGCCACCTAGGCGCCTTGTTCTTCAGAACCAGAGGTTCTTGTACACTCTGGAGTGGTACTGATGGCTTTGAGAAGCTTGTAGAGCTGAAATCTATGAATGGCTCCTTTCCTTTTGATTTTGGCAAGGGACTCGAAAACTGCTCATGCAACGAGTGTGGGAATGACATTGGTGTGAAAGCAGTGCCACCCTCCTGAATAGAAGATACAGGGATTGAGTTCATAACGCAATGCAATCTCCTTGGACCTCTTGTGCGAAGAACATTCAGCTCGTAGGAGATACTGCCAACACCGTAGTTACATGCTGGTACTCTTGGAGACACCTGCTTAGAATTGAATCTCCGAGATGTTCGGTTACTTGGTTGAAGCGTGGGTGCATCATACACCGGCTGACTGTCATAGATGGTGAACTTGGTACCCAAAAAATTGGACCTGACGAGATTTTGTGGATAATCTGTCAGGGACATGAATAACTAATACAGAGAAAATTACAATTTCAGCTTCAGGGATAGCTAGACTTGCCTCAGTTTGCCAATATAGTTGTTGCTGGCACGAGAGAAATCATCCATGACCAAAGATATAACAAAGTCCGTGCTTGCTGCCCTTCTAATCTTTTTGGCCGCCAACAACAATTTATCTCTCTGTCCCTCAGCTGTCAATTTGATAACATTATAAGTGAACACCACAATGCACCTGATACGGTGAAAATTTATTACACGGTTCTCACATCAATCAATTAACTGGGTAAAATAAGTTGTTAAAGAAAGACTCACAAGGGACCAAACCCAAGTAGAGATAGAATGTATAATTTGCTTTATCCCTTCTGATGAAACACTGTATGGGAGACTCGCGAGGACCCGGCTACAGATAAGACAACCATACAAACAGTAAAATAGCCAGTAGAGTGTGTTACACAAATAATCAAACGACAAAGATTCGTAAAGAACTACCTGTTTCAATGAGATTGGGAAAGTGAGCCTTCCACATTGCTCGGGAGTTTTGACAATCTCTCTTATGATATCCCTCCAGGACCTACAAACCGAGGCACAGAAGACAATGATAGCTCGAGCCGGCCATGATGTCTCACTCTCTTCGACCCTTCTCAATATGTCCAAGAGCAATTCAGGGGGCAAGTTCGTCCACTGAGACTGATGAACAGAATCAGTTAAGGATGGTGGAGCTTCATCAGGAACAATGGCTGTTTGAGACCTAGTAAGACCACGCCATTGCATCCCTTCACCCACTCGCTTGGACATGTTCCCAAGTCCATCTTTCATTTCCCTCAGCTCGCGAACAATGATTTTAAAGGACATTTTTTTTCTCTCAATAAATTTCCTTCCCAAATTCTCTTCTTCAACAGAATTGGCTTCAATCAAAAGAAAATAGCATAAAAATTAAACAAAAATCTTATTTTTATTCACAGAAGTTGAAATTCAAAAGTCCATGCCACAAAAAAATATATTTTTTTTCAATTTTCTCCTTCAACAGTCTCAACTTCAAACAAAAGAAAATATTAATAACACAAAAATTATTTTCTAGCCCAAGTTCACAAAAATCCTATTTTTTTTTTCATTCACAGAAGTGAAATTCAAAACTCCATGCCACAAAATTATCTCCTTCCCAATTCATTTTTCAACTCCTCAAAGATTAATTTAAAAAAAAAAAAAAAAAAACCCAAAATCCCATAAAAATGCTACAAAAAAAGTTGTCTTTCTACTCATAACCACACCAAAAAAAAACACGAACAGATCGATAAAGATAAACAAAACCGATTATGATAATGCAGAAACTATTGACGGAAAACCCTATAGAATCTTCTGGTCAAATCCGAGAACTCACCGGCGACCAATAAACCGGCGGTTATACTTCACGAATCGAAATCCGTTCGAAACGTGAATTGCTCACCATTGCCATCACCGCCCAACACCAAGGACAGCCCTCGCTCGGAGCGCCAAACTGGATCCAGGCGCTGTTTTCCATTGTTTTCTTCTGATTTTTATTGCAACAAATATATAATATTATGTGGATAAGAAGAAAACAAATAGCAAAAAGTGAGCTGTAATTACTTTTTTTTCCTGTAAATTTAAATTTTTTTTCGTAATTTAATTTTAAATGAGTATATAGCTGTAATGGGTATCTTTATAAAATGCGTAACAAGTTGCGGCATTCCATTGGTACACGTGGCTAATTGCACTTTACGGCTGTCTATTGCCAAAAATTGGTTTCATCGTGTTATTATTCGACGTAAAATGAACTGTAAAATTTACCTTGCAAGTCCCTAATCTAATTGTGTTTGGCAAAAATCTGCCTAAATTATTTTTTTTTTTTTGTGTGTGATATGATTTGTAACTCTTGTATAAATTTCAGACTGGTTGACAGAAATCTTGTGGATGGCGCATGCCTGTCTCCGCAGGATCAAAAGAGGAAAATCGAGCAAGGGAAAAAACAGGAGAGAGAAAAAATTCCAAAATCCTCATGAACTTTGGTGACTAACTGATGTCAAGTGAATTTTCGTTGTGAGTTAGGTTTTAGAGGGGTGGCCTTTGCAAGGGTAGGGAGATTTGAGCTGGAGTTGCATTCACGGATGACGAGTGGGGATCAGTCGTGATAATGGAGGACTGGCTAAGGTAGGGGGACTATAATGGTGTTGCGTCCGAAGGGGAAGGGGGCATTTGCGAAGACGTCAATATTGGTTTGTGAGGTGGCTTAGCTCGCAAGATTGGTTACAAAAAGGTGGCCGGTGTGGCCCTCCATAGGGTGAGGCATGGTGGCTTGCCAAGTGAGGTGGACATATCACAAGGTTATTACGGGTAAAAAATTAAAGGTTAGAATTAAGTAGCATAAAATCATTGATCGAGATTACTTTAATATTTTTCATGCTAAATTTTAATAAAACTTTAAGGTTGATTTTGTAACTTCACTTTAAAATAGTCGTGTATTGGTGATATTTTCCATCCAAAATTAACAAAAGTTATGATTGGATTATTACTATAACTAAAGCTTGAATTCAAGGAGATTTTTACTAATAAAACTACATCAAGGACCAAAATGTTATAAGTTTAAAAGGTCAAGGACCTGCAGAGCTATCAAAAGGTTGTAAAGTTTCCTAATTTGTTTGCCACTCAAGCTTATTTGCAAGTTGTAACAACATACTATAATTTTTTGGTTCAGAAAATAGCAGGATTCTCTTCTTTATCACGTCGCTATTTAAAGTAAAATCACTGTAATTGATTTATTTATTTATATGCGCACGCCAAACGGTTGTAAAGATTCAGAATTTGGTTGCTATCTAACCTAATATATGATAATAAAATAACTTCATTTTGAGCAAAAACAAAAATAGAAAGAAAAATAGAATCCTGCATTTTTTTGTATTTGTATTAGGATATAGCAAATAATAAGTTTAGAGAGAAATCGGCGTGGCATGCATTACGGAGGTGTGAGGCGGCTAGAGAGGTTTGGGACAGATATTCTATTTGGCCGAAGGTAAAGAATTCTAAATCTTTTTCTTTTGATGGTCTTTGTGTATTTCAAGCCATATGTTGGAGATGGAGGAATTGGAAGTTTTTGTTATGATTGCGTGGAGCTTATGGGGGTCTCCAAAAAGATGACCAATGCTCAGCCAGATGGGAGAATATGGCTTTGTCCCCCAGCGAGGCAACTTAAAACCAACGTGGACGCATCTATTACGAAGGGACCTTCGGAGATTGGAATGGGTGCGGTTGTTCATGATGAACATGGTTCAGTGATTGCATGAAGGCTTGTTTAGTCCTCACATTGTCGAATGTATAGCAGTGAGGGAAGGGTTAGACTTTGCCGCAGCTTGTGGTGTGGAGGTTCATATTATTGAATCGGACGCAGTGAATGTAGCGGCAGCCGTTAATTCCCTTGTTGCTCGGGATGATGCGGGGCCAGTCATTGCGGATATTAGACATATCCTTAGTTTTTGGCGGTCTTTGTTGCAACAATATCGCCCGACAAGAAAATATGATAGCCCACCTGTTAGCTAATTTTGTTTTTAGGAGTGGTATTGATATTGTTGTTATGGATTACGTTCCAAATTCTTTTCTTCTAGGAGATTTTTAAAAATGACTTTTTGAAAAAAAAAAATTTTGGTCAATGACTCTTTTTTTTTTGACAGTTTTTGACACAAAAAAAGGCTTTTTAGACATCAAAACGGTTTCAGTTTTTTTTTCTTCATCTTGTTGAGGTTTCTTATCCTACTACAGTTATTTTCTTTTTTTTGGAAAAAAACTGAGATAGTTTACCTATAAAAAAATGTTTTTTTTTGTTCCAAAAAAAAAAAAATTTATTCAATTTAATTTTTTTTTTGTCCCTTTCTTCAAATTCTTCCCTTCTTCTATAGTGAAGGCCGATTTGGCTAATAAATAAAATTTCGCGCATCTTAAAAACAATAAATTTAAATAGGTCAAAATTATTTTATTTTTTGAGTAAAACGGGTCTAAATAATAAAGTATCACGCTATGCTCACAGTTTTCTCGCTAGATAGGCCTTACTTGCTAATACTTGTATTTATCATCTTCTTCTTTTTTTTCGTAACGGATAAATAGACAATGAATAAAAGGATTTGTGGTCTGTGTTTTTCTTTAAGGGAAAAAATAAAAGGGTTCTGGAATTTTGCGCTTCTAGACTATTATCTTGTATTTTTTTTGTTTTAATATGCTTTTATAATTCAAAATTGCATTTTTTATATAGTACCTAAAATTTTCAAAAAAAAAATTAATTAGTAACTTGATTCAGTTTTTGCTATAGAATCTTTTTTATAAAATTTGAATTAATATTGTGTTTTTAGTTTGAATTGACCAATAATCCAAACACCTTTATTCTATCACTAAGCATTGATGCTTCTTTTTATACACTAATAAGCATATATATATATATATATATATTTATATTTTTGGTGCTACGAGCATTTAAAAGAAAAGGACAATTGCACCTCAGTACACAAGCACCGAAAGGGATGGTAAGAGTCAAAATCAGTAGGCCAGCAGCAGAAAGAGAGAGTCACAGACTCACAGACAGATAATCACTTTAATCCTATACCGGTAAAATTAATCTCATTTTAAAAAAAAAAGGGTGAAAAAAATGGTTAATTTCATAGGGAATCAATTTGCGAATGGAGATGATAGCATAGCCACAGGTGTCACACCAAACGGAACAGTCTGTTTAATCAGTACTGCTCCTTTCTTCCAATTTGGCAAAGTCAATTTCTTTAGTGGAAATAAAAAAAAGCATTGTTATAAGCCCTGGTGGTATTTAAACATCGTCCACTAATAAACGATATGTCCTATAATGTGAGAACTATAAGTAAAGCTTATCTTTTATTAATGATAGTGTTAAGTGTTGGTGTTATTTTTAAGTATTTTTCAACCAAAAAAGATATCGATCGATGGGTACCTATTTTTTAACTATTAGATTGACTAGATCTATCCGTTTCAAAATATACATCATCGGTGAGGGTTTTTCGTTAGAGTTTTCATTGGCAAAGGCCCTTTGGCAACACCTTTTAGGCTTTTATCAACGACGTTGTTTCTTTGTGGATCATAATCATACATAATGTTTATGGTCCACAGTTGTTGAGACCAACAATGTACCTCATTTCTTTCTAGCCTCTGCTTTTATTGGAAGGGGCCAATTGGGGGGTTCTGTTTTGTTGCCTTGTTGGTGGATGTTGTGCTGCCCAACCATGATTGTAGGTAGGCATGTCCACTAGGACTTGGGCTGTCATGTGTTGAATTTTTCATTTGAAAATAATTATAGATATTTAATATAAAGGGGTCCTATATGGCAGGGATGCTATAATATTCTTGGTGATACCAAAGTTTTTTCAAGTTGTTATTATCTATTGTTCAATGTTAGATCATAAAGTCGGTTCAAAATAAAAAATGTAACAAGGCATAATTTGATGAAAGTCTGAGGTAAATTGTTTTTCTTAATCATAAAATTCTCGTAATAAAGTTGTAATAAAAGCATAAATTATGAGACCGCTGTTGGGTCGACGGAGCCTGGAGGCATGGTCTAATTGATCCGAGTTTGGGCTTCTCAAAGCAGTTGCGTTGACTGTCATGCTAATTGGACATCACTTTTGGGCTCATTGGACTCACACTCAGCTTTCCCATCGGCCTCTTTTCAAAATAATTAGGCCTCTGAATAAAGTCAGCGGAGCATGGGGAGTTAATACGTGCTATGCCATTTTTTTACTATTAAGCCGGTAGAAAAAGCTGTTAAAACCATCAGTTATAACTATTAATCATATAAAGCTATTATATATTATAGTTTTTAAATTAAAACTGTTAATTTCAATCGTTTTTTTAAACGATCTATGTCACTAATATGTCGTACTGCTGTTTTTTTTTCTTTATTTGATTTACACTACTTTTGTTGGCTAAAAAGCTAAAATACCATTAAATATAACACTTATTTGTTTTGCCATAACTTAAAAGTATTCGTAATCAATTATTCTTATTTTTTAGAAAAGGTATGTTTCAAATTTTGTCATGGAAATAGTAAGATTAAAAAACAATGTTACGGAAGTGTTATTTCTCTAGTTGACTTACGAAACATATAAAACATATGATTTATAAATTAACATTTACCATAAAATGTTAATATACTTGTTAATGATCATTCATCGTAAAATATTTTAAAGTGCATTATTATTTTAAATAGTTTCTTAAAGTGACTTATTTGTTATAATTTCACAGAGGCAGCGATGATGCAGGGAAATTTAAACATGTAATTTTACTAGAAACATTGAAACATAGCAAAAAATTAATATTATAAACAAAAAAAATTATATTAACTCCTGACAAATCATGCAACTTGATCAGGACTATTGCATTGTGAACATTAACAAGTGTGTGACTTGTCATGTGTGTATGATGTATTGACATGCCTCACCACTATATGAACAAGATTAAATGCTTGTTTGAATGCAAGTTCTATTGTTGCTGGAGTACAACATTGCATGTTTAAATATAGAAGGCTCAATTTTATTTAGCAAGGACAAATGCAAAAATTCACCTCTTGTATTTATTTTTTACATATGTTTTTACGAATTCTCTCCCAACAAAACGTCAAAACGTTTCACCAAAACGTTTCAACTTTCGCTTTTTTTAATTACTTTTTTAGGTTTTTTTCTTTCTCTCTCTTTTTCCATTTTCTTTCATATTCTTCTATTTTTTTCTTACATATTTGTTTTTTTTTTCTTATTCTTGCCATATTTTTATACAAATTTATTTTTTACTCTTTTTTTTAACATACGGCATTTTGACTGGTATTTTCAAACGTGGGATGTGCAAGACACCACACAGGGGTACATTCTATATTTTTGAAAAATGCAAGATCTAAACTGGCATTTCATTAAATTGCAGGGGCATTATGTCATTTTCTCCAAAAGAATATCCGAATATTTAGAAGCACAAGAACAACGGCTTAAACGACAACGTAGACCCTTTTTGCGAGCCACTCATAAGGCAGAAGCTCATCAAAAGGAGACCCTTTTTGCAGAGAGACATGGCGATGGTTTCGGTGCCCATTTCGCTCCCATCTCCGACACGTTTGACTTTTCGTAAGCTCAACCGGTAAGCTTCTCCTTTTTGATTCCCTGAATTCAATTTCAATATCTATACCAGCATGATGAAGATCCAATTTTGTTCCGAAATCAAATTGAAAGGTTCAAAATTTTTGAATGTTCATTTGGGAACACAGGCATTCTGGTGTGGCTTTTGCAAGCCTGAGCAAGGAAAGAGCTTCTCTTGGAGTGAGGCTCACTGAAGGAAAAGAAAACTTGCCCAAAGTTGTTCTGACCTCTGCGGAGGGTAGGTGAGTAATACCCATGTTTTATTTTGGCCATATATTTCTGTTTTTGTTTGGTTTCTTGACTTGAATCCCATTTTTAGTTTTGCCAAATGTCATCTTAATCGTTGACTTTTAAAATGTCACAGAACGAGTCTTTAACATACTACCAAATTGTCCAAAGTTAGTCCAAAAATCTCATTCCTTTCTAAAAGTTGTACCCTTCCGTTATCTGACTATTGGAAGCTCAACAGAAACGGTACACGATCCTCACATGCCTTTTTTCTTCGAGATTTTAACTGTTGAATGCGCGAAAAAAACTAATTTGGGACAATTTGATTGATTGGAGACTCGTTCTAGAACGTTTTAAGAGCTGTGGACCAAAATGAAAAGTGAGCAATAAAAATGGGATTTAATGTTAAAGTTATAGAACTAATGAAATGAGGTTTGAGACATATGCATATGAAAATTTCTCTAATAGATGATTGCATTATCCATTTTGTAGTGAAGCTGATATATACTTATTTGGAGGCTGCATTACATCTTGGAAAATCCCGAATGGCAAGGACCTCCTTTTTGTTCGGCCCGATGCTGTCTTCAACAAGAAGAAACCAATCAGGTATTTTTTTTTATTTTTTCTCGCTTCATTTGTTTTGCATGTTGTTGCATCAGTTAGACCGTGATTATACACGCTTCAACCTTAGCAAATTTTGTCTAGGTGACGTTGACATGCCTAAGGTATCAAAAACGGAACAAAATACTCGTATTTTATCGTACATCAACTTAAACAGTGTCAAGTATTCCTGCACTTATTTGCTTAATCAACGAAGAGGATGATTTCTCTCAGATGCTAACTATATATCTCTTGGGATAGTGGAGGTATTCCGCATTGTTTTCCACAATTTGGACCTGGTCAGATGCAGCAGGTATACTCTCATTTATGCTTATTTTCTCTGTCTATCATCTAGTAGTGATCATCTTTTCACTTGTACAATATCTGTTTCTTTGTTCTATTCTTTTGTCTTCTTGTGTTATGCTAAGCCTTAGCAGGTGTGAGTATTTACTGAACCTTAAGGGTGTTTACACCATTGGCAGCATGGATTTGCGAGAAACATGGATTGGTCCGTTGTTGATTCCGAAACTGTGGAAGGAAACCCTGTCGTAACTTTAGAGCTTAAGGACGGGCCTTACAGTCGTTCCATGTGGGATTTCAGCTTTCAGGCCTTATACAAGGTTAGTTATGGAAGTGACTGGAGCTTGTTTGAAAGTCGCAGCACCCGAACATTTCGTGCATTTCCGACCATCTTTTACAGAAGATGGACTTACAATTGGCCTATTGGCTCTAGGTATTGCTGAAATCAAACAGCCTTTCCACCGAACTTGTCATTACAAATACAGACAACAAGCGATTCTCGTTTAATACTGCCCTGCATACATACTTCAGCGTAAGTATATCCTAACTTCTTGCTTGGCAATCCCAATTTTATTTTATTGGCTTTAAATTCAAATCATTTTCTGAACTTGATTAATAGTATCATGCTTTGATCGTAATCTCAAATTTCTAAAAAGGCTTTCATATAGCATTTGCAACCCTTATTTTACAAAAAATTCCTGGACAAAAAAAAAATGAACTACCAATAGCCCATATCATGCAGGCTTCTGTAACGGGGGCATCAGTTAGAGGGTTAAAAGGCTGCAAGACACTAAATAAAGACCCTGATCCAAAGAATCCACTGGAAGGCAAGGAAGAAAGGTTTGTATCGAATTCATGTGAAGACATGCCTTTATTTCTAAAATTATGGAAACAAAAATTTTGATTCCAGTAAAAGAAAGAGGTGATCTTTTTAATGTTCAGGCCTTGATTTTCGTCATTTCTGAGTGTTATCTAAATACGCAGGGACGTGGTCACTTTTCCAGGATTTGTGGATTGCATTTACTTGGATGCCCCTAATGAGTTGCATCTTGATAACGGATTGGGTGATGTAATATCTATCAAAAATACAAGGTGAGTTTGAAGATTAGTACGTTGGTTTATTCTAATTTTGTTGCAAAGATCTTCATTAATATTTCTATGGTTCACGTTATTGGCTCTCCTGTAAATTTCATCGTTGTAGTTGGACCGATGCTGTGTTGTGGAACCCACATCTGCAGATGGAAGCCTGCTATAAGGATTTCGTCTGTGTGGAAAATGCTAAGGTACAAAATTTCCAGGCTTCTTTGGTAGTGTCTACGAAAACTCGGGCCAAATCTAGAATTTTCATTTCATTATCACCTTCTTAGTTTTCCCTTATGCTCTTTTGAACGGATTATTTAATTGTTTTTATCATCTTAAGCCTCCTTTACACTATTAAAGTTGGCCTTATCATTCAACAGGGCGATGTTATGATAATTGAACAGCTTTTTAATGTTTTTCTTTCTTTATTTCCTTTTTTTTTCTCGTTTAATTTCAGATTGGAAACACCCACTTAGAGCCTGGACAATCTTGGACTGCAACACAGCATCTCGGCATCAACTGAACTGTGCCAATTATGTTGAAATATGTCATTCTCTTTTTTTACCCCCCCGTTTTTGGCTATCTTGCTTTGTATTTTCTGGAGCTTTATAGTTACAAAAGCAAGTAATTGGTCTGGCCAAGGCAATAAAGTCGCCTCAGTTGATTTATCATGTACTGAAATACTGTTTAACAATACATTCTGAAAGCACAATGCAATTCTTACTCTTTTTTCACCAATAATCTCCACAAGAGCACTTCCCTTCCCTGAAAATATGGAAGCGAACTCTATCACGCAGAATAATATCTCTGCCATAGATCTTTGATACAAGCTTCGCTGCTCTATGACAGTCCACACAAACCCGTAGATTCTTGAAAATTCGAATTGTTACTCCTGGTTTACTTCTCATTAGCCCAAAAGCCATTGCAAGCTTCTCACTGTGTTGTTGGATTGCTGTTTCTTTCTCCTCATTCTCAAGATCAAGTAATAAGTCTCCTGTTTCAGGTTCGTATCCTTCTTGTCTCAGTCTCTTTGCTATCAATTCCCACATATGATAAATATCTCCCATGCGCGAATTAGAGCCAGCAAAAAATTCATGAACTGTTCCATTTAGGCTAATCAAACTGCAGCCGGGAAGTTTCCGAACTCCTGAATCTTTCATCTGCCTCCTCACTTTTGTTGCTTGGTTCCATTCTCCAGCTGCGGCATGAATGCTTGACAAATGAATGTACCTTCCATGATGCGCAGGGTCAAGTTCAATGAGAAGTTTTCCTATTTCTTTGCCTAACTCGAGATGTCTATGAATCCGGCAGGCGTTAAGCAGTGCCCCCCAAATGGCAGCATTTGGTGCGAAAGGCATTTTCTCTATCAGCTCTTTTGCTTCTTCCAGCAAACCAGCGCGACCAAGAAGATCAACTATGCAACCGTAATGCTCTACCGTAGGGTTCAGTTTATAAATAGGTTTCATGCTTTGAAATAATGATTTTCCTTCATTGACTAAGCCTGCATAACTACAAGCAGTCAAAACTGCAGTGAAGGTGATGAAATTTGGCTTGATGTCTTGACTCTGCATCTGCTTAAACCAGTCAAGAGCTTCTCTTCCCTGTCCGTGAATTGCAAAACCTGCAATAATTGCTGTCCAGGACGAGATATCTTTCTTCTCCAGATTTCCAAAAATTTCAAGAGCTTGTTCCATGTTGCCACACTTGACATACATGTCTATAAGGACGCAACCCAAGATTGAATCGATATGGATTCGATTCCTTTTGATATAGGAATGTATCCAGATGCCTTGGTCCAATGCCCCTAGACGGGCACAAGCCGAGAGAGTGCTTGCCAGCGTCACGTTGTCAGGTTTGACACCAGCCGTTTGCATTTCATTAAACAAGTTCAAAGCTGCTTTATCCAAACCTGCATTAACATATCCAGAAATCATTGTTGTCCACGAAATAACATTTCTTTCCAGCATGTTTCTGAACAAATCATTGGCTTTCCCCATTTCACCACCTTTTGCATATGCATTGATCATCGAGTTCGAAGAAACAATGTCTCTTTCTGGGATTCGGTCAAACAGCAGATTTGCCGAGTGGAAGCAGTCGGTTATGGTATAAACGTGCAATAAGGAATTAGCAGCATAGACTTCCGAGCTAAGCCCCATCTTGACGATACGAGTGTGGATTTGTTGGGTTTCTTCGAAAGCTGACAAACAAGAACAGGCTTTGAGCAGAGAAGGGAACGTGTAATTGTTGTGTGGAACTGAATGGCAGACCATTTGACGGTAAAGATATAAAGCTTCTTCTGGCTCATTACTGTTTGCATATCCTTTAATCATGGTGTTCCACATGACAGTGTTGGGTTTGCTAAATCTGTCGAAGACCATTCGGGCATAAGCCAAATTTCCAGAACCGGGTAAGACGCAGAAACTTAGGAGCTTGCTTGCCAGAATGACATCTGAAACTAGGCCTGCTTTAGACATTTGGGCGTGTATTTGCTTCAATTCCACCATGTTTGAGCATGTTTCTAGCAAAGTCAATGCATTTTCCATGTTGGGTTCCAAGAACTGGCTTGTTGGATAAAGCAAGGGAGCTGTCATTGAAGCGCAAAGGAAGTGAATGAAAGTGTTGGTGAACCTTAAAGATAAGGCAGTGGAGAATGCAGAAGTTGGGAAATTGTTTCTATGGCCCAAAATTTGGATAAGGTCCTTTACATGAAATAAGTATCTTTTTATTCCCCTTTTTGTCTCATTACTAGATTAAAAAGTTTTTCAATGGAAAACTGTTGACTGGTCCCCATTCTTGATTGTCGTTTTCATCAAAGTAGAAGATAGAAAGAAATGCATAACAAAGGAATAATTAAAATCCTCAAAGTGCTCTAGTCAATTATGAAATATATATATATATATATATATCTTTTCATTTCCATTTAATGAGGATTAACAAAAGGTCAAACTGTATCAAACAAATAACCCACCAAAAAAAAAAATCAGTAGAACCATATCCAAAAAATCAGCTGCCATTGAAGCGGTACACAAATCCCTCTCTTAGCTTAGAAAGCTAAAAATCAAAATTCCCTAAAAAATGCCTAAAAAATTCAAGAAGCCAACATTGATATTAAGCAGACCAGAAGTATGATAATCACAACAGCCCAAAGCCAGTAAACCCATCTGTTCTTCTTCTTCATCTGGTTAGCATAGTACAGATTGTTTGTGCCACCATTGATGAAGCCACCGGCATTCACAACATTCTCTTCAATCTCGTTAATCTTCTCGCCTTGAGCTTCGACCAAAACAGCCATGTCAAGAAACAACTGTTGAAGCTTATCCAAACTCCTCTGAATATCCAAAACATTCTCATGCCTGGCTTTGTTACCCAAATCGGCCTCGGTTTTTCCCTCAAAACATTTGACCTTCATTGCCCCCGAGGCCATCTTCTCGACCGCCTCCTCACTCGGTAACTCGCCCGTCGCGCAATAGTACTTCCTCCTCAGATCTTCCTTGTGATCTGCCACAATCTTTTCCCTCAAAGACTGGAAACTCCTCATCATGTCTCTTAACTTGGCTCTCAAGCCATTGGTGATCGATACCCTAGTTCGGTCGACGGGGGTTCCTTCTCTGTACACCTTCCGGTTTGTCACGTTGGACTGATCGAGCGCCTCGAGTCTGGCCTTGACGGTCCTCAGTTTCCGGAGAATTGCAACAACGTCGGAGTCCGTTCGGTCCCTGAGCCCACGGAGAATCTTGGCGCTGTGGGTGGACTTCGCCTCCTCGTTGAGGGCTCGAAGGTCGGACAAGAGATTGGTGATCTCTTCCATTTCGGACTTGACTGCAGCGACTTCTTGGTAGAACTGAGAGAGGTCCTCTTCGTCTTTCGGGTCGAGAATTTGGCCCTTTTCGATGTCGAGATCGGCTTCGAGGTCCTTCTGGGCTTGTTTCTTGAGTTCCACATAACTTACGAACGATTGTGTCATCAAATCATTCATCTTTTCCGGGATTTTGAAAACAAACAAACAAAAACAAAAACAAAAAAAATTAGAAAATGATCATCAAAATTAGCACTGCGATGAAAGATAAGGAAAAGACACAGTTTAAATAAAATAAATAAATTCTCCAAATCTTACCCTCAACAAATCAAGAATTTCAAATCGGGTTCTTGAGATAATTCTCTGTCTTTCTTTCTCTGCTCCAAGATCTGCATTTCACATATAACAACCATAAAAAGAGTATCAAATCCAAGATTCTTACTAAAATGAAAAAAAATAAATAAATAAAACAAGAACAAAACACAATTAAATAAAAATCGAAAATTATGGGCAATTTAAAGGAAAAGTTCAACTAAAACGTCTTGAAATTCATACCCAGAAAACAGAAAATCAGAAATCAAGTCTCGATGACAACAAAAAAAAAAAAAAGAGAGTGAGAAAAAGCAAAGTAAGAGTGAAACCTTGGAAAAATCAGAGGCCTTGTTTTGTGGCCGATGATCTTCTTCTTTTCTCTCTATGTTTTTGGTATGAAAGGAGAAAATTTTTTTTTTCCCTTCGAATCAGAGAAGCAGAAACTGTTGGATGAATAGTCCCGTTGGGGAGAGAGTGAAAGAAAGAAAAAAAGGGCTGGATCGAAAGAGATCGTTTCCGATTCTTCAGACTAGTTCGCACCTTTATAAGTTCGTTTTCGAATTCGAACTCTAGTTATGGAGATAGCCGTTGGTTACTTGAGAAACGGTGAAACGCATTTTTTTTTAAAGTTATGCTTCGTCTAAACGCTGTCGTTGAAGTGTGCATTTAGTTTCTTTTCTTTTCTTTTGGGAATTATTTGGAGCTTTTTTTTAGCGTATTATTGTGTATATATTTGTTAGAAGAAAGGGGATTATTATATTTATTGCTATTGAAAATAAAATTTAGGTATCATTTAAGCGTTACTCTCTAAATTGTAGTAAATAACATCTTTTCAAAACTCACTGTAGCAAGTAGTTAGTTTCAAAAATATTCATAGTTAATAATTTTTTTAAAAAATAGTTGATAATTTATTTACTCTCTTATTTGCTGTATAAATAGTTTTATATATACAATAAATAGATTTTTTGAAGGTTATAGTAAATAAATTTAAGGTGCTCATATAAAAATAGATTTAAGGTCTAAATAATTTATATATCGTTTTAATTACAATACAAATAATTTATATTTACACAGTAAATAAATTATTTATATAGTAAATCTCTTATTTACTATAAATATTTTAAAATTTTACTATTTACTTTAAAAAGGTTCCAAAAAAAAATGTTATTCCTATTATTCTCTCTTTTTTATTTTCCTTCTCCTCAAACTAATTAGGGAGTCCACTAACATCACCAATTATCATTTTTTTATTCTTCTTATCTTCATTTTCAAAGTCTCCGACTCTCTTCCCTATTTTTCAAAAAATCCTCATTCTGAAAAAAAAAAAAAAAGAAAGAAAAAAGCAAAGCCAACCACACACTTCTCTCTTTTTTCTTTTTTCGTCGTTTTTTGCTGTTCTTGCCATTTCGTACCTCGGAGAATTGGACGCCGTTGCTATGTATTACTGTTGGTTTCGGTTTTTATAGCCGTCTCTTTGCAGGTACTTTCCTTTTCTTGTCGTTTTTTGGTATTTTACAGAATCCATGTCGTTTCGGTTGCAGTGTTTCTATTTAATTGTCGTTTTTTGCACTTCACTGAGAATGTTCTTACAAATTTTTTTATGGTTTTTATTATTTCCTTTCACAATTTTATCGTCGTTTATGTTTTTGTTGTTTATTTGCATGAATTCTTGTCGTTTATTTTGCATTACGGTTGGCTTTAATTGTCTTTTCCGACCACGTTCAATCCTTTACCCAATGAAAAAAGAAGCCAAATCATACCTTAATGTATTTTAAAATAATAACAACAATAAAACAAAATCTTTGCACAAAGAAACCTTAACAGAAAACGACTATTAAAGCATGTATTTCAGGGTTTAGAATTTTGCAGTCGTTTATTCCTAAAAAAAATAAAAGAAAAAAAGGACTTCTGCTGTTGGTTAAACACCATAATACGATATCTCGCTTAGCCATGGAAACTTCATGTCGTTTAACAAGCAAGACGACATGTTACCTCTCCTTTAACCAGGTACACAACATTTTCGAATTCAAACAGCCTGTTGTCGTTTCATGTACAAACTACATGTCGTTTTTTATGGGATGGTTTTTTGCCTATATCCGAACACAGTATGGCCTATATACTTCAATTTTGCTACCGTAAGTAAAAACTAGATGTCATTTTCATAGTCGTATAAGCCGTTTAATCTTCGAAATGTAGGTTATTTGAAGTTTGTTGTTTGGCTTGCCAGTTTGAACCACCAAATCAAATTGAAAACATTATAACAATTCAACATTTACGAGAGAACATATTGCAGCAAAACAGGTTTGAAAAAAACAAGTTCAAACAAGCGAACCAAATATCACATTAGTTGTTTTCAAATTGTGCAGCTGCATTCCTTTGATTGAACAAATGATCCACAAGTCGAATTATCTTTTTTTAGGGAACAAGTCGAATTATCTACAATACTTCAGTCATACAAGTAAAAACAAAATGTCAAGCACGACATTTTTTTTTCCTGAAAAAAAAAACCTCAAAAGTGGAGCAAACCATTGTTTAGTTCTTCCTTCGAAAGATTTCTTGAATCTTTTATGAAGTCTGGAAAGGAGGTGCCACATAGTTTGCTCTCATTCTGTTAAGACGACATGTTTTATGTCTTTTAAGTATACAAACGACATGTTATGTCGCTTTCCACTAGACTAATGGTAAAGAAAAAAAAGATGGATCAAGAAATGATTGAAAAAGCAATCCAAGAGTATAAATCAGGTGATACACTGCAAATTGAATTATAGGAGTTATGTTTCACTAATGGTAACTAGATTTAAACTGGTTTTGCAAAAAAAGTAAAAACTAATGCAAGTGATTTATTTGTGCTAAATGAGCTCAAAAAAGCTCCACAGCATGAACATGTCAATTAATTTCTTTATGAAAAAGTGAATGGAAAAGAATAAAAACAGAGAAACTTGCAAAGTATCCGTATAAAACGGGAAAGAAACCTATAAATATTTCATCTGAGAACATAAAACTCAAAATTGCTGCAGATACCACCTATTCAAAAACTCCAATAAGATTTATTACCACCTTTGGAGCTCCTGTTTCATGACCTTATTTTCCCCGAAACCCCGAATGGAGTTAGCGATTTTCAGTACCTTCTGTGGAACTAGAATCTTTGCTAGTGTTGACTTCCTGATTCTTGGCATCCTCAGCCTCGAGCTTTCTCAGCATTGTCGAACTAAGCTTACGTCCACTAGATCCTTCGGAAACCAGGTCCACAACTTCAATCTGCATAAAATTCATAACATGATTAATGACCTCTATTTATCACCAATAAAATCACCGTGGAATTATGAAACTAGAAACTTGTAAGACTTTATATTAAAACCTTAAGCTGCGAGAGGCCTCTTTCAGCCCTCTTCTTATTGACCGAAATTCCACCCGGTAAAGTCTCCTTGCTGCCAAAACCAAGTACAACATTATCATCACAACTTTTTTTTTTCTTCTTTGGAGTCATTCATTAGTGAACAAAACCAAAAAAATTGGCCAAACCACCTTCAAAACCAGTTAAGAGGGTATAGTAAAATTGTCATCATAGATAAATTTCTATAAAGTTTCCCTAAAAGCAGAATTATATCGAGATTCTAATACCCAGTAAGATGCTAATCCGAAACAAACCTTACAATTATAGCCTCCAAATTTTCATCAACTATGGACGGGCCATACGGGTCGGTAATAGGCTCAGTTTGCACCAAGAGCTCTGGTTTAATAGACTGCCAAAGAAAAAGAAAGAAAGAAAAAAAAAAAACTTTTTGGAAATTTAGTGCAAAATGTTATCATTCTTCTTTCCGAGTCAAGCTACTTAGATCACATTTGATACAAAATATGCAAAAGAAAACCTTTTAGAATTTGATGACAAAAAACAAAAAACAAAAAACAAAAAACAAAAAACAAAAAGCAAAAAAACCTTGATGTAATTTTCAACATTGCGCGTCCTTTCCTCAATAGGCTTTATTAGCTCAGCAAACTGCAAAAATCACATCTTTAACTTCATTAATTCACTATACCAATTTTTTCCATATATATATATATATATATGCAATTTTGAGCAACAAAGCAAAGCGTTTCAACAGAATCTTTTTTTAAAATCAAATTACCTGTTTATTACTCAACATAGGACCGTCGCAAACTCCAATTACAATCCGATCTCTCGCCAGCTCTGCCGACTCCTAAATTGCCATTGAAAAAAAAAAAAACACATTTGAAAATTCTCAAATAAACGAAAATTAAAAAAAAAGAAGAGAGAAATCAAATGAAGGGAAGGAATCGAGAAGAGACCTTGAGGAAAAGACGGTGGCCGTCATGTAATCGGTCGAAGGTGCCGCCGAGAACGACTGCGCCATACGTATTTGGTGGAGAAATCGTGGATTTAACCAGCGATTCCTCCGAAACCGCCATCTTTACATGCGCCAAATCTCTCTCTCTCTCTCAAGAGTCAAGCGCGGCTGCGAGTGGGAAATATATTGGCTTCCGTGGTGTTTTTGTTGGGCAAAGAAATTCGAGCCATAAATAAAATAATATTTATATAGTGCGGCTGTGATCAGGTACAACGAACCTGGACACTTTGCTTGCGCCAAGGTGCGCTGATGTCGTTGATCTAGTGCTCACGAGGATTCCACGGTTCGCGAGTTTAGGTGAGAGATGCTAAAATGAACCCTTTCTTTCTTTCCTGGAAAAATCATCACTTTTTACAATTTGGGTGAATAAACTCGGTATCAATTTTCTAAAATGAACCTTTTCTTTCTGTCCTAGTGAAATCATCACTTTTTACAAGTTGAGTGAATAAACTCGGTATCAACTTTCTAAAATTTTTTTAGGGCTTTTAGTGTATTTACCCTTTAAATTTTTTAAAGTGTTTGGTAAAATTAGTTTAACTAAAACATTTAGTTGTTATAGTGTAAAATTTTTAAATATTATAATAATCTAAAAAATAACTCACAGTATAAAATTTTTACATGTTGTGGTTTTTAGTTCAAAAATTTCAGTTTTAGCTATACTTCTTAAATATCTTATTGCGTTTTTTGTAATGGGGTCCTTAATATTTTAATGGTAATTGGGTCTTTTGATTTAGTTATGTGTGTCAATTAAATCCCTAACTACAATATTATCAAAATTAAGACAAAACATGATCATGTGAGTCACATATTCCCATATAGAAGTGAATGGGCAAAATGCAATGATATATTCTTTTTCTTTTTTTCTTTTTTTTTTAGGGAAATACTATGGTGGAGAACACTTTAATTCTCCACCAGTGGCCAAGCTCACGATCTGCCATGGCTGATTAACATAGAAACACCGCATACTGTCGTCCATGGTAGGTTCAACGTTGGGAGCAACTGTAGGAGTTGTGCGAAGAGCTACTTCGTTGTCGGAGTTGCATGTGGAGCAGGCACTGGAGAGGTGCAGGAGACTTTGCCGGAGTCACGAAAGGAGATGTCATAGTCACAGAGGGAAGTGTCGGAGTCACACGAAGTTGCCGAAGTCATTGTTGGAGTAACATGGGGAGAGGTTGTCGGAGTCACGCGGCTGTAGTAGTCGCCGGAGCTGGGAGAGAGAAGATGAGGAGAGAGGAGGAAAGAGGAGAGAAAAGTGTGTTAGGGTTTATTGAGGGAGATGAAGAAGATGTGGATAATTTTGAGATTTTGCAACAGTTTGACCTATGTATTTAAATATTTTTTAAAATGTGTTTTTTCACTTATATTAAAAATTAAAATTATGTTATTTGGTGCAATTCTCCCACCTCACTTTTTTTTTCTCTCTTTTTTTTTAATTCATGTTGTTTTTATAAATTCTAATGAAATGTTAAGGTCATTTTCTTTATCACTTTCTTTGTGATTCTCTAACTTATCTTTTTGCCACTTGTCTCTCACTTTCCCATGACAAATATGACAGAATTTTATCCATTTATTGTTATTTACAACAAAAGGATGCCATTCTATCAAATTATAAAGTAGGGTTTTTATAATTTTGATACCACGTGTTTTAAGGAAATGTCATATTGGTATCATGTTGTTTAAAAAATATCAAAAAGGTATCTTATAGTTTTTGTAAATATCAATTTTATACCCTGAATCTATGTTTTGTGATATGAAATTTCAAACTTACCTTTTATTAATGAACGTTAAATTATTTTGTGAAAATATAAAAGAAAATAAATATTAAAAATGCCAAAAAAGATGTAAGTCCACGTATATGCTTTTTTTTTATGAGTTTTGTTTTCTTTTTTTTTTATTTTCTATTATAGTTTTATAAAATCAATTTAGGATTTATTAATAAAGAGGTAAAAAGGAAATTTTACATCAAAAATCACCAACTCGTGTATTAAAACAATATTTTTGAAAACTACATAATATACTTTTGATATTTTCAAATAACACAACATTAATATGATTTTCTCTAAAACACATACTACCAAAATGATACAAGTATTACTTCGCTTTTATTTTCACTTACTGTATGTCATTCTACCAATATGCTTTTTCATTCGTTAAGTCCTTTCCTTTCTTTTTCTAAATTAGCCATGCATCCCTAATATTTACGTCCTTTTTCAAAGTTTTCTAACCCTTTTACCAAAAAATCGTAAAAACTTTACCCCCTCAATTTCTTACCTTCATCTCCTTAAGCTAAATAAATATTGTTTTTGCAATAAGTCAAATAATAAAGTGCCAACATAAAAGACATCTCCAATAACTTGAAAAAAAAAAAAAAAAAGATCTTTCTATGGCTTTGTTCTGTATTTGTTAGGCTTAGCCCTCAGCGTTATTCCTATGTAATGAAATTTATCTTTACCTAAGATTATATAGATTAAGAGTCAATTTGTAATCTAATTTATGTATATCAGATTAGAAAAAACTATAATTCAAAACCAATATGTGAATACCTTCAATCCAATCCAATTCAATCTAAAAATGACAGGTTTGACGGATTGGATTTCACAGTTTCATAGATTGAGCCTTTAAATTTTTTAAAAAATAAAAATAAAATTAACAAATATAATATTATATAATTTAATAAAATCCAACATATTGCAATGTAAGTTTTTGATAATAAATTAAATTGCAACATTACAAAACATACAACATACTTAAATAAACTTTAAACATGAGTAAATGATCTTTAAACTTGTAATTAGACCAAGCTTTTTTGTTAAGCATATAAAATTTAGACAGAGCCATAGGTATATAAAGTTTATATATTCATTAAAAAAATATAATTTACGTAATATACATAGTTTGAATTTGTAGATTACATATATTGAAAGATATTTAATCTGTAATTCAAACGTATATATTGAATTTAGAAAATCTTAATTTAAAACAAATCCGTATTCATATAATATCATCTAATTTTGTAGATTAGATTAAATGGATTAACGAATTCTCTGAGCGCCAAAAAGAAAGAGGGATAAACATAAGAATTGTGAGGCCTAAGGTGCGGCCTTTAATGACAACTATGTAATAAGTGATAAAAAAATCTACCCAAAATTCTATTTACTGTTAAAAAAAAAAAAGCAGCAGAATGGCAATAAAAAAAAAAAAAAAAACAAACAAACAAACAAAGGGTACGTAAGTATACTTACATTTTATTTAAAAGTGAATAACATGTGGCACTAGCTCAAGGCAGAGAATGACGAAAAAATTGATCTTAGCATTTATTTAGTTTTTATGTACTGGCTTTGCATGGGATGTTTTCACGGGTGGCTCATCTTTTCTATCTTTTGTTTTCTTTGTTCATCAAAACCGTCAAACCGCTTAAATCAATCGCTTCTCCCCCACTCTATCTAATAAAATGAGTCTACGTCATCACCTGTCTATTTTGGGCGTGTTTTCTACCCGTCCACCTTGTTTGGTGGCTGTAGACGGTTTTGAATTTTTTATAGTGGGTACAACCCGACCACTCGCTATTTTAATATATATTAAATATTTTATTTTGTTATAATTATTTGACTTTCTTAAGATTGTTTGACTTTTTTAAGTGTGATTATTATGATTCATTATTACTGTTATATACAATTATATAGAAATGAAAAGTCGGTAGCAAATGTTATGGCACCTCCTCCTTATTGTGAAGCTTGTTAGGAAAAACGTTATATAAGTTTAAATTTATTTCTTTAAAACCTTGGCTATTTTAGAGATGTATTGTAACATTCGATAATTTTTAATGTATTAAAAATGTATTAAGTTAAAGATTATATTAAGACAAAAAATACAGTTTAAGAAAAAATATTGTATAATAACATAGAAAATTATATAGTATTAGAATAATACAGTGTAAAAAAATACACTGATAAGTTATATAGTATAAAAATTACACTATAAAAGTAATGCAGTGTAAGAATTAGACTGTTTAAGGTCATGCAGTACAAAAATTAGACTGTTTAAGTTAAAACAATATAGAAATAATACTGTTTAGAGAATATGGATGAATAAGAAATGTTATGTTTGGCCTCCAAAAAAATAAATTAGAGGCAAGTAAAATATTTTATACAGTCTAGGAATATGTTTTTGCACTGATTTTACCACGACAGTATAAGAAAAATACTATGTGGTAAAAAATTTCGCATTGTAAATTTTAGGGCCCACCAAATGGACACCCAATTGGATTTCATTGGGCCACCATGCCATGAAAGGTGGCCTAATCACATTAGGCCCAATCACATTAGGCCACACGGGTAAACCAATGGGTTACTTAGTGAGTCACCCCATTGGATAAACATGAATTAAATGTGTGTTTAGCCACAAAAATATCATTTTCTTCTTCCTCCCAAACCGGCAGCCATTGATGAGCTCTCCCAAAAATTTTGCAACTTCACATTTTTGCAAAATTAACCCCAGTTAAGTTCAAGAGGTAAAGTTTAAAGAATTTTATCAAGTTTTAAGGTAAAAACCTTAACTTTTTTCAAGGTTTTTTATGGTTTTTCTTGGGTTAAGGAAGGAAAATTAATTCAAAGCATTTTTGTGTGAGAAATGCTTAGGAAAAAGGTTTTAAAGGAACTCTTGGAGGGCTAGAAGTATAAAATGTTATTTGGGTAAGATTTGATTCTTTAAATTTAAACTTTAGTGATATTGTTTTGATTTTTGTTATTTCAAAAATCATGTGCGTTTTCAAGCAAAGATTTGATTAAATTTCACAGGGATATGATTTATGGCATGTGGGTATGGTTGAAATTAAGGGTTGAATGTGCAAAATGGTAGTTTATGCAAAACTAGTCTATTTTTATTAATTTTAATGTTAGTTTTGCAAAATTGATGAGTGGGCATGAAAATGATTGAAACAAGAGTTGGAACTGCCCTTGTAAGGGTAGAGATGCTGATTAAAAATGGATTTTTACAAAATGACCCAAGGACTAAATTAAAAGAAAAAGTTTCTTCTCGGCAGAATTAAAAAATTCGCAAAAACACCCCTGTATAGTGGGAATTTCAAAAAAGTTAAAACACAAAAGTTGTAGATCTCGAAAGAACTATTAAGTATCGCAAACAGTTCGTCAAAAATCTTAACCGTTTGTGAGATTTTAATTTTACAAGAATTTGTTAAAATTAAAAAAAAATTAAAAGGGAAAAATGTCATTTTTCTAAAGGATTTTGAATATGGTACTTTGTGCAAAAATGTTCCCCATGAAAAATGGGGACTAATGGTTTAAAAATATTATTTTTGGTTCCTAGGACAATAATATAAATATTTTTGTATTTTAGGCCAAAATTGTGAAATTGCGTAAAAACTGGGTTTTCAATAGGGGTGTTCTTCGGTTCAGTTTCGTCAATTTTTGGTCAGTTCGGTTACCGAACCGCAACTTTCTGTTTTTAGAATTGCAAAACCAAAACCGCACTGCATACCAAGAGTATTCGGTCGGTTAATCGACCGTTCATGGTCGGTTTTGTTTGGTTCGGTTCTGTTCGGTTTTGTGAAAAGGTTATCTAATGGTATACAAGAAGTGTACTATCAGTTTACCACATTTTATTTTATTTTTTTGTTAAAGAATTGCTAAAATAGTACAATGTATTGTGTATTTTTTAGGTTCTTTTTGAAATGGTGTTAAAAAAATACTATAACCGAACCGAAATAGGCTAAAAAAATATTATTTAGCTTTGGAGTAGAATAGGCATTCGGTTTTGGTTCTGTTCGGTTTATAAGAAGTCAAAACCAAAGCCAAATCGCCCACAACAGATTCGGTTCGGTACTTGTTCGGTTTTCATGAAACCGATTTTTTCGGTCTTTTCTCGGGCGGTTCTTTGGGTGGTTTTGGTTTTTTGATTTTTTTGTACAGTCCTAGTTTTCACTACGGAATGTTGGTTTCCTACACTGTTGTAGGCAGTAAGTACCATAGATGCTAAGTTTTTAAGAAATTGAAGTTTAGTTAAGGGCAAAATGGTCATTTTATAAAAATGGCCAAAACGGACCCGAAACGCCCAATATCGGGAAACATTTCTTAGTGGCAATTTTTTCATAATATGTAGGTAATAAAACGTTAAATTTAAGCAATGAGTTTTATAGTGTTACGACGTTGACGAAAAACCTAAAAAGGGTAAAAATGTCATTTTTACAAAAACGCTAGAACAGAGTCGAACACTCCGATTTAGCATAACATTCTTAGACGAAAAATGTTCCGTAATGCGTTAAGTAACGAAACCGCTAGTAAGACTGGAATTTTAACTAAGGGACTCTTAAGAATAAAAGTAACCCGGTGGGTTACAAGGTTAAAAAGAAAAGTAACCAGTGGGTTACAAAGCTAAGTGAAGGAAAAGTAAACCAATGGTTTGTAAGGTTAAGTAAAGAGAAGAGTAAACTGATAAGGTACTAAGTCAAGTTAAAATGAAAGAATGGTTAATGTTTACGTTTTATTATCAATCAGGTAGATTGATAAAGAGAAAGTTAATTAATAAGTCGGTTGTCGTATGATTAGGACACAGAAGCTGACCAATGGAAGGAAAAGGAACGAGATAGGAACGGAAAGAGAATGTTAGAGTTAAGTCCAGGTAAGTTTCAAACCTCACCTACAGCATGAAGTAAATGATTTTTAAATATTTATGTATACGTTTACAAATGAATATGCAATTATTATGCAAGTTTCTTTTAAAGTATGTTTGCATTTATTATGCAAAAAGTTTTAAAGTACAAAAGAAGATTTGCAATGAATTTGCAACTGTTATGTTTAAGTCTATTTGCATATTGATATGCATAATGTTTTTAAAAAGTTTAAGTTATGATTTTCAAAGTATTTAAAGTATGTTTTGCATTTTGACAATGCATAATGTATTATAGTTTAAGCTATAAGTTATATGTTGCATTGGTTATGTAATAAGTTGCATTTGTTATGCAATAAGTTTTAGAATAAAAGTTATGATTTGTAAAATGTGATTGCGTTATATGTTGCATTGGTTATGCAATGAGTTGCATTTGTTATGCAATAAGTTTCAGAATAAAAGTTATGATTTGCAAAATGTGATTGCATTATATGTTGCATTGGTTATGCAATAAGTTGCAAAATGTGATTGCGTTATATGTTGCATTGGTTTTGCAATAAGTTGCATTTGTTATGCAATAAGTTTCAGAATAAAAGTTATGATTTACAAAATATGATTGCGTTATATGTTGTATTGGTTATGTAATAAGTTGCATTTGTTATGCAATAAGTTTCAGAATACAAGTTATGATTTGTAAAATGTGTCTGCGTTATATGTTGCATTTGTTATGCAATAGGTTTTACAATACAAGTTATGAATTGTAAGTGTGTTTGCATATGATATAATTGTATTTGATATGCTCACTAAAGTTAATAAGAATGTAACGTAAAGATAAAAAGAAAGTGTCGTACCAGTCTCCTTGTTGTGAGGTAATGAAAGTAAAGTTAAAGTTTAACCTCCTACATGTGAGGTGCAAGACCTTGATGTTCGATGGTCTCAAGTCTTCCGCAAGGGAAGCATCATGTTTATGATCTCATGATTAATGATGTTGGTACAAATACTAAAGCAAAATAAGGAAAGTTAAAGTAAGATAAGGAAAGATAAGGAATAAGGATAGAAAGTTAAAGTAAGATAAGGAAAGTTAAGGAACAAATGTAGAAAGTTAAAGTAAGAAAAAAAATGTTCATAAGATGCTCATAATTGAAGTTCATAATTAAGCATAATGGAATCATGCATTTTGACCTTATTGGTATTCCTTATTATGAAATGTTATATGTTATGTTTATGAAAAACATTTTGGATAATGTTTATGATAAAATTTTATGGAAAATATTTTTATGTTTTCAAGAAAAAGTTTATGAAGAACGTTCATGAAAACGTTTAAGAAATGTTTATGAAAAATGTCATAAGAGAAAGGTTTTTATGAGAAAAGTTTTTAAAGCATGTTTAAATGCCTTGTGAGATTTTGTTTGAACTTACTGAGTGAAAGCTCATTAAAAGTTTCTTCATGCTGTAGGTAGTTTTACGGGCGACCAGTAGGACTCGTTAGAATAGCTGAGTGTTGCAGAGGATGGATGCAAAAATTTAGGTATAGATACCACCACAGTAAGTATCAGTTGTACAAATAAAATGTTTTCCTACTATTTGATACAATGTTTTCAAAGTTCAAAATTTAGTCAGAGTTTTGATAAAGTCAAAGTATTAAGAAATGTTTTCAAAGTTTTAAGATACAGTTTACGAACTGTTTATATAATTATAAAGTGAAGTTTCAAGCTATGATTCAGTAAATGTTTCTTAATAAGTTTTAAGGAACGATTTGAAATGGTTTTAAAGGCAAGTGTTGAGCGATGTCTCAACTTAGATTGCGACAGAAGTCGCAACAATTTTCGGGCTTTAAAGGATTATGATGTGAAAAAGGAAAAAAAAATTATTCAGCATTTTTCTTACTAAGTAAGTAAGATTATTGTTTAAGTAATGATGTTTTAAGTAAGTAAAGTGACTACCCGAAAAGGCGGGTTGTCACATGTATTTTCTTTTAAGGATGGTCTTTCATGCTATGGACTTTTTATTTCTTTCTTTTCTTTTTTCCCCTACTTATGTTGCCATTTTAGACTAATATAATGTTTGTGACATTATTATATTCTCATTTTATCATGAGTTTTATTTTAATTTCTTCTTTCTTTTTTGTCCCTCCAAGACCAATATTGTGAAAGTTTGATCAATAGAATAAATTCTAAAATTTTTATAAAATTGATAGGAAAAGAAAAAGAAAAAAGGGTTAAAAACCAGTCTACCTATTTGCTAAACTGCTCACTCCTACCCGCCTCAAACCCATCCAACCCGCTGCGCTATTAGGCGGTTATGGGTTGAAATTTTGAAAAATTTATTCTCTCTCAAACTATCCCTCGCCCACTGAACCCGCCTATAAACAGTCCTACTTTTTAAGGAAATCCTCACGGTAGAAAAGATAACTTTGCACTACCAATAGGGAATAATATTTTAATAGTTAGATTAATATTTTAACTGTATGATTTATGACTGTCTATGTTCAAAATTTACAATGCGTAGTATAAAATTGCTTTGAATCATAAATCAAACACTTAAAAAATTAATTCGACATCTAAAATACATATGTTTCACTATTATTAAAAAATTAATTTGATGGCCAAAATACTTGTGCTCCACCGATGATACAAAATAGGCTTGTGCACCATTAGGATTCCATTTTTAGTCGTTGCTTTCTTAAAACCTTTGTTAGATTTAGATTTTTAAAATTTTTTGAAGTAAATATGTGGTTTTGAAAATATTTATAATAAACAGTAGATTTACGATGTTAATTGATTATTTACTATATAAATAAGATGCATTTACATTATAAAAAAAAAGTAAATATATTGTTTGTACTATAAATTTATTTGTTGTGCAAATATTGTTTACACGGTAGATAAAAAGGTAAATAAACCATTTATGGTTAATAAATGTCACGTTTACCAAAAATATTTATGACACAATAATTATTATTTATACGATAACCATTTATGGTCTAATGTCACATTTACTAAAAAAAATTTCAAAATATGTTATTTACCTCAATTTGTTTGAAAACGCTCTCTTAGTAGTAGGTATGTTGAATTTTTAGGGTGTTTTAACAAACTCGGTTTCAACTCAAATCATGTAAAGTTCTCATATGCTATAATGTAAAGCAAAAGTATGCTAAAATATAAAGATTTAAAAGTATGCTACAATGTAAAGCTTTTACTCTCACACGCTACAGTACTTTTAGTTTTAACTCTCAATTCTAACTTACTTCCCAAGCACCTTTATATTTTCTGTTTATTTCAGCGACTCGTATTTTGCCAAATTGATGGGTTTGTTCATTTTATGTTATCTAAAGCTTTTAACAGCCAATAAGGCACTAAAACAGAACAAATGTGTATATGAGCAAATGGACCTAACCTATAGGCCCAAACAAAAACACTGCAATAAAAAGATTTTGAATAGCAATTGAACCTATAAAACAAAACAGCTTTTTAGAAGTTAGTTTTTGACTTGTCCGAGCCAAAAGCAGCTTTTGGAGGTATCAAGGTTTACTCGAAGCCCTTATAATTTGGATAGGAAATTATAGACCAGCTTTTTGGGCGTAAGTAAAATTTCTTTTTGTAAAAATTATACTACAATGAAAATTTATAAGCGTAGAGCTTTAAATATAAGTTTTTGAATTATTTTAGAAATAATAAAATTAGATACTAATAATTACAGTGATATTCACGGTTTGTATTGCAAAATCATTTAATAATTATTTTGATCTTTTTTTTTTAATTTTTGCTGTCTATAAAATTAGATAGTTACACGTCAACCCTCGGTTAGTATTATAAGTGGATCTAGACGGAAGGGGCATTTTGAACAACTTTATATGATAGGACGTGAAATTAATGCTTTTAAAAGTTAGGAGCTTGTTAAATTAGAACAACGAAATTAATTTTAGTAAGGGTCATCTAAAATTTTTAAACTTCTCATAGTTTTACAGATGCTTTTCTGGACAGTTTTATAGGTTTAGTCTCTTCTAGAAGAGCTTCCGGTCGAACTAAAGTCTAAAACTGTGGTTTAGATTAATAATGGTTAGGCAATTTCGTTGGTAGGAATGGAAAAATATACCCACTGATGGACATCTATTTTTCAGTTGTCAAATCTGTAAAAAAAAGTGATTTTGATAAGATCTAATTGTTTCAAAACGTGTTCCCGTAGAGATTCCTACTGGATAAGTGCCCTAATGCTTACCGTTATGCTATTTGAACGAATCAGACAACAGAATTGGCGCAAACTCTTCGCCTTCTTAGTGGTACATCAGTATCATAATCTAATTTTCATTCCCCTTTGCTGCTAAGGGAAGCTTTCAATAGTTATTGGGAGGGGAAGAAATTAAAAAGATAGTTTGATATTTATAGACTAGCTCCTTTTTTGTTAAAAAAAGAGTATAACTTTTTTTTTATTCTTGTAAAAAAAGCTTGAAAATTAAAATATTTAACATGATTGTTTATGTTAAATTTCAAATTTTCACGACTACCTCTTTCATTGGATTTCTAAATTTATCGTAAATTTTAACCCACCAAAAAAAAAAAGTTTTCATAGACAATACCAAAAAAAATTCGGAAACTAAACCGTTACCTTTGAGAAAATTTAGGGAACCATAGAGCCAATATTCCTTTATTATTTTTCTACCATCACCTTTGACTTTCCTCAATGATGTGATCTTTTTGAAAAATGAAATAGATGTTTGGTAGCGAGAAAAAAGATGGCCAAAAAAATGAAAAAAAATAAAGAGATCAGTAATCTTTCCACCACACCAACTTGAAGTCAAATAATCACACTGTAGAATATCTGAGATTTTCTGCTAACAAGGTTTATTATAATCAGCTAAAACATGGCAATTTGCCAGTTGAGAATGAGCAAGTAATACAAGTTTCCAGTTCTGAAGCCTTTATAGAATGATCAGCAGAATAAGTGTGACACCCGTTATTCTTCTAAGGGTATTAAGGTAATTAGATTAATTACCTAGTATATATATAAAAAAAAAATCAGAAAATCTCTCATAATTCGAATCTCTCTCTCTCTAAAACTTCTCTCTCTCTCTCCTCAAAGATCGTCTGAGATTTCGGCATCCGTTTTCGACACCTCCCGCACCAATGGAAAGCTCTCGACGAGCTGAGTCCAACGAGGTGCCGCGCCGCCCAAAACGCCGCCGGAGGAGACCACACGCGCCGCCCAAAGTGGCGGCAAAACCCATTTCTTTCCGACGAGATATCTTCGCCGTCCGACGTCCGATCGACGTGATTCTTGTTTCTACACGACCACCGTGATGAGAGGAACAAAACCCACCCTAGGTGGCAGCTCAACAACCGCCGGATTGCTCCGCCCGTCTATTGCCGCCGTGCACCGCCGCCCCCATGGTGGAACTCCGCCTTGCCGGAGGAGGTGACTGACACCACCCCTCCCAATGAGTTCAGAGGATCAAGGGGAGTAAAACCCCTCGATCAATTGCACGGAAGGAGCCGGTTTCGCCGGAGAACGGCCAACGCCGCCGTCAACCGCCGCGGGAGTCTCCGTTTTGGCTCTTCCCAGCCACGTTTCTTCAAATTGGATGAGGGGAAATGCTCATAGGAGGATGGGTAGCAAAAGCCCTCAGCCAATTTCAGGTTTCCATCGTCGGAGAATCAAGATCGGAGCTCATCCATTTCTACTGACGTTGTACTTCACGACCCGCTATGTTAGAGGCAGAATTGGGTGAAATTGACCCCGCCATTGGACTCAGAAGGGTCGATTTAGGGGGGGTAGGCCCGAGCCCAGCTGCCAACGGACCCCGATTGACGCCGGTCAACGACGGTCAAAGTCGGTCAACGCCGGTCAACGGTGGTCAACGCCGGTCAACGGCCAGTCAAAGGCCAAAATGGGAATTTGTGATCCGGACCTCCGATCGAAGATCCGAGACCGCCTCCCGACTCGTTTCGATGCTCTGGATGCAATGGTGACCTCCGTTTGAGCAAATTCTACTCTGATGAAAATCATCCGGTACCGACTGCACGCGAATCGAGGCGATTCAAACAGCAGTATCGAAGTCCAGAATGACGTTTTCAAGAATGTATGATCTCCAGGAAGCATTCCTAGCCATTCATAGTCGCTCGAGGAGCACTACAGAGGATGCTTCGTAGATACAGCGAGATACAACTGGATCTGTTTTGCTTGGAGTTCAAGATCAAGGGAGTATGGAGCTAACGTTAATTGATTCCAGGATTAAGAGACTGTTGATAAGCTTGAAAGGTAGGGATTCTATTACTCATCTTTTGTGAGGTTTTTATAGAATTAAAATTGATTGTTTTGCCGCAATATATATATATCTATGTTGAACTGATATTATATGTGTATCACATATGAAACTATGACATGGACTCGTCTTGTATTGTACGGCGAGGAACATAATGAATTGACACATGTTATAAATTGAGAAGCATGGTTAGGAAAATTAACTCTATTAATAATGATTTAATATAGAGAAATTGTGAGACATGAAAAGGGCGACGGTTACATCCTTGGGCATGAATACCCTAAAAGGTAAAATAGGGGGAAGGTGATGACGCTTCCTTGGGTTGAAAGTCCCAGAACACACTGTACAGGAATTGATTTGGTGAGGACTCGGGGCTTGATGTCCCCTCACCGGAACACCCTTGGAATGTTTATAGGGTGATCAAGTGCGCCCATTTGGGTTTCGATGAGTTGAGTGATACTCAATTTAACATGGATACCTAGGAACAATGATGATTGGTAATATTTGTATAAATGTGTAATTATGACACTTGGTAATGATTAACTACGGTATCCATAAGATGTGATCATAATAAACCTCATAATCTGAAATATGATGTGACTTACTAACCATGCAGATTTTAATGTGGTAATGATAAAAACCTAAAGGTGAGTAATGGCTTTCTCTACTGAGCATAGTGTTGCTCATACCCTTATATTTTTATCTTTTCAGGACTCATTAAGTGTGAGGTGGCTACGAGAAATATAGTTGAGGAAGTGATGTAGCTATATTACATTGTGACTGCTCAATTGTAAAGAATGTTCTTCATGATAATGTAAGCATCAATTGTTACTTTCTGTGACTGTATTACAATGTGTTGAGGGTTAAAATGATGATGACAACAGTTTATATTATTAAATTTAAGGTGCTACATTAAAACTGTGGTTTATTTGTCGTTTATATTTTTATTTTTGAGTTGAGAGTTTTCATTTAAGTCCCGGGCAAATTTTATTTTTAAGGTTTTACTTTTATTATTTATTTTTATTTTATCTCATTAAAAACTGTTAACCCCCATATAGGGGCGTTACAATAAGCTTTGTAGACTTTCATTGCACCATATGAATTGGGTACATATTGACATACCCTTTTGCTACGGTGAGTCACCATTACCAAAAATTGGCAGTAGTATTAAACGAACACTCAATATAAATTCAGTTCAGATTTTGCAGGATTATTTGTGCACGGCTGTCGCAAAACACCCTCTCAAAAACTTTTCAAGAGTTGATGAGTATATGTCTGGGAAAGTCCTGTAGTGGTCCACATGGGGTGATGAACCAAAGTTTAAGGAGTTCACTCTTTTTCCCAACCTCCTTTGCTCTTCAATGAACAACTCAATTGACTTGTATGGAACCACTTTATCAGCTGTACTGTAGAGGTAAAGCTGAGGACAAGAAGGCTGGTTGTTTGTGAGGATGGAGACTACTTTTGTTAACCTCCTGCGGAACAAACAATAATAAATTTCGTAGTATCGAGCATCTATTTGACAAGTTTTCCTATGTTAAATCTTTGTTTTTGCACAGGTGATTTACTTACTGATCCGTATCCGGCAACTTTAATAGAATTGAGAAGAACTTCTCCAGTAGCTTTAGAAGCACAGTTTCGACCACTGGGGCTTCCTTTTCTTGTGCGCTTGACAAGGTCACTTCACTTTCAGATTCGTCCAGTGGTCTAGCCTCAAGCGCAGGGGAAGCTGCCGAGCTGCGTTTCTTCAGAATTGCAGCAGAAAATCCTGCTGCCCAGACCTCCAGGATTAAAAGGTTGTTATTAGTTTTATGAGGGGATGCTTGAAAGGGAAAGTCAACATCACGAAATAAATCGCAACTAAATCTGACTTATTGACAAGATGGCAAATTGGGCAAGAAAGGTAAACAAATGAACCATAAACAGGGGATTAAAGACGATTATAAATGTAAAATCCAAAAGATTTGATCCTATGTGCAGAATCTCGAACCGTCTTCATGCAAGCCCCTCATGCATGCACTTCAAGGCACTTTTTTCTCCCGATCTGCATTCCGCATGTCTTGCTCGTCTTAGATTACACATTTTTGTTAAATTCCAATACAAATATATTTTCTCCTATTCAAACAATCACAATTCACAAACATTGGAAAATCGAAGTAGACTACTCTCTTAGACAATTTTCCCTTTCTTCTTAGTGAATTATGGCCCATCTTCAGGAAACTAGAGGAGATAAATTGTGATCGTCCATGCAAAATCGACTGCTACGTTTGAAAAAACTAAACTACTGCAGCTGTAGTTCCCAACTTCCACACATGATCATTCAATCATACTTAAATGTGAAAAATTTACAGTTTATTCGCCTCGAGTAAAGGAATACCAATACCATATCCACCAGAAAAAAGGAAATAAACAGACAATGCATATGATCCGTATGAACATAGATGAGGAGACAGAACATCCACAAATAACTTGCAATAAAGGAGAACATGTAAAATTCGCATACATTTGGCAGAAGTATAGCTGCAGTATGCTTCATCATCGTGTGCGGATTTTTTTTTTTTCCGATTTCTCTAAACAGATTTAGGTGTTTTTCTTTTTTGGATCAAATGCTAGAAGAATTGCATTTAACAATATCTTTTCACAGATACAAATGCACATCAAACAATGACCACGAACAATAGCTTGTTGAATGCGCAACTAAAGACATCATTAAGCCAACAAGGTCCCATTGTCCAAACTTGCAGAACTCAGACACGCATATGCATATATACATCTATGTATATGTGTGTACATATATATATATATATATATATATATATATATATATATCTCTTAAAAACCTGAGGATTGAATGGTTCAGCCGCTCCTGAATCAACAATACATCCTTTAATCTTCTCCATTACATCCTGCTGATTCTGCAGAATCTCAAGAATGGCCCCATATCTGCAAAAATCAACAAAATTAAAAATTAAAAAAAGTAGAAAAATTGTTTTTTTTTTTTCAATTTCTTTTTATTCAAAGCAAAAGCAGACAAACCACAGAGTACCTACACAAACCAACCGGTGTTGCTAAAAGTATGAAACACCAAGCACCGTTCTTTACCGTCCGATCCACCCTCGGAAATCCACGAGAGAAGCTCTCCGGCCAACGCCGAAACCCTCCTCTCCACTCTCCGCCCCAAATCGAACCACAGAATCTCCTTAACATCAGTCACGAACGTCACCGCGTGAAACCCCCTCGCGTTGTACCACTCCACGTACCTCCTCAGGTGCTTCGTCTTCGCCCCGAGCCACCCGAGAAGAACCACCGTCACCTCCCTGTTTCGACCGCCGGTCCCCAAATCGCCGCCGTTCGCGGCGGCCACCGGCGGAGGCGAAGCTCGGCTCCAGCTCAAGACGGCGTCGTTCGGGGGAGGAATCGGAGAATTGGAGTGGTTCCTACGGTTTAGGGAGGAGAACGGAAGGGAGTGTTTGGAAAGGTTTGGAATTGGGCCCGAAGGAGGGAATGCCGGCGAACGGCAGAGGGGAGAGATTGGGGGTTTCGGCGGACGGTGGAGGAAGACGGCGGAGGACAGCGTCGTTCTGGCGAAGAGGCGGCGGTTGAGGCTGAGCACTGTCGGATCAGAGAAGATTCTTACGGGAGCTTCCATGGCGGAAAAGTGTTTGGTCCGTTTAGATTGGACCTCGGGAAACATATTAGTGGGAAGTTAAACGACGATACAAAACGATAAAAAAAGAAATTGCACCAAGCAATAACGTTTTTAATTTTTAATGCAAGTAAGTAGTATATTTTTAAAAATATTGAAGTAAGTTCTATTTTTAAATTTTTGTATTTTTTTAAATAGTTAAATTTTTAATTTTTTTTTTATTTTGTTTTTGTTTTGTGTTTTTTTATGTCATTTTATAGAAAATTAGTTTTGTTTTAATTTAAATAGATTATTTATTAAGTACTATTATATTTTAATTAATTTATTTTTATTATTGATGGACTAATTCTCCTGTTCTTCTTAGAAAGTAATGATATAGGGCCCGTTTGGTTTGAGTATTTGAGCAGAGGATTTGAATGAAGATTTAAATTTTTGTGAGAGAAAATACTGTAGCAAAATTATTCGAACCGTGATTCAAATATCTAACCAAACGGGTCCATAATTAGCACAAGAAGACAAAACCCAGTTGGTATAATATAGATTATGGTTTACGTGGGAATAATCTACAAGAGTACCAAAATACATACATACATACATACATATATATATATATATAAAAGATTTTCACTAGAGGTATGAAAAAAAATTCCTATAGACAAAAACTGTTTTGAATCGTTGGATTTGCCTTAAGTTCGATCAATTTTATATTATGGAATTAAGTATATGGTTGTTTTTAAACTTTTTTTAGTAAATGTTCTAAGTTTGTTAAATAAGAATAATGATCTTTTTTAATGAATAATTGGTCAATAATTAACTGGTTTGTAGTTTTCACTGAACAGCTTGGTGGTTTCTCACTAATTGACTTTGTAATTAATCACCCAATTTTAGTTGATGATTAACCAATATCAATCATTATTCATTGGTATATCACTAATAAATTATTGATAATTAAGAATAAATTGGTTTGTCAGTAATTAATCAATGGTATGTCAATGATTGAACACCGTAAAGCCTAGCAAAAAAAATATTTATCTAAAAAAGGAAAATTCGGCCAGTAATTAAGGGGGTGTTTAAAGCATGTCATCCATCTAATTTTTCATTTTTATCTTAACATGATTGTGATTAAATTTAAAGTTCGCATGCACTACTAAAAAGTATGTTAATATATTGAAAAAAGCTCTAAATAAACACAACCTGAAAATTGTTAAGGTATTTAGAAGAACAGTTAGAATTAAAAATATTAATCAAAAAATTATAATATATGAAAGCTTTATATTATAACAATTTTTTGTTTTTTATTACAGCTGTGAAGAATTTTATATTATTTGTTAATTGTAACTAACGACATGCCAAACAAAGGGGCTAATTTGTAGAACTCTCTCAAGTGGGAAATAATAACAAAAAATTAGCTTGAAATTAAGACGTAATTAACTCTTAATCTTACAAGACTTTAATATGCTTCGTTAAGTCGCTTGGGATTGTCATTTGTAGCCTTGTAGGCGAGTGCCATAACTGAATTGTTGTGTCATACTTATTGTGCTGCTTTAAGAGTATTAAATTTGAATTACTCGTGTTAAATAATGTATTAATAGTGATCGTTGTTTGATATGTTTTGAGCAAAACTAAACTACCACAAGCATTTGTGTTTCTCACCTGATTTTTGATACAAAGCTTAAGTGAATTAGACACTGCTATCATACGTCAGGTGGCATTGTCTTTTAGCTTTCAATCGAAGCAGTGACGGAGGTAAGATTTTTTGGTAGAGGGCTTATATTTTATAATGTATAAGATTATATATATTCAACTTTTTTAAAGGAGTTTTATGCAAATTTGAGCAATTTTTTGAGTATATTACATATGAACACCTATATTACTCAGGAGGAAGAAAGAAGTTGAGGGGAGCTTAGCTCTGTCGCTGAATTAAAGAGTAATTAACTACCGAATTCTGTATTTGGTATGGTAATTTTGAAACTAAGAGTTCATTTCTCTAATTTAACGTATTGTTTTGGGTCCAAAACGTCTAACATATAGGTTTTTTCATGGCCGTTTCAATGGGTTACCCATCCTTTGTTACATGTAGAAACGAAAAATATAACATCATATTTATTGAACACAGTATTAATGTTGAAAAATTGTTCTATATTTTTTGTTATATTTTAACCTAAACTTTTAGGTATTGTATGTCTTCTACACCAATATTACGTTTAATTTATTAACAGTCATGTATGTTACGTTCAGTCAGCCAAAGGAACAGTAGAAAAGCTCCAAAAGACCCTTGCCACATTTTATTACATTATTGCTGCCCAATAATGGAATTTTGAAATTTTACATAGTCTGCCTACATGTCATATACCTTTACGAGAAAGGTTTCACTATTGAATCATTTTCAAATATCATGTCTATGTGCAATGCTTTTTTCTTATATATGAACAACTTCATCTCAATAAAACGATGATATTGAATAGTTCATTTGGTAATGCTTTTTCATAAAGATATTGCCATCATTTTAATGATATGGAAATTAATTTGCTTTTTTTGTTTTGGTTTATATATTTTTTAATTATGTTGTACCATTATGTTTAAAGAATTAGGAAATAACTTCAACTAAAGCATTTAATGTTTTTTACAAGAATGCAACAGTAAATTAAATAAGCTCTGAGCTCATTGAAATAGGAGCAAGTATGCAAGCAAAGTCAAGATGAGAGCTAATAGAAGAGCAATGCCGATGTAGGAGCTAGTGAGAGAGCAAGGGCTAAGAGGGGGGAGCTAATATACGGGCAAGGCCAAGCTAGTACTAGAGCAAGGCTGAGGTAGAAGCTAATGCGATAGCAAGGCTGAGGTAGGAGCTAGTATGCGAGCAAGGCCAAGGTGGGAGCTAGTGCGAGAGCAAGGCTGAACTAGAAGCTAGTGCGGGAGCAAGGCCAAGGTAGGAGATAGTGCGAGAGCAAAGCCGAATCAAGGAGAGAACATGAGAGCAAAGCACCATCTCCTCAATTTCTATTGATATGGTGAGACGTCAATATACCCTTCACAAATCACATACACTTTCGATCTAGAAGAAACTACCCAAAGTAACCACCTCATATATCCGAATCATCTGGAGCAACTACCGGAGAAACTATCCCTTTACACATTTTAGAATTCAGGGAAGGCAAAGAGATGCAATTGGGGGGAGAAGGCGACAAAGAGTGAAGGACGTGGGATATTAGTTACTGTAACACCCCTATGTGGGGGTTAACAGTTTTAAATAAATAAAAATAATTTTAAATTTTATATTATTTAAATCAATTAAACAATGCCCATGGGTCTTTAAACAACAAGAAAAATAAAAATAAACGTTTTAAATACAAACCACAGTTTTTAGTGTAGCACCAAATATATATAATTACAGTCATCATCACCATAGTACAATTCCCAAATAACTTAACACAGCCATAAAAAAAAATAATACAACTCTTACATGTTGTAGATAAGTTGTAATTAAACAGGGTCTTCTAACACGAAAACAGCAGGATTGTTTTCGCTTATTCCTCTTCAAATATGTTGCACTGAGTTCCACCTGAGATATGAAGATATGATAGGGATGAGCATCGACATGCCCAGTAGGGAAATCATGACTCACCTTATGGTTTATCCATTACCACATTTAAAAACTGCATGGTTAGTAGGTTACATCATATTCCAGATTATGAGGTTTATTATGATCACATCTTATGGATACCGTAGTTAATCATTACCAAGTGTCATAATTACACATTTATACAAATATTACCAATCATCATTGTTCCTAGGTATCCATGTTAAATTGAGTATCACTCAACTCATCGAAACCCAAATGGGCGTACTTGATCACCCTATAAACATTTCAAGGGTGTTCCGGTGAGGGGACATTAAGCCCCGAGTCCTCACCAAATCAATTCCTGTACAGTGTGTTCTGGGACTTTCAACCCAAGGAAGCGTCATCACCTTCCCCCTATTTTACCTTTTTGGGTATTCATGCCCAAGGACGTAACCGCCGCCCTCTTCATGTCTCACCATTTCTCTATATTAAATCATTATTAATAGAGTCAGTTTTCCTAACCATGCTTCTCAATTTATAACATATGTCAATTCATTATGTTCCTCGCCGTACAATACAAGACGAGTCCATGTCATAGTTTCATATGTGATACTCATATAATATCAGTTCAACATAGATATATATATATTGCGGCAAAACAATCAATTTTAATTCTATAAAAACCTCACAAAAATGAGTAATAGAATCCCTACCTTTCAAGCTTATCAACAATCTTTTAATCCTGGAATCAATTAACGTTAGCTCCACACATCCTTGACCCTAAGGCATGCATAAGGACAATTAAAACTAAAGCACAACGTATAATCACATTCATAAGTGAGTTATGTGTAAACCCGTCTACTAGTGCCATTAAAGTATTTTTATGCATTAAACATGGAGAAAATGCATACTAAAAACTAAGTTTAGATTAAAGAAAACCTACCTCAAAACTTCTTTGAAAAGCACCAAAGTTTGGGTTATCAATCAAGCTTGAATTAACTTTAAAACCGCCTCGATCATGGTTGGGAATTATAATTGTCTTGGCCACAAAGAGAGCTTTGTGCTCTATGTCTTTAGTTAGAAATTTGAAGTGAGAAGGGAGAGAATGAGAACTAGAGAAGAAGGTGGTGATAGTTAAATAAAAAGATATCAAAATGCTTAAGAGGAATGAGATGTTTACGGGGAAAAGTTGTAAGAAGAAACAAAAGAGTCTTAAAGGAAAATATCATCTTGTCTCCCATGAAGACTTTTAGCAAATAATGCCAACATAATTGAGGGGATAATTGGAGTGAATTATAGAAGAAGATAAGGAAATAATTAATTAGGTGGTTGAGAAATATCTCCATGTCTTCTATGAATTGACGGAAAATAATTCAATGTCCCCTTCGGATACCTTTAGCAAAATGAGAAGAAGTCTATATAATTGAGCAATAATTTAGGGAGACAAGATTGGTAGAAGTAAGTGTTGGTAAGTTTTGAATGTTTCTTAGGAAGACTTGGTAAGAAAATACTAAAATGGTATTTTTTTTAAATGATCATAAACAACTTAGTAATTTTAAATAGTCACATTTTATTCATTAAATTTTACAAAATTATGCCCGTTAAAAATACGGGTGTTACAACTCTCCCCTCCTATAAAAATTTCGTCCTCGAAATTTCGTACGCTGATTACAATGTTAAAACAAATGTGGGTACTTTTCTCTCATTTCAGATTCAAGTTCCCATGTGGCTTCCTCCACATCATGGTGTTGCCACATCACTTTCACCAGAGGAATTCCACGACGACGTAATAATTTTATTTCATGATCCAGTATTTGAACTGGAATTTCTTCATAATTCGTATCTCCTTGAATTGGCACATCTGTCCACATGATCACATGTGAAGGGTCGGGTTCATACTTTCTCAACATCGATACATGAAACACATTATGTACATGAGACAATTGTGGTGGTAGGTCTAAACGGTATGCCAACGTTCCAATGCGTTCCACAATCTCAAACGGTCCTGTATACCTTGGTGCTAACTTTCCTTTAACACCAAATCGAGATACACCTCGTTTTGGTTTCACTTTTAAGAACACAAAGTCTCCGATCATGAACTCTAAAGGTCGCCTCCTCTTATCTGCATAACTCTTTTGTCGACTTTGAGCTGTCTGAAGACGTTCGCGAATAATCTGGATCTTGTCCGTTGTTTCTCTGATAAACTGAGGCCCAAGTTCAAGACGCTCTTCCTTTTCAGCCCAACACAATGGAGATCTACAAGGTCTACCATATAAGGCCTCATATGGAGCCATTCTAATACTTGCTTGGTAACTGTTGTTATATGCGAATTCAACATATGGCAGCTGTACAGCCCAATTTGTTCCAAAGTCCAGCACACAAGCCCGAAGCATATCCTCGAGAATCTGAATGACACGTTCAGATTGTCCATCTGTTTGAGGATGAAAAGCTGTACTAAAATTCAATTGAGTTCCCAAGGCCCTCTGTAATCCTCTCCAAAATTTCGACGTGAAACGTGTATCTCTATCGGAAACTATTGACATTGGCACTCCATGCAATGTCACTACCTTTTCCACGTACAATTGACATAATTTTGAGACACTATAATTAGTTCTGATTGGGATGAAGTGGGCTGTCTTAGTTAAACGATCTACAATTACCCAAACGGCGTCATGCCCTATTTGAGTCTTAGGAAATCCAGTAACAAAGTCCATTGTCACATGATCCCACTTCCATTCTGGAATAGGTAAGCTCCTCAACTCGCCTCCAGGCTTTTGATGTTCCGCTTTAACCTGTTGGCACGTCATGCACTTAGAGACAAAGGTTGCTACATCTCGTTTCATTCCTCGCCACCAGTATTGTCGTTTTAGATCCATATACATTTTTGTGCTTCCAGGATGAATAGCAAACTTTGAACGGTGAGCCTCATCTAGCACCGCATGCCTGAGATATGGATCCTCTGGAACAACTAATCTTCCTTTGTAAAGTAAAAATCCTTCTGGCTCAATCTGCCATCCATCCAGTTGTTCTCCATTTTGTATTTGTTTCCAAACCCTACGTAATCCTTCATCGTGCCATTGTCCTTGTTTTACTTTCTGAATTAACGTAGGAGTTGCTATCACATTGAATAAGAAAGCTCTCTCGTTATCTTCATAATATTGCAAGTTGAAGTCGGCGATAGTGACTCGTCTCCAATCTTCCAATGCTAAACTGGCTATACGTCCGTTGTTCTTACGACTTAGAGCATCTGCCACGGCATTTGCTTTTCCAGGATGATATTGGATACTAAAGTCATAGTCCACCATGTACTCAGTCCATCTTCGTTGCCTTAGATTGAGATCCTTTTGAGTAAACAAATATTTCAGACTTTGATGATCTGAATATAGCTCGAACTTTGCGCCATATAGATAACATCTCCAAATTTTGAGCGCGAAAACCACAGCAGCTAACTCAAGATCATGTGTGGGGTAGTTCCTCTCATGGGGTTTCAACTGGCGTGAGGCGTAGGCAACTACTCGTCCATGCTGCATTAACACACAACCCAAACCGTTTCCTGAGGCATCAGTGTATACTGTGTAAGGCTCCTCGTTGTTAGGTATGATCAGCACAGGTGCACTAGTGAGTCTTCGTTTCAGTTCCTCAAATGCTTCTTCACATTTATCATCCCACACGAACTTGACATTCTTCCTTGTGAGTTTTGTTAATGGAGAAGCAATCTTTGAAAAATTCTCTACGAAGCGTCGATAGTATCCAGCTAGTCCGAGGAAACTTCGAATCTCTGACACGTTCTTTGGTCGTTCCCAATTTAGCACTGCTTCAATTTTGGAGGGGTCCACTGAGATGCCTTCTTCAGAGACAACGTGTCCAAGGAACTTGACCTTCGTCATCCAGAAATCACATTTTTCTCTTTTTGCATAAAGACCATGTTCTCTCAACGTTTGTAGAGCGATCCTCAAATGCTCAGCATGTTCTTCTTCGTTTTTAGAATAGATCAAGATATCATCTATGAAAACAATGATAAATTGATCTAAGTACGGTCGAAAGACACGGTTCATCAAGTCCATGAAAGCCGCTGGTGCATTAGTCAACCCGAAAGGCATGACAAGAAACTCAAAATGACCGTAGCGAGTCCGAAAAGCTGTCTTTGGAATGTCCTCTTCTCTTATCTTCAGTTGGTGATATCCGGACCGTAAGTCAATCTTTGAGAAATAGCAAGATCCTCCTAACTGATCGAACAACTCATCAATTCGGGGTAGAGGGTACTTGTTCTTGATAGTCAATCGATTAAGCTGGCGATAATCGACACAGAGCCTCAACGATCCGTCATGTTTCTTCACAAAAAGTACTGGAGCTCCCCAAGGTGATGTACTTGGTCGAATAAATCCTTTTTCCAGTAATTCGTCCAACTGCTTCCTCAATTCCACTTTCTCAGCAGGTGCCATTCGATACGGGGCAATAGAAACAGGTGCTGCTCCTTGAGTTAAGTCGATGACAAACTCAATTTCTCTATCAGGCGGAAGTCCGGGCAATTCATCTGGAAAAACATCTGAAAATTCATCCACCACAGGAGTGTGAGAGGATAGGTCACTCTTCTTTAGTTCTCCATCTGAAGCAAAGATCGTCCCAAGATTGGTGAAATTCCTTCGTCCTCCAATACAAGCCTTTAGCACCGGGGCTGGCGTCACTGTTCCTGTTTTTGCCTGAAATTCGATGACTTGTCCATTCTTGGTGAATAAAGAGACACGTTTCCTATGACAATCTACTATTGCCTGGTATTTAGTTAGCCAATCCATTCCTAAGATTACATCAAACTCTGTCATAGTTATTACATATAGGTCAGCCGATAGTTTATGTTCTCCTATAACAATACACACTGATTTACAAATTATGGATACTTCAGCTATCCCGCCCATTGGTGTACTAAGGGTTAATGATGAACTACATGTCTCAGTTTCTAATTGTAGTACGGAAGCAAATAACATAGATATAAATGAATGAGTGGCACCAGTGTCAAATAATACATGAGCCCAAGAATGAGACACGTGAATCATACCGTCTACAACTGAGTGATCAGCCTGTTTTCCTTGTCCAGTTGTAGCCGTAATTGCATAAGCTTGTGCTGGTGCTTTTCCTTTATCACTTTTTCCTCGGTTTCCTTGGCTACTACTAGCCTTATTATTATTTCTCCCAGAAAAATATGGCCTTTGATTCACTGAGCCTTGTGGAGTCGGTTGGAAGTTCTGATTAGCATAAAAATTGGAACCCTGTGGCCGCTGTTGATAGTTGTACTGAGGCTGGAACCCTCGAGGTTGAGTTACTGAGACTTGGGAAGCTGGAGTGTTTTGCTGAGGCGCTCCACGATTTTGACTCCCTCCCCAAACAGTGGAGCCAAAATGACTTCCTTGTGGCCTTGGTGCAAAGGATGATTGTGTAGGGCGGTTAGGGCAATTTCTCCTCAGATGTCCCACTTGTCCACAGTTATGACAAGCATACGGTTGGAAACGACCACTGCCAGAAGATCCACCACCAATAGTCACTCCACTATGCTGAATGACTTGCCCTTGTGACTTCTCTTTCTTACTTATTTTCCTTTGACGCCCACCAGAACCCTTATACTCTCCATAGGAGTTATTTAGTTCTGTCTCTGCCCGCTGTGCCGCAGCTACAAGATCAAGAAAATCTGTTGATGGAACAGCAGCTATCATTTGTCTGATTTTCGGCCTCAGGTTATTTCTAAATTTTTCGCATCTCGCCATTGGATCCGATACAGCCCCGGGATTGTAGCGAGACAATTCTATAAATCGAGCATGGTATTCAGCAACTGTTGTATCTCCCTGCACCAGGTTTTCAAATTCTCGCATCATTGCTTGCCTATGGCTCTGAGGAATATAGGTGTTGCGAAAAATGGTTTCGAACTGCTCCCATGTAAGATTCGGCACATCATAGTCGTCTTTCTGAAGATCCCACCATTCTTCGGCTTTACCCTCAAATATATATGTTGAAAAGCTAACCCAATACTCCCGTGGAATCCTCAAGGTGTCCAACTTCTTTTTGACTGCCTTTAGCCATTGTTCTGCTATGACCGGGTTAGGTTCTCCACTAAATGTGGGTGGTTTCTGCTTCATAAACTCCTTCAACAGAGTTAGATGTCGTTGTTCGGGATCACGAACCTCCACAGGTCTTTGCACATTTTATAATGCTTGAAGAATTTGTCCTAAATTATTTACTTCTGGTGCAGCTGGCGGGGATTGTGTTGCATGTCGTAGTTGCTCATCTTCTTGAGCTTGTTCCATCGGTTCCGGTTGCTCAACTTCTTGAGCATGCTCAACCGGTTGTGACAGCTCAGACGATTGCATTTGACGTCTTGGTGGCATAGTTTCTACTGGCTGCGAAAATTTAACTAGGATCAGTACCAAATGATGATGACATTAACACCTAACTTTAAAACCATTCCCAAAGATTAATTTTTAAGGTGGTGCTATACCCCCTAGGTTAATCGAACCTAGGCTCTGATACCAAAAATTCTGTAACACCCCTATGTGGGGGTTAACAGTTTTAAATAAATAAAAATAATTTTAAATTTTATATTATTTAAATCAATTAAACAATGCCCATGGGTCTTTAAACAACAAGAAAAATAAAAATAAACGTTTTAAATACAAACCACAGTTTTTAGTGTAGCACCAAATATATATAATTACAGTCATCATCACCATAGTACAATTCCCAAATAACTTAACACAGCCATAAAAAAAAATAATACAACTCTTACATGTTGTAGATAAGTTGTAATTAAACAGGGTCTTCTAACACGAAAACAGCAGGATTGTTTTCGCTTATTCCTCTTCAAATATGTTGCACTGAGTTCCACCTGAGATATGAAGATATGATAGGGATGAGCATCGACATGCCCAGTAGGGAAATCATGACTCACCTTATGGTTTATCCATTACCACATTTAAAAACTGCATGGTTAGTAGGTTACATCATATTCCAGATTATGAGGTTTATTATGATCACATCTTATGGATACCGTAGTTAATCATTACCAAGTGTCATAATTACACATTTATACAAATATTACCAATCATCATTGTTCCTAGGTATCCATGTTAAATTGAGTATCACTCAACTCATCGAAACCCAAATGGGCGTACTTGATCACCCTATAAACATTTCAAGGGTGTTCCGGTGAGGGGACATTAAGCCCCGAGTCCTCACCAAATCAATTCCTGTACAGTGTGTTCTGGGACTTTCAACCCAAGGAAGCGTCATCACCTTCCCCCTATTTTACCTTTTTGGGTATTCATGCCCAAGGACGTAACCGCCGCCCTCTTCATGTCTCACCATTTCTCTATATTAAATCATTATTAATAGAGTCAGTTTTCCTAACCATGCTTCTCAATTTATAACATATGTCAATTCATTATGTTCCTCGCCGTACAATACAAGACGAGTCCATGTCATAGTTTCATATGTGATACTCATATAATATCAGTTCAACATAGATATATATATATTGCGGCAAAACAATCAATTTTAATTCTATAAAAACCTCACAAAAATGAGTAATAGAATCCCTACCTTTCAAGCTTATCAACAATCTTTTAATCCTGGAATCAATTAACGTTAGCTCCACACATCCTTGACCCTAAGGCATGCATAAGGACAATTAAAACTAAAGCACAACGTATAATCACATTCATAAGTGAGTTATGTGTAAACCCGTCTACTAGTGCCATTAAAGTATTTTTATGCATTAAACATGGAGAAAATGCATACTAAAAACTAAGTTTAGATTAAAGAAAACCTACCTCAAAACTTCTTTGAAAAGCACCAAAGTTTGGGTTATCAATCAAGCTTGAATTAACTTTAAAACCGCCTCGATCATGGTTGGGAATTATAATTGTCTTGGCCACAAAGAGAGCTTTGTGCTCTATGTCTTTAGTTAGAAATTTGAAGTGAGAAGGGAGAGAATGAGAACTAGAGAAGAAGGTGGTGATAGTTAAATAAAAAGATATCAAAATGCTTAAGAGGAATGAGATGTTTACGGGGAAAAGTTGTAAGAAGAAACAAAAGAGTCTTAAAGGAAAATATCATCTTGTCTCCCATGAAGACTTTTAGCAAATAATGCCAACATAATTGAGGGGATAATTGGAGTGAATTATAGAAGAAGATAAGGAAATAATTAATTAGGTGGTTGAGAAATATCTCCATGTCTTCTATGAATTGACGGAAAATAATTCAATGTCCCCTTCGGATACCTTTAGCAAAATGAGAAGAAGTCTATATAATTGAGCAATAATTTAGGGAGACAAGATTGGTAGAAGTAAGTGTTGGTAAGTTTTGAATGTTTCTTAGGAAGACTTGGTAAGAAAATACTAAAATGGTATTTTTTTTAAATGATCATAAACAACTTAGTAATTTTAAATAGTCACATTTTATTCATTAAATTTTACAAAATTATGCCCGTTAAAAATACGGGTGTTACAGTTACCTCCACATGGAAGAGGAGAAGACACTAGCCGATATAAAAACGTGAGGATTACAATTATTGAAGGGGGAGCAGTTTCCAAAGTGGTAATGTAATGCTCGAGAAAATGTATTAATTTAAATCCAAGATTGATTTGGATTTAATTAATTAATTTTCCTCGATAGATCGTATTTTGTAAAATTACAATGAAATGTAAATTATTTACGGATAATATTAAGGTGTATTATGTCTATGAATTTTGTGCAATTCGAAATATTTTTAATATACAAATTTTGTGAGTTTAAATACTCAAAAAATTTGTAAAAAATATCCTTAAAATGAAATTTATATCACATTAATTATAATTTTGAGGTACAAATGTTTAAAGGGTAAATGTGTTAATTAAAGTAGAAAATCATGTCATAATCCAAAACAATATAAAATGGTCAAACACTAGTTAGTTAAATTGGTAAAGGTTTTTGTAGCTACAATCTATCGGTTGATGGAATACAGTATAAAAAGACACAAAAAGAAAAAAAACTGTATTGGGATTAAAAAAAACTGTGATATATAGGATACTGTGTTGAGATTTCATAGTGAGATAGTACAGTGTAATTCTACTGATAATGCAAAAACACAGATATATGGGATATTATATTGGGGTTAGAAAACGTGGGTAAATGCAAGTTATTATATCCCAAACTGTTTAAGAGTATATTTCCTCAATTTTTCACTAATGGTATAGAAAAATACAGTGTGGTATAAAACTACATTTGTGAAAAGTTTATAGAACCTACAATAAAATAAGGCCCAAAAAGATAAAATTTTGCCACAAGTGGTGGCCGGTTTTTATCCAAGGCTTTTGAGCCAAAATTTTACCTCAAAAATGTTTAGATGATGACTAATTGTGATGAGTCATCAAAGTTGTAAAAAAAATCTTAAGTTGTTGTTGTTATTTTCATGTAATTTTGAACCAAAACATTTCCTTTTCCATAACTAAAATTGACAGCTCTTTAGCCTCTTTGTCCACAATTTTCTCAAAAGATTTCTTCAAGAAAACAAACTCTAATCAAAGGTCTTAAACAAGTTCAAGTGTGTGGATCAAAGAAAAACAACTTTGGAAGGTAAACCCTAGACTTTTCTTCATGTGTTTTTGGGGGTTTTTCTTTATTTTGTTGGAGGGGTTTTGATGGGAGTTTTTACCATAATCTATGTCAAGAGAGATAGCCAAGGTCAAGTACTTTGAGGAGGATCACAAAGCTCTCAAAAGAAATCCTTGGGTAAATCCCAAACTTTCTACTCTAGAAGTTGTGTTTTTCTTAGAGTTTTGTATGTAATGATTAAAGTAGAGACTATGGTATGTTAAAAGGACATTATGACATGTTTATGTGATTTGTTTTGTGCTTGGTAATGATGTGGAGTGAGTAGCAACTAGGGTTTGTGTGCTTGAAAATCAAGTTTGGAAAAAAAAAAAAAGGTGCATAATGCAAAGTTTGGATGATTTTTAAGATAATGAAATTTTGACATATTCAAACATGATTTATTTTCTGAGTAAGATCTAAAACTTATTCAAAATAGTGAGATTTACAACTTTTGTGAACAAAGTTTGTGAAATTTTAAAAGACTAAATTGCAAAGATTTGTAGAAATTTGACAGAATTGAAAAAGGCAGAAAACTGCATCGTGCAATTAGAATTTAGGAAAAGTTAAAAAAAAAAGTTGTAGAACTCATCAAAACTGTTACAAAACTTGGATGCTCACGAAAATTCTACACAGTTTATGAGTTACGAATTTTGCTAGTTTTAATGCAAATATATTCCAAAAGAAATGTGTTAAAAAGAAAAACATTTTTAAAACTAAGGAATTTGACTTGGAAACTTTAGAGAATAATAATTCTTACGAAAAATCGAGGTTAGCAGTATAAAATGATCGTTTTTTATGTCGGGGGCAAAATTGTCTAAATTTTCATAATTCGAGTTAAAATCACAAAGTTTTGTTAAATTGGATTTTATCGCAAAAGGAAAGTTGACTCCTTGTTTTTCTTGCCTCATATTCAATAAGTAATATTTTGCAGCAAGTTAGCAAAAACAAGCTTGAAAAGTTTTCTAAAGCCCATCGAGGAGAAAAATGTTATTTTTTCCAAAAACGGCTCGAACGGACCTTGAAACGTTTGAAATAAAAAAAAATTCCCCTTAGCGGGAATTTTTTGATAATCTGTTAGTAAGAAGAACGCAATGCAAGATAATAGGAAATAAATTTCAAAGGGGTCAATTTTCTAAGAAAATCGACCCATGGTTAGATTGTATTTAGGGGTCTAAGTTCTGTGTAATAAACAGCTAATAGTTATAAAATTGTCCAAGCTAGACACTTAATCGGATAGTAAGAGAATCAAGACATTGGATAAAGTGCAGAACAAATTCCAAGTAAGTTTCGAACCTTACCTACGACATGGACAAAAAGGTTTACAAAAATGATCTTATTACATTTTAACCAATTTCATTTATAATGCACTTGTTCTAAGTTATCAAGCATTATGAATGGTATGTCAACATAATTTAATAGAACTAGTAAATGATTCACGAAATAAGATAAGAAAGTGTCATACTAACCTCTCGATATAGGGGGAATTCTAAGTTATAATACGGTCTTGGTGCTACAATGACCAGTGTGCACATTTCATTCCACTACTTGGGCCCTAGTTAAAGTTAAGAATGAAAAATAAATAATTAAAGTTCATAAGTAGACATAAATGAATCATGCATACTAATAGAATTTATTTATGGGCTAAGTTTAGACCTACTGAGCAATAGTTTACCTAATTATTTTATGTTATAAGAAATCCAACCAAGAGGCTGAAATAGAATCACTGTTGAGCTGGCATTGATGGATAAGCAAATGTGTAGCCAATGGTATGGATACTGCCACAGGAATATTTTTGCTATATATGAAGTAATTTTAAAATATGTAATTTTGAAGGAAATATTAAGTGTGATATGAGATGTAATATAAGAAAAATAAGAAGTCTAAACTCTTTTAGAAACAATGTTGTATAATAATATGTATAAAATGAAAGGTTTTATGTGTGTATATATATATTGAAAAAAAATATTTCCTAATTTTTATAGCTCCATAAGTAAGTAAAATATTAAGGAACGACTCTAAAGGTCAGGTCGTAACAGGTAACTTATATAAAGGCCCCTATATGAATAGAGGAATAGGAGACGAGAGAGGGGTTGAAATTTTAGAGAGTGAGAGCGTCATTCTTTGAGATTGTTATGAGAAATATTTCAGAGTGTTATGGTGAGGATCTTAAGGGTGTATTTTCTCATAAAATCATAGTGAAGAACAACAAGTTGTCATAGGCCGTATTGAGTGAACCACTATAAATTCCAGTGACCATTTTATTTTTTCACAATTACCTTTCGTTTTGATTCATGCATTAGTTGTTCTTCTAATAGTATTTACTATCTATCTCTCTCAATTATTACGCTCTTGGAATTGGCATATTTCGGTCATCAACAAATTATAATTGTTTATCTCATTAAATGTATACTTTCAGATTAAATTATATATAAAAATCTATACTTTTTCCATGATCAACCCTCGATTTTGACCTAAAATACCTTGAAATAGAAAAGTAAAAAACTAAAACTTTTAAACTTATGGTTTTGCCTTCAAATATGCTAAAAATACCTTTAAAATGGTTTATTAATTTACTATTCATATTACACAATAATCATACTAGACATTATATTAATTGTATCATTATATAATAGTTACCAAACATAATTAAAGTAAATAACATACTTATTAAGATAATAAATTATTTATTGATAAATAAATAATAAAAAATAACAATGTGCTATTTACTCTAGAAAAGTTAAAAAAATATGTACATTTTTTTATTGGGACAGTTGGATTTAGCCTTTGCCTTTGGACTTTGTGTTAGCCTAAAAGATAAAAGAAACGACAAAAAGATAAAAGAAAAGACTTTTTTTAAAATATTTAAAACAAAAATATAACAAAGCAAGAAAACAAGTGATATGTACGCGTTAAACGTGGCTACTTCAAGGAAGTGGAATTGGACAGAGAAATTCTAAAATAGAAAAAGCTATGTATTTTGGCGTGTCTTGAAATCAAAATAAGGTCAGAGTCTCTTAAATTGAATTTAGAGAAACCATAGTTTTACTCACTTTTTCATGTGGGATAAGTGATCTTTCATTTTAGTTTTTCAACGCCATATGTACTTTAGGTGTTAATTTCTCATTACACATGTAATATATTGAACACATGAATATACTATGTTGATCTTTGAAAAAGAAGTACAAGTTTTCACCTTAACTCATCACTAACATGGAGTTTATTACTCAAAATTGAGCCTCAAAATAGTATTTCAAAATATTTTTTTCTAAACCCTTTTACAACAAATAGTATATATCTCTAGTTTAATTACCATTTAAACTTTTTTTCTTCAAGAAAGAAAGAGCTACATAAATTAACATTTCAATCTTTAATTATACTATTTCATTTTGTTGTTTTCTGTAGTGTGTTTTCTTCGCATCGTTTTCTTGTTAATCTTGTAAGATACGTATATCTGTTGCAGATCGAATCCAAGGTCGGTAATTGATGAAGACAATGGCATGCAACCACGAAGCCAAGAGAAGAGAGACACCTGCATGAAATTCTAAAATACCACATTTTATAGTCAGAATTCAAGATTGTTTTATATACATACACTACGAAGTTAATTTTCTGGAAGAAGGCTCTTTCTGGGCTTGGTTTTAGTAAAAACGTAAAAGGAAACTGCATGTCATGCTGCATTTTAAAAAATTTTATATATTTATATCATATTTAGAAAAATATTTATACCATACTGTTATTCATATTACATATTAAATTATGCCATAAACAAACATATATAGTATTTATAAAAAATAAATTTTAGAAAATTATATTTATGAAAATTCTCTAAATAATAAGGTACTTATTAGTATTTATTAAATTTTATTATGTTGTGATAAAGATAAATCCTATAGGCCAAATGGTTTTTGGTTGGGATTTTTTTTTAGCATTGGAGTTGGGGATATATTATAACGTGCATTCCATTGAAATCACTTGCAAGAAGCATATCAATAGACCCTGTATAAATATACATTACAAGAACATAATAGGATAAGTTACTCAAGACTTAATAGATTTCCTCATTTAATAATCGGTGCAAATAAATTCAAGCTATTAATAAAGGTAGGAATATGTAAGATATTAACTTTCCTTAAGGACAGGATGGTCCAAAGAAGAAAGGAAAGTCCAATGGAAACGAAAAGCCTACAATAAATACCAAACACATAAAGAAATAAGGGATACAAACTGTAATAGAGATTGTGATATGTCTTTTGAATATTTAAATAATCAAAGACACGGCTGTAAATATGAAATACTTAATTTTTTGTGTTTTAAGAATCAACACTAGTGCCGCGGCGCTATAAATTGCGGCCATGATACTAGAATTTAAGAAAAGACATCCTCAGGATAGAGAACTTAGCGCCCCGGCCCTAGGTGCTCTAGGGGCTGACGCTGCTGCACCCACTTGACAACAATACCAATATTAGTGTAGTGTACCCGACGCCTTGGCACTAAAGAGCTAGCACCACAATGCCTATGCAAATGTTCTGATTTCAAATGGTTTTGTCTTTTAATTTGTTTCAAACCAGTATATTGTTTGATTGTATGTTTTTGTACAAATTTAAACACGTATTAGCAATAGACATATATGTTGTAGAAGTTGTGTTATAACATGAAAGGATATCTTTACGTGAAAGGTTGTATGTATTGCAACGATTAAAGTCATTCATGAAAAGATACCTTAGTTTTTATTAAATCTCTAAAAATTTTGAGGTTTCATATCTTCTTCAGCAATATCATATTATTGCTAGATATTGTATTCAAGGTTTATTGTATCTCAGGGGTAATTTGATGTCAAAACTCGTTCACAAACTTAGTAGTTGGGGCAAATAAACCTCTAAGAAAAATATCCCTATATGCTTCAAACTCATTATTTATTTTCATATTTTCTCACTTCTATTTCTTGTTTCTACCCACAATTTCTCTAACAATCTTAAAGGTTTTAATTTCTACAATGAAGGTTGAAAAGAATATGGCCTCTTTCCTGAATCTAAGTGTCCAACTCGATTGGTTTGATGAAAGCAACTTCACTCGCTGGAAAAGAAAATAATTTTTCCTTCTAAGTGTGCTCAAATTTTCCTACATTCTTGATCCAAAGTTGTGCCTCTTTTGGAACTAAAAAATGATGATTTTAATAAAGTCAATGTCATAAGGAGAAGCATAAAGTTGGTGAAGTCATGTGCTGAGGTCACATTCTTAACACACTTTTAGATAGGCTTTACGATCTCTACGACTCGATACAATCTTCGATAGAGATATGAAATGCTGTCAAGAGTAAATACAAGACCGAAAAGAAAGGTACGGACAAATTCCTACTTTTGAAATAATTAGAATTTGTTATGGTTGATTTGAAATCCATTCTTGATCATATACATGAGTTGTAACTTATTGTTACTAAGCTTCGAGAATGAAAGATCGATATTTCTAAATTGTTCCATGTGAAGGCTATTATTGCTAATTTACCTCAGAGTTGGAACAGTTGTAGAAAGAAACTCTTATAAGAGCGATGACATAACTCTAGAAGAGTTGAACAAAGACTTGAAGATCGAATGGTAGACAAAGTCACGTGACCCCAAAAGTAAAATTTTGGACTCCTCTAAAGTTAATGTCGCCAAAGCAAGTAAAGTTTCAAAAGAATTTCAAAGTCAATATGACAAGAAGTTTAAGAAATCCAAAAAAAGTTTTTTGGAAATTGTTCCTTTTGTGAAAAGAAAGACCATCGTCAAAATGACTGCACAAGAAGAGAAAGGAAGAAATTAACCCCAACAGAATTAATTGTTGTCAAAGAGAAATCCGAAGAAATTTATGCACAGATACAAATTGGCATGATTGTTCGAAAAATTGGAGGTATATGCAATTCGTAATGCTTTAATAATTTAAAAGTTCAAACAGCAGTATGCAGTTCCAAGGATTCAACGGTGTTTTCTCTCCTTACCAAACAGTCTATTAATTATGTAACTATAGATTTGAAATTATTTTCTGTAATTAAGACTTGACGACATTTATGTTTTCAAACGGTAATTTGGTATCATTTTTCTCTTTCTTGCTAAGTACATAAAAGAGTTATTGAGGCATAGCCACGGTAGAAAATTTGCAAAGCCACCATTCAAGCATGATTTCGGAATGATCTATATAAACCCGTATGCAGAGGTCCAGTGAGGGCCTATAAAACGAATTCATCATATATTGGACATACTATTGAAAAAGAAAAAAGAAACTGTTCTGGAGAAGTACTTTGAACTATCACTGCCTAATAAACTGCAAAATGCCTCCTTTTCATGGCCAGATGGTAACCACTAAACTAGATCTCGACAAGGCTGTTCACGTACGACACGATTTTGAAATCATGCTCGACCCCATCAGGTAAGCACCGAGTCTCTTTGGTTTTTAATGTCATACGCGTAGGGCTTTGCCCCATTCGTAAACACCACCCAATTTCCACCGGCAAATAAAACACTCCGACTTTTATTATCAACTTCTGCTCCACCAGAGGGTCGAGGTGAAGGGCTGACATTAATCTGATGTTTCTGTACCCATGCCTTGGCTCTACTCTTCATCTCCATTGTGTTTGTGTAAGCATTGGACAACTCAAACACAGTTATCCCGTGACCATAATAACCCCTCGTCGAACAAAGCTTTCCATCCATCACTCCCAAGATCTGATGACTACCATACAGGACTCGTGTGCGCTGAATTGAGAGATCAAAAACAAGAATTTGAGCATTTGTTGCTTTCCAATAGATGCTGCCATTCACATAAACACCCGACATTGGAGAGAGATTCATTGTACCAAAGTAAACTTCATCTAAACATTTCCAAGATCCAGCTTGTGAGGTATACATCACAAAGTCATACCCTCCGTCTAAGTTAATGGATTGACAGCGCAGATTAGCTTGTATTCCGCCACAAAGTTCAGCAAAGACAGCTCGAATATGAGTACAAGAGCAGGGTCAGAACCATGATCATAATTTGGTTTAGGGAGCATCTTCCATTGTTTGGTAACGGGATTGCAGATGTAGTAAAGCCTGTCTCCACGGCGACCTCAACAACAAACCAGTCCGTTGGAAGAGGCCATGATGTCGATTGGCTCAGGCAAGAAATTAAGAGACGGGTCTGGAACACCGTATGCATTAGCATCAAGGGGAATAAACGATGGCGGTTCTGATCCAGATTGACAGAATAAGCCTGAGATGTCACGAAAGCTATTTGACTGACTGTGGGCAAAGAATGGGGAGACTATCTTTTGCCTCCATTCACTACAAACCCCTCGGAACCTGTAAAGCGATTTGGCAGGAAGAAACTTAAGGGCGTCCTCCCTAATTATGTCCTTGAGGTCGAAGTAAATCTTATTGTTTCTGTTTCTAGTCATCTGAGGTCCCCTGCGCCTTTGATCTCCCTCCATTAGCTTTGAATTGTATCTTCTTCTCTTCCTGGACGACAAGGCAATAGTAAAGATCATCAGAAAGTCAAAAGTAGCAAGTTGGGCTGGTGCAGTGATAAAATGTAACAGAATTCCAGACAACAGATACATGTATAGATAGTAGTAATGCAGGCCCCAGGGCACTGGAGCAGAATATTTGCTTTTTCACCCAAAACAGTAAAGTCTCCAAATAATACATTTGAATACAATATATTAAGTTATTAATGGTCTTAGGTGCACATATTATTGTTACTTTTCAAGTTGGGAATATCATCATGAACTTATTATGTATCTTGAAGAATTTGAGAAGAAAATACCATTTATCTTAGCAACCAAACAAACATTTTGTCCTTTTTCCTTTTTATATTTTGTTTTTCATAGGCAAAGAGGGCATGTTAAAGTCAAACTTCTAGTAAAGAACCAAATAATTTTGATCAACATCAAAAAAACGATTAGAACATATTGAAAAGCAAACACGCCTACTAATTTTGAATTTTCGTGAACAAGTATTGTTATTTTTAATTTATTTATTATTATTTATTTGGTTTTTTAAATGATAATAAATAAATAAAAATAAATTTAAGTGGTCCAATAGACACGTATTTTCTAAAGGGTGTCAACCAAAGTATATTCAGAACCGTTATAACGCTTCAGAAAAAATACCTCTTTTCATGAAAGGTAACGTACATCCTGATGGTGGGTGTCTATAAATATCACGTTAAAGAGGGTCCCTAAGTCTATGCAATTATATCAGAAATACATCATCTCCAAAATTACAGAAGGTTTAGAAGATTCTCTTTCTTTCACAAGTTTTGTTTTGTTCAGGAATTCTTTTCAAAAAAATTCTCCATTCATTCATCAGATTATCAATGGCTGGGGGTCAGTTTTCGTTCTTTACATTTCTGCATTTAGATGATTTTCATGTAATTTGATTTATGCATATATAAAAATCATAACTCTGTTTATATGTAAATAAATAAATAAATAATCTGAAAAAAAAACTTTTTTTTTAGATTTTTAATTTGGGTATTTTGGAAAATTGTTTTCTTTTTTAATAAATCTAAAATTAATTATAATGAAATCTAAAATTTTATTATTTATATTTAAATAAAATTTTAGAAATTAATTTTAGATATGTTATTGAATTTATGCATAATTTATTTTGCATGTATTCTTTAGTTGTTATTCCTTTTAATACATGTAAATTCATGAATATTTTATGCATGAAAATTAAATGTCTTGAGTGATTTGTATAATTTTATTTAATTTAAGAGTAGCCACAGAATCTTAAATTATATTAAAATTATACGTTAAGTTTTTAAATCACATTTAGTTAAACGGCCAATAATTGTAACTAATTATGTTTAGTATAGTGAAATTTATCCCACAGGAAATTTTGTTATATTAAATATGATTGGTTATGATGAAATAGTGAACTATTTTCTTAATTTGCCCACAGGGATTAAGAAATGGAATATAGTTTAATAATTTGATCATATGGTTATACGTGAGCCCACAGGCAGTTTTTATGTCATATGATTCATAATTTTTGTTGCATGATTTACATTGGTAAAACATGACATATAGTTATTAGCTTCAAATTTTGTGACATGAGCATGTATGTTTGATGTATTGCAGTAATTCAACCTGTTAATTTATTTGATATGAAATGTGATATTCCCGAGCTTAAAGATGATAACTATAAAGTTTGGAAGGATAAGATTCTACTTCATTTGGGGTGGATGGACATTGACTATGCCATAAGGAAGGATGAACCGCCCTCTATCACTGAGACCAACACTTCAGATGATATTAGTCGATATGAAAAATGGGAGCGATCCAATCGTCTCTCAGTTATGTTCATAAAGACTAAGATCTCTGCTGGGATTAGGGGTTCGGTTAATCAATATGACAATGTCCGAGCATTACTGAGGCTATTGATGAGCAATTTGAGTCTTCAGATAAGGCATTGGCAAGCACCCTGATAATGTAGTTTTCATCATTGAAGCTTACCGGTATAAAAGGCGTGCGTGAGCATATCATGCGCATGAGGGATATTGCAGCTCAATTGAAGACGCTTGAGGTTGAGATGTCTGATTCGTTCCTGGTACATTACGTTCTAAACACTCTACCCTCTGAGTATGGTCCCTTTAAGATCTCCTATAACACACATAAAAACAAATGGTCAATTAATGAGCTATTAACCATGTGTGTTCAAGAGGAGGGAAGACTCATCATGGAAGAGGGAGAGAAAGTAAATTTGGCAACCCAGGGTAATAAGAAAAAGTCTCAGACCAAGGAAAAAGGGAAAGGCAAGGCTCCTGCCCAGCTGGATATTAAGAAGGAGTTCAAGTGCTTCTTTTGTAAGAAGAAGGGGCACGTGAAGAAGGACTACTTCAAATTCTGGGAATGACTTGATAAGAAAGATACTCAACTCTCACTTGTCTGTTATGAATCCAATATGATTGTGTTAATTATAACACATGATGGATTGATTCCGGTTCTACAATCCATGTTACCAATTCCCTACAAGGATTGCAAAACCTGCGGAAGCCAGTGGGAAGTGAGCAGAGCATCTATTGTGGAAATAAGATGCGCTCACATGTGGAGGCTATGGGAACGTGTAAACTAATTTTAAGTAGTGGCTTTATTTTGTATTTAGAAAAGACATTCTATATTCCTAGTTTTTCTAGAAATTTAATTTCAATTTCCAGACTTGTATCAGTTGGATATTCCTTTAAATTTTCATAATCTTCTTTCAATTTGTTTTATAAATCTGATGTTATTGGAGATTGTATTTTGTCTGGTAGTCTTTTTAGTCTTAATTTGCAAAACGATGCCAATTATACTACTATGCACGTTCATGAAAATGTTGGTATTAAGCGATCTGTTATAAATGATGAATCCTCTATGTTGTGGCATCGGAGATTGGGACATATCTCCATTGAGAGAATTAAAAGATTAGTACATGATGGAGTGCTCAGTGCTTTAGATTTTACTGATTTTGATACTTGTGTAGACTGCATTAAGGGTAAGCAGACCAACAAGTCAAAGAAGGGTGCCAAGAGGAGTTCTGATTTATTAGAAATCATACATACAGATATTCGTAGTCCAGACATGGACACGTACTCTCAAAGATACTTCGTCTTTTTCATAGATGACTACTCACGATACATATATCTCTACTTGTTTAATAATAAAAACGAAGCACTAGATGCTTTTAAGGTCTTTAAAGCAGAAGTAGAGAAATAATGCGGAAAGCAAATTAAGATCGTGAGATCCGATAGAGGTGGAGAGTACTACGGTAGATATACTGAGTATGGACAAGCACCTGGTCCATTTGCTAAGTTTCTACAAGAACATAGGATTGTTGCCCAATACACTGTGCCTGGTTCTCCAGACCAAAATGGTATAGCTGAAAGAAGAAACCGAACATTAATGGACATGGTGCGAAGTATGCTTGCTAGCTCCAAACTTCCTGAGTTCTTGTGGACTGAAGCTCTTAAGACGACAGTGTACATATTGAACCAAGTTCCAACCAAGGCTGTTCCCAAGACACCTTTTGAGTTATTCAAAAGTTGGAAAGCGAGTTTGCGACATGTACGCGTTTGGGAATGCCCGTCAGAGGTAAGAGTTTATAATCCACAAGAGAAAAAGCTAGACCCAAGGACCATAAGTGCATATTTTGTTGGTTATGCTGAACGGTCTAAGGGATACAGATTTTATTATCCATCTCATAGTACTAGATTTGTGGAATCAAGGAATGCAAAATTTCTTGAGAATGACTTAATTAGTGGGAGCGATCGATCCTGGTATACTGTTTCTGAGAAAGATCATACAGATGCTCAACCTTCCACTTCTTATGATAGATTAATTGTTGTGCACAACACGCCTAAAGTTCAAATGTGTGATGAACAACAACAAGTCATTTAAGTTCCACAGACTGTTGATCATGAAATAGATCCAGCTGAACAACAGATACAGGAACCTGTTGAACAGTTTGTTGAACAACATGCTCCTCAAGAGAATGTTGAACCAACATTAAGGAGATCTACTAGAGAAAAGCGATCGGCGATACCTAGTGACTATATTGTGTATCTACAAGAGTCTGACTACAATATTGGAGCCGAAAATGATCCTGAAACGTTTTCACATGCCATAAGTTCTAAGGAATCTGACTTATGGTACAGTGCCATGAAAGATGAAATGGATTCTATGGCATCTAACAGAGTCTGGGATCTCGTTGAGTTGCCTAATGGTGTAAAAGCCATTGGATGTAAATGGGTCTTTAAAACAAAGAAAGACTCATTGAGCAACATTGAGAGACATAAGGCAAGACTCGTTGCCAAATGATTCACTCAAAGAGAAGGAATTGACTATACGGAGACTTTTTCTCCTGTATCTAAAAAGGATTCTCTTCGAGTCATTATGGCATTGGTTGCCCATTTTGATCTGGATTTACACCAAATGGATGTGAAAACGGCCTTTCTTAATGGTGATCTAGAGGAAGAGGTTTACATGAAACAACCAGAAGGATTTTCCTCTAGTGATGGTGAGCATTTGGTATGCAAGCTTAAGAAATCCATATATGGATTGAAACAAGCCTCTCGTCAGTAGTATTTGAAGTTCCATGGCGTTATCTCTTCATTTGGTTTTAAAGAGAGTATTATGGATCAATGTATATACCAGAAGGTCAGTGGGAGTAAGATTTGTTTCCTTGTGCTCTATGTGGATGACATATTACTTGCAACTAATGATAAGGGTTTGTAATATGAGGTGAAGCAATTTCTCTCAAAGAACTTTGAAATGAAGGATATGAGAGAGGCATCTTATGTCATTGGCATTAAGATACATAGGGATAGATCTCGAGGCATATTGGGTTTGTCTCAAGAGACCTATATCAACAAAGTTCTAGAGAGGTTTCGGATGAAAGATTGTTCACCAAGTGTAGAACCCATTGTGAAGGGTGATAGGTTCAATTTTAACCAGTGCCTGAAAAATAAGCTCGAACGGGAACAAATGAAAAACATTCCATATGCTTCAGCAGTTGGAAGCCTAATGTATGCTCAGGTCTGTACAAGACCTGACATTGCATTTGCTATGGGAATGTTGGGGAGATATCAGAGTAACCCAGGTGTTGACCGCTTGAGAGCTGCAAAGAAGGTGATGAGATACCTTCAAGGGACTAAAGATTACATGCTCATGTATAGACGGACTGATAATCTGGAGGTAATTGGATACTCCGACGCAGACTTCGCTGGTTGTGTTGATTCGAGAAAATCAACATCTGGTTATGTTTTCATGTTTGTCGATGGAGCTATATCTTAGAGGAGTGCGAAGCAGACTTTGACTGCTACCTCTACTATGGAGGCCGAGTTCGTTTCTTGTTTTGAAGCTACTTCGCATGGTGTATGGTTGAAGAGTTTCATATCTAGGCTTAGAATTGTGGATTCTATTTCTAGGCCATTGAGACTGTACTGTGACAATTCAGCTGTGGTATTTATGGCCAAGAACAACAAGAGCGGTAGTCGAAGTAAACAGATCGACATTAAATACTTGGCTATAAGAGAACGTGTTAAAGAAAAGAAAGTAGTCATTGAACATATTAGCACTGAGTTGATGATTGCCGATCCTTTAACTAAAGGCATGCCACCAAAGTTTTTTAAGGATCATGTAGTACGAATGGGACTTGGTTCCATGATGTGAATTTTATTGCATGTACATTTGGTTATTTATTTTTATGAAACTCTTATTCAGTTGTGATGTTTTCTTATATTCAGTTGTGTATTTATTCAGTTACCTTGAGAAAAATCAATTAAGTTAGACCTAGAATGAACATAGGATTTATTCATTAAGTTGCGTTACCATTTATGAGTTAGTATTAAGGGATATAATGCATTGTAATACATGAAAGATAATACTCATTATAAGAGGATCTATTGCCATGATTAATGTGTTTATTCCTTAAGTTTGAGATTGGTTGATTTTGGTTATTTAGAAAATTTATGTGGACCAAGTAGGAGAATGTTATTTTTAATTTATTTGTTATTATTTATTTAGTTTTTTTAATGATAATAAATAAATAAAAATAAATTTAAGTGGTCCAATAGACACGTATTTTCTAAAAGGTGTCAACCAAAGAGTATTCAGAACTGTTATAACGCTTCAGAAAAAATACCTCTTTTCATGAAAGGTAACGTACACCCTGATGGTAGGTGTCTATAAATATCACGTTAAAAAGGGTCCCCAAGTCTATGCAATTATATCATAAATACACCATTTCTAAAATTGCAGAAGGTTTAGAAGATTCCCTTTCTTTCACAAGTTTTGTTTTGTTCAGGAATTCTTTTCAGAAAAAATCTTCATTCATCCATCAGATTATCAATGGCTGGAGGTCAGTTTTCGTTCTTTACATTTTCGCATTTAGATGATTTTCATGCAATTTAGTTTATGCAAATATGAAAATCATAACTCTGTTTATATGTAAATAATCTTACAAGTATCACACGTACAAGAACAAAATTTTTTTGAACTAAATTCACATTGAAGAACATATAGACAAACAAGAATTTACAAGACTCAAAATAAAAAACATTTAAGAAAAACCAATCAAAGTGCGAAGCCCCAATGCCAAATTTCGCTTCTAAACTACTACCAGAATAAGAGCCAGTGAAAATGTTCAAATTCTCAGAATTTTCCGTTCAAAACCAAACCAAATTGAATTATCTGACTTAATAAAATGCTTTATTTTCCTAGTCCCAATATTTTCAAGAAACAAAACAGAACTAAAAGAATATTTCACCATATCAAAAGAAAGCGTCTCTTTTTTTTCTTTTTTTCTTTTTTTTTTCCTTTCCATTTTCTTTCTGTTTCTACGCAACCAAACAGATTACTACACTAATCTAAACAGAATTACACTTGCCGAATCAAGAATTATATATATCACCAGAGCGATATACAAAATACAACTAAATCTTCCAAACGAGAAATGAAATAATCTAAGATTAGCCAATTTCATCGAAGGAAAACCAAGATTAGACATGATTGGATTAACAACGAATTACCAATTAATCAACTCCATAATTACAAACTGAAACAGTGATCAACAAAATTGAAAAATGTGACAATATGATCAATCGAAAGCGAGATTATGAGTTAAATTAAGTGATTAAGCGATCATACCTTGTTGGATTAAGCGCTTAATTGTAGAGAGAGAGAGGGGTTTACACTTCAGCGGGATATGTGTGAATGAATATAAATAGAAAAAGGCCAGAGCTTGTCTTCGAAGGAATCTTGGAACGGTGTTTGGTTACAGGAGGTTCGTGGGCTGGTTCCGGAATGGTGTTTCTCTAATCTTGCTTGGGATACTACTATATCGGCATGGGTTTGTTGTAAAAATTGAAAATCTTGTAAGGTCCATTAAAAATTGAAATAAAATAAAATGAACCTCGTTACTAGAAATTGGGCACTAGTAAATTTGAAACTTTAAGGATTAACTTTTAGAGAAACAAATTAACAATTTGATCATATCACATTAGGGTTCATCGTAAATTTTATCTCCTAACTTTTATTATTTTTTAATTTATCCTTCTATTTTTAAAACTTACAAAAATATCTTTTGAATTTAAAAAATTTGTTTCAATCCCCTACTTTTAAATTTATAGAATATTTTTTATAACTATTTAAAAATTTCTCACTTTTTTTTTTCTATTTATAGGGATGAAATTGAAGCAAATTTTTTAAATTTAAAACGTACTTTTGTAGTTCTTAAAAGTAAAAAGACATATTAAAAAAATATTTAAAACTATGAGGTATAATTATATGATTAACCCCTTTTTTTAATCTCAATGGCTAAGGTACTATATCTTAAACTATATCTAATCTTAAACTATATCTTTTTCTTTTGAAATTTTAAACTATATCTGTTTGAATACGATAAGATATTAATTAATTTTTAAATGCAAAGAAAATCAATGAATATATAATTTATGAGTCAATTTCATACGACAATTAAATGTAGAGGTGTTAATTTAGATAGCGCTAAATAGACTACCCTGAGGCCTATTTCTTTGGCTCGGGGTAGTCTTCTTCAAGAACTGGATAGGGTCTAAATATTTTATTCCAAAATAGAATCGGGTTAGGTCAGTTATATACTTTTTATTTTTTATTGTTAAATTCTTTTGTAAAAATATAGTCCAACTCATTTTTAAATTCTCTTGTAAAAATATAGTCTATCTTAAACAGGTCTAATTTTCCTTTTTAGCCTATGGGACAAACCGAGCAGCCAAAATTGACATCTTTAATTGGATCATGAAAGGTACTCCATTTTTTACATAAGCAAATTTCCCTAAATTGTTAGAACAGCAAGACAGGAAAATGATTGCACCAGTCATTAGAATTGCAACATCCATCCTACAATCAGACCGAGAAGTGAGAAGATGATATCATGATTACCATCTATCCTGTAATTTGTTTTTGCCCTGATATTTGAAAATTAGATATAGGAGAGGAAGAGAAGCTCTCATTTTTATTACCTACACATATTCTCCCATTTATGGAATAGAGAAGCACTATAATCTCAACCAAATCTCATTTTCATTCTCCAGACTATGGAAACAAATCACCTTTCTATCTTTTGACTTATAACACATCATAGAACGAGTCTCAAGACTGATATAAAATTCTTTCAATTTAGTGTTTGTCCATTTGAATGTTAAAATCTCAACCAAAAGAGATACAAGAGGATCACATAAAGTTAGTAGAGGTTGATTTATAATTTGTAATTTGTAATTTCACGTGCAGTTTCATTATGTGACATTTGAAAATTTAGTTCAAACTACAAAATTATAGTTCAAACCAACTTGGTACAATATTTTCTTTTTTAAGAAATTAGAATTTCAATTTTCAAACCAAATTTGGTTCAAATTTTTAGTTTGAACTATGTTTTTAAACGTTCCATAAAAACAAAGTTGTGTATTTTTTTCCATTAATAAATTAAGAATCAAATGGATAAAAAGATTAATTTGGGACAATTAAAAAGTTTAAGAAATTATGGACCAAAATGAGATTTGGTTATAGTTCAGAGAATAAAAATAGAACTAACCCCTTTTTAAAATGCTCATATATCTTCCAGTCTGTATATTCATGTACTGTAATATAAAGATTGATCCGGCAACAAATAATAATACCTTCTTGAACAAGGTAAACTAAGCAAAAGAATAAACAGGTAAGCCCATTAAAATGGTAAAATATCATATTGAGAACAGGAGATTGTATCATATATTAGCCATGACAACTGTTTTGTAGCAACATTCTCTATTTTGGACCCGGATGCCAAGACAAAAAGGAAATGACAAGAACAGATCACAAAGAAAAACATGGATGAGAAAAGGGAAAAAAAGTAGCAAAACTTGAATTAAGAAAGAAAAAAAGGGCAGTGATAGTACTAAATACCAACCATATCTTTTCTTATGATAACACCAGGACAGCTTGGAGAATGGAGATAATAAACAAGGGCCACAATTAAAGGAGCAGGATTCTAGTGGCCTAAAACCACATTATCCTCTACAAGAAACATGTACTCACTAGTCACGAATTAGCTAGCCAAAGCACTGGTCACTAGGAAGAGGTCCTGGGATTGAGCCTTGCTCCAAAAACTGTAGACCAAAGACCACCAAAATGGCGAGCAATGACAAGTAAGAGAGGCCTTCGACGGCACCTAATAACCCGAAAGGGCCATTAGGCAAACCCGAGCCAGTTTTGGCTTTGGTGTACAATGACCAAGCCACAATTCCCACGACAAGTAAATAGCTGACACCTTCTAATGCGCCAATTGAGCCGCCGGGACCTGGTGGCAGGCCACAGCCGGTTGTCTTGAGGGTGTAGAGTGACCAACCGATGACTGGCGTGGACACTAAGCCGCCTGCGATTGCTGCTTTCTCAGCAATGCCACTGCCGCTGTCGTCGCTGCTTTCCTTTGCCATGGCTAGGACCTTGAGAGGGGAGTGAGTTGGCCTTGTTAGTCTGTATTTGACATTGAAATTGTTGGCCGGTAGTGATGTTATTGACGTTGGTTGGGGAGAGATTAGCAACATCTTTGTGGCTTCCATGGTGTTATTGATCGCATAAGAGAGAGGGTGAGAGAGGTAGAGTTGCTTTGAGTTGGCAAATCAGAGTTCTAAGTTTGTCACTGAGAAAATGATATGATAAGCGCCACCACTCACACAGGCCACCTTATCCCCTTAAGATAGGAATTGAAGTTTATTTTTAACAACTAAAACTATTATTCAGCAAAAAATATATATATATTAATTTGATAAACAAACTGTCAATAACTGAAGGTGTGTCAGTGTTATAACTTATAGGTTTTGTCTCGGTTGAAACGGCAACAAATATATAAGGTGTTTGAAAAGTTGGTGGGAACCACTTTTATTGTAGCATGTGAGAGTTTTATACTGTAGCATATTTTTTTATTGTTACTGTAGCATATGAAAACTTTATACTATTTATAACTAAGATTGTGGTGGGAACTGAGTGGTTCTCACCACTGTCAAACACCCCATAGTTTAAAATGGGTAATAAATTATGTAAAAAATACACCTAAACAAATAAGCGAGCACTTACAGTACGATAAGTGTATTGGCCCTAGATTCTACTGTTTGAATCGTTGGATAACGTTTGAACGATGTGATCTTAACCATCCACGTTAGAAATTTGTAGCTTAGCACGAAAAACTATTTCCAACTATAGATCGCATCCTTAAAATGTTACTCTAACTATTAAAATAATAGAACCTTTTGGTATAGTCCAAATACATGTCTTACTATTAGTTTTACCAAAAAAACTTAAAAAGATAACATTAAAAAAAAAAAAAAAAAAAACTACCCGTTGAGTGTTTTGAACCACTTTTTGTTAAAATACTGTAATATATAAAAATTTTACATTATAACTAATTTTTTTAACGTTTTAAAATAAAAAAAATTTATATTGTAAAAATTAAAAATTGTTATTCAAAATAAGATTTTCAGACCCACACTACTAATCGTCTATTAGCGCCCGTGTTAGCTAAACTCGCAGAGAGCGTCATTTAAGTTTAGCAGCTTAGAAGCGGCACCAGACGCAGCAGCTTGAGGCCTAGTCAACAATAAATTGCCATAGATATGAAGCCGATAAAAGAACCATTCCAGTTAAGCTGAATCATTATTGGAGTTTTGAGTGAGCCATCTACGAGTAGAGCAGCTTAAGCTGGAGTTCAACTAAGCTCAGCTGGCTAATTGTATATAATAATTATGTACACTGTCCCATTTGGAGACCTTTTACTTTCTTGACAATGGAAACACTACAGCCCAGCTGCCAATTAAATTGGTACGAAAAGCCTAAGAGGAGTCAACACTGTACAATTCTCGAATGTTAAAACAATGAGTACTATATATGTTGAACCGTTGGATCAAAATTTGGCCACCTATCAAAGGTCCCACGTCACATGAACATTACAACTTGGAACCAATCAACCTCACATCTCAAAAGCCATTTGGCACGTACACCATACAACCACATATATATAATTATCCAGACCACAGAGAGATGAAAACAAATAATTACACGTCACATAGCGTGGATAAAGATAAGGAAGACGTCAGAATACTTGAAGCTCATTTGATTAAATGGAACATAAAGAAAAACAAAGTACCTATCTACATGAGTACATTTACAGGTCCCCCTTTTTTTCTTTTTTCCTTTACAAAAAAAGGCAACGCTTGGGCAAACAACAGCAAAAACAAAGACAATTTTTTGAGTTTTACTTTCCTTTTGTTTTCCCTCCAAGTGGTACCCTTTTAAACCGACTCCCCAAAGCCAGAACGTGTGCCTGTGAACCGCTCTTTAACTGCCATTTGAATAACAAAGCGTAACGGCTATCCAAGAGATCCAAGCGGGTACAAAACACTAACGATTTTTTGAAATGAACCTCAAGGATACAATACCCTCCTACCTGATATATATTTTGTCCAAAGAAGAGAGCTCAGAGCCAAAATCACTAACCAACCAATCCATCTAAGGTTCCCCTGTCTCCATACTAAAAAAGACACGAAGAATAAAAAACATTAAAAGATCATGCAAAGATCTTCGGTAAGTGTCAGTGATGCTTCTTTGAAGACTTGTTGTGCTCAACAACATCATCGTCATCTTCATCGTCCTCGCCTTCATCTTCATCCTCCTCGTCATCTCTCTTCCTCTTCAAGTGCGAAGAAGAAGAGGGAGGCAGCTCTTGAACTTCATCGTCATCTTCAACTTCTTCCTCCTCTTCACCATCAACACCTTCTTCGTTCCCTGGATCCATGTAGCTACCTCCAGCATCTTCTTCCTCGTTTGGTGCCACAGGTTGGACTAAGTAGCCTGCGCCATAGTCTTCTTCCTGCAATCCAAAAACATTTTCTGAGTTGACAACAAAAGATTGTAAAAGGAGCCAACATGCACCCGGTAAAAACACAGCGTACAAAAAATCAAAGAAACCACCACTCATTGAAAAAAAAAAAAAACAAAAAAACAAAAAACAAAACATAAAAAACCAGGTTAAAGTACAAACGACAGAATATCATTAACCCAAGAGAGACTCAAGTTATTTGAAGCACCAGAACCACCAGAGGAGCGTTACTACTGAATCAACAATTTAAAGATGAACCAAACTAGGATAAATCAACTCTAGGCAGAGGCACAGACAAACTAAGGTAAAAAAAAAAAAAAAGAACACACAAAATAAACTAAAAATAAGCAACAACAAATAAGAGTACGGTACTGAAAATAGCACTGCAAGTATAAAAAGCAGGCCAATGAAAAGTACATCGCTCATTACTCAAGTATTCTAATACCTAAATTAGGTCAAATCCCACAGACTACTAAAAATAAAAAATAAAAAATAGCTGCCATTTGAAGTAGATGGATAACACATAACTTCCAACCAAAGATGTAGAGAAATCAAAACAAAAACTAAAAAATTGGTTAGTGGTAGTAAATCAGCTTCATAACAAAAACTAAAAGGAACTGTGAAAAACAAATAAGAAAAAGCTGGAATGGAAAATTAAAAATACATTAAGAATGGAAAAATTCTTCCCCTAGCTAATACAGCTACAAGATTGTCAGAAACGCAAGAACTCCAAGAAAATAAAACCCAAAAAATTTTACACAGATCTGTAACAGTTGTTCATGCAAAATACAAAATGAACCGATCCACTCACCAAAAGATGAACTTTTTATCTCTATGTATCAGCCAGCTAAATTTCCAGAAAATCAAGCTCCTAGAAAAACATATATATACATATATGTATATGTAATATCCAAAATACAAAAATCGCAAAATTTGAGCAAAGATCTACTTTCCCTCCTTGTAAATCAAAAGGCTCTACAGCTAATTTTCAGAAAAGCCACATGACTAACTGAAAGTGAGGCGGACAACCAAACACAGAACTTCCACCAGATTTACAAATCACACTCTACGGACTAGAAAATAGAGCTATAAAACCAAAATAGGATACAACCCTTTATTTTAAAGGCATCTTGAGCCTATAGCCAACAATTAGACACTAAATGCTTCAAGAATGCATCAACAACTCTGATACTAAGCAAAGAAAAAATCATTTGCATGCAAAGCACCAATTTCCAAACATCCATAAGCAAAAAATAATGCAAAAAAGGGACCAGAAATCATTGTATCCATGTCATCTGATTCTCTTCAGCAATCCAATCAAAGTAATAAAATCAACAAATATATCATAAAGAAACCAATAATAAAGCTCATCATTAAGGGTTTATGTTACTGCAAAACAATCTGACCTCTTCCTCGCCATCTTCTTCAAATTCCCCATCCTCCTCAACGCCCTGCTCTTCCTCTCCAGTCTCTCCATTATCATCCTCATCCCCATCGTCCTCCCCATGCTCGTGCCCATCAATCTCTCCTTCCGTGCTCGTCAACCGCCCCGTACTCTCCGGCTCTGCAAAATCCGCCTCGTCATTGTCCACCTCTTCTTCATCCTCGTCCTCATCATCGTCATCGTCATCGTCCTCCTCATACTCAATCCCATCTTCTTCATCGCTGTCGCCAATCTCATGAACCTCCACCACATCATCATCCTCCCCTTCCTCTTCGTCGATTTCCTCCCCGGAATCGTTCTCCTCCTCATCGTCCCCGTCCTCCTCGTCCTCATCCCCTCCTTCCTCTCCCTCCACCGGAGCAACCCTAAACCCATTTGCCTGGTGATTCTGTCCGTTTTCCCTCCGGGCCGTCTCCGTCTCTTCCTCATCAGCGTCACTCTCCTCGTCCTCATCAACATCAACAACTCCCTCCATCCCCTCGCTGTGTCCGTTGTTCATTCTAAACGGATCCTCCCCATCAATTTCTCCACTCCCAGGGTCGTCCTCATCTTCATCCTCCTCATCATCCTCCTCCTCGTCATCCGACTCCGGCCTCTCGTTCTCCTCCGCGTCCATCTTATCCAAATACTTGAGCGACTTTATCAATCCGAAAACCCTAGATCGATAATCTTTGATGCGCGTGACCGGACACTCGTATAGATCGAGCGAGACGAGCTTGAGCTGCGCGAGCGGGCCCAGATCTGCGATGTACTGAATCCTGTTATTCGAGAGGTCAAGGTCACGCAGCGAATCCAAACCGGCTTCGACGAGAAATTCGAGGCCGCCGGCTATCCGATTGTCGGAGAGGATCAGCTTCTCGAGGCTCCGTAGCCTCGGGAACTGCTCCAGCGACGAGACGCCGATGTTGGCGATGGACAGGTGCTGAAGGTTCTGGAACTTCTCGAGGAGGCTCGGCGGAGGGAGCCGACCCTGGACGCATTTCACAGCCCCGTCGAGCGTCAGGGTCCGAGCCGCCGCGTAGTCCGTCTGGCCGTCCAGCGCCGTCTCAACGGCTCTCTCCCAGATCTCATCCATTAAAAACAAAACCGCTTCTTATCTCATACAAACACCAAACACCAAACACCTCAAAAACTACACCTATACACACACACACACACACAAAACCTGTATATATATATATATATATATAATTTATATATATCTCCGCCTATATATGTTTATATACCATTAAAATGAAGAACTCTGGTTTAAACTTAGACCTAACCCTAGAATTCTCTAAAGGAAGAAGATGGATAAGCTTGTACCAAATCAGAAAATTTTTCTAATCCCCTTCTCTTCTTCTCATGTAAAACCCTTTCTTTCCTTTCTTTTTTTTTCTTGATGTACGAAGCCTCTCTGTAACGTTTCAGAAAACAAATGAAACTCCCAAAACAAAAATAGCCCCCAAGAAATATTTCCCCTCTCTCTCTCTCTCCTCTCTATTGGTGGGAGTGCGAGAGACGGGATAAACCTCAAGGGACTCGCGGGTGCGTGGCGTGGGTTAGGGTGCGAAAGCAAAGCCGCGTGGTTTAGGGGACTGGTGAATTATTGAAGGGGTTTAGGTCGTTGGATCAATAAGCACGGATCGATGACGTGGAGAAAGTGGACGGTTGGGATTGGAGCTTGGTGTGTTTGTTGTCCAGAAGGATGTATTGGAGACAGGGGGGGAAAGAGAGAGGATCTCGGCGTCGCCATGTAGGACACGTCACCCGCGGTGTAAATATCGGTGCGGTTACGGATATGGGCATGTAGGTTAGCAAAATTACGGGAGTGCCACTCCGTTTGTGGACGGACGGATTAGTTTAGCATGACGACGGATTTTTTGAGAGGAGGGCGGGTCAATCAAGTCATTTGACTCTCGTGATGAATTGATTATGTCACACAAACGGCGGCTCCCAACGTCGTCTCTCGTCGTTTCATGTCTGGCGTAACGTTATGAGAGAATCAAATCGGTTTATGGCTTAAGTATCAAAAAATATATATATATATTTATTTGTTTACCAAAGTAGTATTCAGAAAATGCGGTTAAATCATTGTAACGTAAACTTTTATACATTATAATATGAATTAAAAATAATTTATAGTATAAAATTTTTATATATTAACTAAAATCATTTTATTTATTTACAATGCAAAACGCGTTTTACTATTCACTTGAAAGAAATTTGTCATGTACTTAAAAGTGTCAGATGTTTGAATCGTAATTTTGAAGCCTCAATTGATTTTTTCACAATATTTTGTTTCATTTACAATTTTAACATGTGGTTTTAACAACGTTGCTAGGCGTCCTATTAGATATTCTTTTTTTTTTTTTTTAAGGTGCAACACAATTACTAGGTCTGTAGAAACAAAAGAAAAAAAAATACATTTTACTTGTTTTTGATAGAGCAAATTAGGTAGTACCCGATTCGGTAATATTTAAAACATGGGTCATTACCATTTGAAACCACCAGCTTTTTATGGATCCCAGTCTACTTGATACGGTAATTATTTAGTCATCATTTTTAGCTTTTTTGCCTATTGTGTGCAAAGAATTTATTTATCACAAAAAATTGAAAACACAAGGATAATATAATGCAGGAAAATTTGTGCTTTACGTCTTCAAGAGCCCGTTTGATTCGAGTATTTGAATAAAATATTTGAATGAAGATTTAAATTTTTATAAAAAAAATACTATAACAAAATGATTCGAACCGTGATTTGAATTACGAAACAAACTCACCCTAAAGATCTGAACTCTCGTTATGATAAGAATACATAAGCGACTACTCCTATGTCAAAATCTTGATTTTTGAGTCCTAAACTTACACAAAAAAAAAAAATGTCGCTTATGTACAACAAATGAAAAGAAAAACCGAAAATCAAAGCAGTCTTTTTTGGCGGTAAAAAAATAAACTAGTAAAGTTTCAGAAATATCAAAAAGCAACGGTAAAACATCAAATACTTGTGGAAATAACGGAAAAGGATTGTATCAAGCTGTGTATTATTTGTTTTTTAAATGAAACTTATGGATATCTGTCTTAAAACAGTATTTCTTATGATGTGATATGTATTGAAAATACATAAATAAATAAGTTTTAGAAAGCAAAAACTTTCTCTTATGTTTCAATATTATCACATGTCCACGAAGGAGAAGGACGGCAAAAACTTTTATTTTTAGAATAGAAATACAACTTTGTGCGTATGATACAAATTCCAATTCTAATTGTAAATCATATTAGTCTCACCGTTAAAATTTTTTCTTAATTCAAATAAAACTAGTCTTATGAATCACAAGTTTAGAATTTTAGAATAATATGCCCCTTTAGGGGAAAAATTCAAGCTTAAACCAGTTTTGTTAAATTTTTTTTTTAAAGGGAAAAAATTCAAGTTCAAACAAGTTTTGTTACAATATTTTCTCTTATAAAATTGAATTGCTAAATGTGTCCTGTTCAAATAAGTGATCAGTTATCCAAAAGCTCTAAATTCCTTTGGCTAAAAAATATGCACTATGCTCTAAATTCCTTTAGCTAAAAAATATGCACTAAATAAACTTTTTATCAAATATACACTTAATTTAATTTTATTATTTTCTTCATCCTTTTGTAATACATTTATTTAATTGTAAATACTCAAAAACTTTTTAGGAATGTGAGCATAAAAAAGAATAGAATATATAGATCAGTAAACACTTTAAATAAATTTTTTGCTTTTACTTCTCTAATTTACTTACGTGGAACTTTTTTTTTCTGAATAAGATTTTCTAAAATTTCAATTTTTGATGGAGACTGTAATGGGATTTATTGGCAATCACCACAACCTCTCCAAATTGGTAGCCTAACATTTGAAAAACTGGAGAGACATTATGCGCATGCCACAGCCCCTCTAAGATGAGCATATAAACGCTGGTCAACCCCAAAGATTCCAAGTAGCCTTTGGCACATTAAACACTGGATAGTTCATTACATACCGACGTTGCAGGCACATAACAACCTCTCCAAAAGGTGAAAAATTTAGCTCAGGTCAGACCCAAAAGTACCTCCAATACATCCTGACATTAACGACAGACTATACCATGGGCCCTGCCTAAGAAAGCTTCTTAAAAGTTATTTTTAACTTCTCGAGTTTAAAAACTGCTTCTGAAAATGTTTAGATAAACTGTCAAAAAAATTTTTGCTTTTCATAAGTAAAAGCTCTTCATAAGTGATTTCTATTAAAGCCACAAAATATAACTTCTTAAAAAAATACTTATGAAACAGACTTGAAACTTGTATCAGAGTATTAATAATACATTATAAGCTTAAATATAAAATTTTTGTAACTTTTAAAAATAATTGAAACCATTTTGACCCATTAAAACTCTTTTAAAAATATAATTCTAAACATTTACTAAAAAAGTACAATGTTTGTTTCTCTTTTTTTACTTACTAAAAGCATATGCAGAAGTTGTACTAAACGGGTCCAATATGCACAACAAAAGCCATTTTCAAATCACTGTTTGGCACTTGTATTTCCATTTTGACCTGCGGAACTTTTAAGCTCAAAATAACCAGGCGCAAGCTTTGATGGCTGCCCAAACAATGGAACATTTGAAGAAGGGCCCAATGCAGGTGGGGGTCTAAACTGTTGATTGCTCGAAGAGCTAGTCACACCCTTTGAGTCTATATCCATCTTTTGATCTACTAGTTGTTGGTTAGGAGGCACCTCGTCGATGTCCATGCCCCTAGCGACACTCTGACCCTTCTCGCTAGTTGTGCTCACACCAGAAGCCCCAAATGGAAGTTGAGTCTGCCAAAGAATACCTGGTCTGTTGATTGCAGAAGTATGAGACCCACGGGAATTACCTCTACTTTCGGCTTCCTCTTTAACTCGGGCTTGATGGATTGGTTCCAAGACATTGTTTGGTTTATTGGGTTTCATTTCAGGATGCTTCTCCCTGTCCAAAGCAGCTGCCACTTCGATGAAATCCCCTTTGGATGTCGAAGAGCGGCCGGAAGCAATTGCTGTCGTGGGAAACGCTCTTTCTGGAGGAACAGCTGGAGTGTAGTTAGATGGGAGCAGATCGTCCCAATTCTCCAACAGTTCCTTGTAGACTTTTCGGAGAGTGACTTCAGTAAGGCCAGTCACCTTACAAATCTCTGCCTGTGTCTTGCGTTTGTCTTCGAGTTGGCAGGCCAAGTATATAGCAGCTGCAGATATGCTAATGGGATTTCTGCGAGTGCAGAAGCATTTGTTGATAACAACTTCTCCGATGTGAGTTGCCAGTTCCTAGAACATAAAAGTGGGTTCGTAATCATATTAGATGCAGAAGAAGATATAGGATTCTTATTATCATATCACAGTTCATTAACAACCATTTACATGACAACAATCCTACCAATCAAACGAAGTCTCTCGCAAAGAAACCTTCATAATTCATAGGACTGCATCAATCTCTCTTGTAAATTATATTATTATTAAGGACAAGTCTCTTGTCAAATGAAGTTAGTTAACGGTTGGTGTAAAGATGCATCAGTTCAGTTGTAAATGGTTTTGATAAATATAGCCGTTAATATAGAGTTGAAATGTTCGTTGTCAAAGAAAGTCAATCAACAATTGGATTAAGAAGTATAAGGTGCAGTTGTTTTTTACAGCTGTTTCTGTCGACATAGTTAACTCTACAGTGTTTGTTTTCAAGACTTGACTCAATAAATAGATGTATAATCCTTCAGATAATAAAATCCCATTATCGTTGAATATTTTGAAACATTGGTATCTGTAACTCCCCAAGCATATTAGAACATAGTTTAGAAAATAAAATTATCAAAGAGCCAAAGACATACAAAGTATCTATTAACATGCTGCTTGCAGGTTTCTAACAAAATGGGAATTAGATTTCATATAAGTATGTGAAAACGTACAAGTTATTTAATTTCATTGGACAGAAATTTCCTAACTTGTAGCTGGACTATTACATAAAATGAAGTCACTAAATTGAAAGGAGGTACCTGTTTTGTTTACACCATACCATGCCATGCCATGCCATGATCAATCTAATTACTATGAACTATCACAGTCATCCATCACAAGTTATGCAGCACAGGAAAGACGTTACCTGCGCAGATTTATTGAGCTGAAGGAGTGTGCAAAATCTAGGCATATGCACTGATATGGAGTTGCTGTTAATGGGCTGACTTAGTTGAAGAGCTTCTCCTAGTATCTTGATGTACTTCCCAATTTCCTTTTGGGGTACGTTGGCTGCAATGGAAATTTCCTACACGAAAATAGCCAAAGTCGAGTCAGAAAAGCCCTGAACTCAAAAGAAGAAGCCACAACACCCTAGATGAAAGTGACTGAATATAAAAACATTATGTTAGGCTTCCCCGGTGTTATGATTTATTGCTCGATTGCCCTTTTCGACCTCTCACACAGCAGACATTGAAAAACAAGAACGAACAAAGAGGAAAGGAGAAAAACTCAGAACTGCGAAAGAAAAACTCTCTTCTTATTATTTCAAAGTTCCTCTTCCCACATGGCAACATTTTCAGGCATCACTTTATTAGTATTAGATTGCACACCTCAGCTAATTCTGATTGGCTACTTGTAAAACCGCCTAAACAACATTAACTAACTAAACAATCAATTGTCTACTAACCAGAACATGTAAACACCGCACCAATACCCTTTTGCCACGTTACCAATCTAAAAAACAAACAAGCTTATTAATAAGAAAATGTCAGCCAATTTACAACACCCAGCAAGAAGCAACATACTCACATAAACAGTCACTGACTCGCTTACAGTTACAAGATAATCAATGGCCAGGGAAAAATAGACATGATTAGCAAGTGTTCGGGATAATGTAGAGAAAGAAACAGAAGAAAGATATGAAAATCACACAGTTGACCTTGTCACCAACGAATTTTCTTCATTAGAGATGAATGCCATGTTAATCACGCATCTACATCCAACGCTATGCATGTTTTCTTAGACAATACTCAATAGAAGTCAGAAACACTGTCACCAAAGTTATATAATCTTTCTAGACAGTCATTTAAGCTTGAACAAAAAAAAAAAAAAAAAAGAAAAGAAAAAAGAAACACTACTTTAAAATTGAATTAGACATGAAAGAGCTTGGGTCTTCTGTTCCTCCTAAAAAGACCCTTTCCACCCAGTTCTATATTATACCACTAAATACAAAGATGAACAACCTCACGAATGTGCATTTCTTATATGGTAGAAACTAACCTTCCCTAGTAACATTTTCACAACTTCAAGACACCTTAGAAATGTTGGGTGCGTGGAACCTAATTATCATGCATAGTTGGCACGCGAAGAGCTGAAATTTCTAGGTCGGGAGTATTTTGGGGTATTCTACATGGGCTTTGGTTTTCCCTAATTCTCGTAATACGAGGGACTTTTAAGACGATCGTTTTCTGAAGAGAGAAGCAAAGAGAGCAAGAGAGTTATTTTAAGTGGATTGTAACTTGCATTTCTTCCTCTGGTTATAGTGATATTCTTTCTGCAGCAGCAACTAGTCCACATTGTAGCTGCACCACTACAGATTTTGTGCATTTTTATTCCACTTCTTGTTTTTTATTACTCAAGAAAAGTAGGAATAATGACTAGTAATTCCTAATATCAAGAAACCCAATATTCATTGGCAATAATCATAGCCTTCTTCACCAAACTCTTAACCTATACCACAAAATATGAACAAGAAAACCCTCACAAATGTGGATTCTATACAAAAGGAGGAAAATTTCCCAAATTGAAACGGTTGAAAAACCATAAATTGTAGAATTTAATTACAATAATATCAAACCTCAATGGAAATTCAGAAATAAGAAATGAAAGACAACAAATTTCACCTGTAGGGTTCTAGGTTCTTGAGCCTCCCTAATGGCCTGGACCAGAGCGGCAGTGGCTAGAGCCTCAACGCTGCGATTCCTCAAGCAAGTAGCGGAGCAGCAATCCCTAAAGAGCTGAAAGGCGTGGTCGGAAATGTCGTATTCCAACCCCAGAATCGAAGCCACGTCGATGATCTGCATATACGCCCTGAGATTATCAACCACGACCGTCGACGAGGAGGAGGAGGAATTGTTCGAAGAGGAGGAGGAGGAGGATTCTAGGGTTCGTTCGAGCTCGGCGAGGTGGCCGGAGAAGGAGAGGGAGGAGCGGAGGAATAGAGGGGTGGGCTCGAGGGACCAGGTGGAGAAGGCGGTGATGAAGCCGGTGGGCTCGAAGGGGTCTTCGTCGTCGTCGTCGCCATTGGAATGGTGGTGGTGGTGGTGGGATGGGAGGGAAGGGAGGTCGGAGGTGACGAGGGAGAGAGGGTTGTCTTGGGAGCGGAGGTGGAAGAGGTGGTGGGGGTGCGACTGGCGCTCCTCCACCACGCGGCCGCAGGAAATGCACTCCGTTATGGAACGACCGCCGCTCGTGGTGGCGCACCGCCCTTGCCCCGCCGAGCAGTACGGGCACCTCATCCTTTTTGTACTCCCACGACGATGCGGATGGAGACGGGGAAGGGGACGGGCGGGTTTTCTAGATCAGAGTAGGGTCCAAACGGTATGAGACTTTTGAGTGGTTAACTGTGATTTCCTAGGTTCCCAACGTTACAGTATAAAACTCCATGAATCAAACATTCATAGTTTTCACTATGTTACTAAACTCTCTATGCAATTGGAACTTGTAAAGGATGTTTGAGAGCATCATTTGACTCAATTAGTTGAAAATTTATAGCATATAATAGTTTTATACTAAAGTTTATTTTTGTTTTATATTATATTATATTAAGGTTTTATATTATTTGAGTTCAAACGAATGCTTTAATCACTTTAATAAATCTAATTATGAACAATGTAAAAGTCTCATATATTACAATATAAAACAAAAATAAATTACTTAAGGTATTTAAGAATTGTAGCTAGAAGTTAGAACAGAAACTTTTTGAATTGAAAACTGTAACATGTGAAAGCTTTATACTGTAGTTTATTTTTTTTTAATCATTGTATCAAGCGAGAGTTTTACACTAGCAACTAAAAATTTTGATTGAAACCAAATTTATCAAACACCCTTACAATGTAAAGCTCTTGTATTCTACGATGTTAAAAATTCACTCTCAATTCCAACTTTTCTCCTAAACACCCAGAAAAACTCAACTCATATATTTTTCTTTGATAAATAAAGGGCTTTGAAACAGTTACTCCTTTGAAGACAATAGAGAGTAAGGGTGTTTACGGATTGAAATATGCGGATTAGAGGTCAATTCGTATACATCAGATTGGAAAAAATCATAATCCAAAACCAATCCGTGAGAGTTTCAATTCAATCTAATCCAATCCACAAACAACAAATTCTATGGATTGGAATTCACAGATTTGCAAATTAGGGTTTAAGTTAATCAAATAAAAACTAAAAATAAAAAAACATGATATAACATAACATAATTCATTAAAATCCAACAAGTTACAACCCAATCGAATGTAAGTCAAATAATAAACCAAATTGTGGCATTACATTGAACAAGCTAAATAAAACTATATATATTAACTTAAACAAAATGGGTGTGGATTTGGGTTTCATTTTGGCTGGGTTTTTTTAAAGTTAATAAAACGGTTAAAAATTCACCCGTAGCCTACATATTAATTTAGAAATTTATATTAGTTTAGAAATTTATATATACAACATAGATATATATTAATATATAAAATTTAAGAATTATATGTGTACACATCAGATCAAAGGATTATACAGATTGGAAGATACGTAATCTATAATCTAATCTATATATATTGTATTGAGAAAATCCAATCTAAAACCAATCCGTATTTTTCATAATCTAATCCAATCTAACATATTAGATTGCATTAAATGGATTACATGGATTGACGGATTCTGTAAACACCCCTAATTAAGAGATAGCATGTCATCTAAATGCTTTTCTTTTTAACAACTTTGTGTTTTACAAATTTGAAAATTGAAACTCTAATACCTTGACATAAGTAGAAAGTAATGTTTTGTTGTGGTATTTCTCAAATTTTCTCCAACAAAAATTAAAGTTTTATGGACGATTTAATAACTTAGTTTAAACTATAAAATTATAATTTAAAGTAATTTTATTATAGTTTTATCTCATAGTTTTAATTAAAAATCTTGATTCCAACTGCGTTTGAACCTATTTCAAATTCCCTTAGGAAAGTTTTTCAAGTTTCAAGTTTTTTGGTCATAAAGGACGACATGTTGTCAATATATCAAAATCCTTGTCGTTTGTAGAAAACAGCATTTGCCGTCTTCGGTATTTGCTCAAGTGAAAAACCTCATCATTTTGATGGCAAGGAATTTTGCTGTCTTGTTTGAAAACGACGTGTAGTTTCTAGGGTATACCGCTTTTTATACATAATTTCTAGTGTATACCGTTGGTTCTACGACAAAATCATCCGTAGTTTTGTCTTGAAATTCAAAATTGTTGTCGCCTAAAGCCCGTTGTCTCATACTCTATGCAGTAAAGCATGTCGTTTCTATTTTATTATCTGTCGTCGTCTCAATCTCAGTGGCGCTTTTGTCGGTTAGAAACAGGAAATTTGCTTTCTGCTCTCGCAAAAAAACAATGTTCTTCATGCATTACAATTACAATTGTTCTTTGCTGTCATTTAGTACGATATTTGTTTTGTAGTACACATGTGCCCAAAGTCCACAAAACTAAATGTCGTTTCTGTCAAATGCTTAGTGCCTACTATCCAAACGACGTGTATTTTGTTTTCAGGCGGATAAATGACATGACGTTTGTCTTGCAAACATTATCACTGACACTAAATCTTACGTGAAAGTTTTCTTTTATTTTTTCAGTAATTCTAAATAATTGGCCCCCAAGGGAATTTTACGTAGATATCTCTCTCTCTTTTTCTCCTATTGGTTAGGTAAAAGTTGAAGTTGAATTTAGGTGAAGAAATGCCTCTTTTCCGTTCCTATTTTGTAAAAGTTTTTTTTTTAACTATTTAATTGGTTTACAATGATATGATCTATTAATATCCTCGTTAAAACAAGTTTTATTCATAAATAAAATTGTTGAATAATTAATCTTTAGTGACGAATGACGATTTATATAATAAAAGTTCTTAAAAAAAAAAAAAGCGAAAACAAAAGATTGCTGGAAGGCTTGTAGTAATCATGTACGAAGTCTAGAGCTCAAAAAGCTTTTTTTTTTTCATCTTGAGTTTGTTTGACTTTTGCCTTCTCTTTGACTTTTTACTCAACGAAGCTCCAGTAAAAAAAAAAGGTCGAAAGATAAGAAAAACTTTTGTTTGTCCCGTTTGGGCTCAAGCCCGTGTCTCTCATACGTGTAGGTCCCATCAGATAAGTTTTAATAGGACCCACCTGTAAAAGTATTGGCTGGAGACCGCTCGAGACAAATAAAATTATCCAAAAGATAAATATGAAAAAATAGGTTACTTTTTTAGTTCTTCCATGTGAAATTGCCTTGGAAAAATGAACCATCGGATAAAATGTGCACACTTGCAGAACACAAAAGACGGCGTCGTATAGTGTCGGTAGCTTGCACTGTGAACGCATAATATATGTCAATTCCCTAATTAATTCTTCGTGGTCGTGATAGTGAAATCCAAGGGCCAGGATTATCCCCTCAAACACCACCATCAAGCTTAATCCAACCGCCGGTCAACCCAATCACATACTAATATTTTGTGGTGGCCCACATTATAATTATAATACTATTATCGTCTGCTCATCTCTTTCTGTCTCTATCTCTCTCTCTGCCCCTTCCTTCTCTGAAACAGCTCCCATCCCAAGAAAGAACCTCAACATGTCAGATCGGACTGAAACAAAATAAAAAAGCGCAGAAAATATATTATTTTCTTAAAAATAAAAAATAATTAAATAAAATTCGGGAAATCGTCGACATTTGTTAGAGCTTCAACTATCTTTGGTTTTTTTTTTTTTTTTTTGAGTTTTGCTCTAGCTCTGTGTCTTAACCGGAAATGAAGGATGAAAACGGCCTTCCGACGACGACAATGGCGACGGCTAAGAAAGAGAGCTCCGATTGCGGCCTAGCATTTGGTAAAGGAAGGTACAAGTTCTGGGCGTTGGGAGCGATTCTGCTCCTCGCTCTCTGGTCGATGTTCACCGGCACCGTCACTCTCCGGTGGTCGGCCGGGAACCTCAACCGGATCTCCGACGACTTCGACGCCCCAATCCACGATGATCTCGACGTCCTCGTTAGTCCTCTCTTTTTTCCGATGGAATTGTGAATGTGTTTGTGGTTGAAGGATTGGATCTCTGATTTAGGGTTTTTTTTTTTGGTTTTTGGTTGTTCTTTATGGTTAGGAAATGGAGGAGAGAGAAAAAGTAGTGAAGCACATGTGGGATGTGTACACCAACAGCCGTCGGATCAGATTACCGCGTTTCTGGCAAGAGGCGTTCGAGGCTGCCTACGAGGATTTAACCAGTGATGATCCTGGTGTTAGAGAGGCCGCCATTTCCGAGATCGCTAAAATGTCCGTACGCTCCATCGATCTCGATCCGCCTCCTGTCCAATCAACGGTTCGTAATCCATCATTCTTTTCTTATTTCTTCTTTTTTGTTTTAATGTTGTTTCATTAGAGTAGGGTTTGCTCTTAATTGAATTCGAAACCGTTGATTATTAGCTTGCATTGTTGATTATCAGTGATGTTGATGTCTTGATGCTGCCTTGAATTCTTTATTTAGTATCAATTGGACGGTAATAAATAGCGAGAACTATTTCTAGAATGGTAATTAGGTGGAAATTTAGTTATGCACTCTTGCATAATTGTTCCATTCCGAGTTTGGTAACAAATCTATACTTGAATTAGGAGCTTTTGCCTTATTGGGAATAATTGTTGGTTAAGCTATCCATGGTGCTGATCCCAGTTCTGAGCCACGAGGGTGTGTGTAGACCATCTTATCTGAACACACCATGACAAACTAAGGAGATGGCCCCAAGGAGAACCGAACCCAAGACCTCCAAATTATTGGTTGAGGTTCTGAGCCAAGCTACCCCTTGGGGTTGAGTTATCTACCTTTGTGGAATCATTTAGGTGGTAGGAACTTAGTGCATTTCGAATTCTATGGTTGAAGCGGACTGATTCCATGTGCCTTGTCGTCATGCACATTACTCTGTGGGAAGTTCTCATTATAAAGATGAGCATTGAAATGGGTTGAAAAAATCCAGTGAGTTGAAAATCTAGGCTTTTAGGAAATTCTGGATTGGCAATGTCAACTATGATACATGTTTGTGCATGCTTGTTTTCTTTAGGGTTGAACAGGACTCAGTTGGTAGTCCCATTTTTTTCAAATATGCTGGGGGTTTTGTAGTATTTGATTGTTTAGGGAGTGGACAGGTCCGAAGTTATAGGAAAATCGGGTTAAGCTACATACCAATTGAAGTGGTACTCTGCCTTGCTGTGGTGCAATGCTTTTCCGACTAATCCAAGTTGCTTGGAATTTCAAACACAACAATTTTTATGATTGATTTCCTGCTTGTTGTCTCATTGCCCATGTTTTATCTGTTTCTATTTGTGGTGGGTGTATAACAAATTTGATGATGCTCATTCATGATTTCAATTACTAAGATTCAACATCACAAGGTGGATCATGTAGCTGTAGAATCCTCAGGATCATGTCTGTAAATACCAGATTGGATGCTATAGGCTCACATACTTGACGAGCTATGTCATTATACGGATAAGAGGAAAATGATAGCTAGTTTCATCCCTTTCCAACCCTTCAATTGTGAGTCTTATAATGTTATGGCAAGTATTTGCATACACTATCCCATGAGTATAGGGACAAGATTTTTTTTTGGGTAAAGATTATAGTGATGAGTTTTGGTATGAGCATAACTTTTATTTGAAATTCTACCTCCTTAACCTTGACTATCGATTGCTATGGTTGCATGTCTGAAATCATATATGATGTAACAACAGTTGATGTGGGTATGCAAATTTTACAATTGGCCTTTACTCTGAAAGTCCAGAAATACTACACGTGATTTCTTTAGACATATTTTAATTTTATATCGTTGAAAAATCATTTCCTTGAATGCTCTGGTGATTGAGCTCGCTAAATTCTATTTTGGTATGATGCAGTCTTTTGACTGAAAACTAAATTTAATGGAAAAGAAAGAAATCAGGCTAGTGTTCCTGTGAATTTTTCACGCTCAGCCCATATTCTTGTGCTTTCATTATCAGATGCCTTGCTATAATTTCTAATGCAATTTCTCTGGCCGGTGTGTTTCATGCCTGTTATCATCAGAGTGCACGGGAACTTACCAAGGTTTTGAGGCTAGCAGATAGAAATGGGGAAGTGGTGAGCTCGACAAGAAGTGGTCAATGACGGGAAGAATGTACAAGTCAAGTGTTGGAATCTACATGATTCTACTGCTCATGTGCTGCACAGAATTTGTGAGTGGCAGTGATGGGCAGAACTATATGGTTTCTTGTTCTTGAAAAAGGAACCATACTGAATTCTTCTATGTTCTTTCTCACAGCTGGGGAAAACTATGTATCTAATTAGGTACTCATCCTTCAGAAATTTTGAATGTCAAAATCTTGCCGTGTGGGTGGTAAACTTGTGACACTCTTTGAGCAGACAAGTCCGAGTGAAAGAATTTTGCTACGATATGCTCTTCCTTTTCCCCTTCTTTCAAAAATGAATCTCATAAATATTTTTTTTCCCGAATTGCCACATTAAAATAATTTATCTTCACAAATATTCTTGTATAATGTCTAATTTAATCCATAGGTTTTTTGAAAATGTGATTAGAACTAAAATTTTTAAATTAAAAACTGTAATATGTGAGAATTTTACATTGTAACTCATGTTTTATTGACATTGTAGTAAGTGAAAAGTTTATATTATAGTGATCAAAAGTTTTGATTCTAATTGATTTTGCAAAAGACCTTTCTAATCTTCCTACGTACGAGGGCGAATCCATTTTCAACAGATTTGCTTCGTGTAAGCTGAAACGATGAAACTTGTTGGGATTTATTAATTATTTTATTTATTTATTTATTATTTTTTACGGCTTCCTTCCTTTGCTTCTTTCTTTTATTGCCTTTTCCTTATTTTTCTTCATTGTTGCCTTTTTTTTGTCCTTTTCACTAAATTTTATTCTTATGAACTTTTTCCCCCAATGTCTCAGTGAAATAATTCATTTTCACAAATATTTCTATCTAAATATATTTCTAATTCATCTTCATTCATTTTTTTTCACTTTTTACTACGCTTTTTTTGTTGCTTTTTAACAAAATAATTTAGATTTTTGAATAAAAATATATAATACTAATTAGATTAATTACAAAAATTCTCCTTGAATTAATAACCCTTATAACACTTTACTCTTTGAATTTCAAATAACATTCATTCCTCCTAAAGTATAAATTGTTAACAAAAATGATCATTTTTTAAGAATTTTAACACAAATAATTATAAAGTTAGAGGTATTTTAGCAATTCTAGTTACAAAAATAATATTAAAAATTAAAACCATAATAAAAATAGTCTTTATCGATGATCAAAAATAAAAAAAATTAAAATCATTATACAATTTGAATCTTTCTTTTTTTATATACCAAATTTTTTTTCAAAATTTTAGTAATGTTTTTTATGCCTAAAATGTATTTTGAAATTTTAAAGTTGTATATACTAGTGAAATAAAAAAGAATATAACACAAATATATTTAGTATAACAAAAAATATAGTAAAAATTTTCAAAGAGAAAAAAAACTCTAACGATATTAATAAAATTTCTTTTATATCTTTAAAGTTTTCATTGCCATTTATACCTTTTAAAATTTAAAATATTTTTTTAGTGTGAAAAAAGTTAATAAAATTTTTTAAAAAATTGTGGTATTTGGAAAAAAGAGGGATACCAATAGTAGCATGTTTTTTATTTATTTGTTTTTTAATCATCAATAAAGACTATTTTTTATTATAATTATAATTTTTAGTTATTTTTATATTTATGATTACTAAAATTACACTACTTTCAAATTGTTTGTCAATTTAGTGTTAAAATTCTAGTAAAATGATCTTCTTTTAACAATTTATACTTTAAAAGAATAAATATTACGTTTTAAAGTTTGAAGAATACAATGTTATAAAAGTTATAATTTAAGTAAAATTTTTGTAATTAATCCTATTAATTATGCGCAAACACGGAGTGCCTGTTTGAACCAGGTAATTTGTAAAATAGTTTATATCTCATGTTTGACGAATCATTACGTGGTTCACACAATCATGGCTAAGAAAGAAAGTGGTAATTTGCTTCACTGACAATTCATCAACCAGTCGCACTACAAATGGACGCTCCTTTGTATATCATGTTTGACAAATTCAATAAGGCATTTAAGAAGTATAATTAAAATTCAAATTTTTTAATCTTTTTTTTAAGAAAAAAATTATTTTTTTTAATCTTTTTTTCCAAATATATTATCAACAAATTTCTTCTACTTTCTTTTCTTTTTGCTTCTTCATTACTCTATTATTGTTTTGCTCCAACAAAATAATTTCTTTCAAATTTACGTTTGAATTGTTTTACAATTCTGTATGTTTATTTAGAATAGTACTTTTTTCCTCTCTTGTTTGCTTTATTTAATAGAGCAATCTTTTTTAACCTTATACGGTTATAACCTTGTTACTAACAAAACAGATTGACTCGGTTTAAAAAGTACACTACATACTATATTGGGATCTATAATTTTAAGAGTAACGGTGTTATAATCCTATGGAAATGAAAAAGACATTTTTCTAATTAATCTATTACAAAAAAAAATTTCTAAAATTTTTTCACTTTATCCTGTCACCTGTTTTTTAATAAATGCATTTTCCCTAATTTATTCTTGTTCTAATAAATGTATTCTCCCTAATTATTCTCGTTCGGAAAAATGAAATCCTCTTTCCTTGACTTTGATCTCATTAGCATATTTTCTTTCATATGTACCCATGTTTGATTTTTTTTTTTTTTGCTTCACCAAAGATTTTCTATTATGTCATCCTTTTTTGACATCTTTTTTATTTAAATAGTTTTTCCTCACATGTTTCTATTGAAATACATTTTTTCAGATGTGTTTTCATTTAATTTTTTCCTTTGAAAAAGTGGGTTAGGTTTTGAACTTTTTCGTCCACAAGCCACTATATATATTTTTTTTTTTTTTGGTCTTAAAGAAGGGACATAATGGGCAAATACGTCATTCTCGATTTTGTCTAATTTCTCATCATCTCATGTAGCTGTAGTGTACCGTCACATCAGATTTGTTGATCCTGAAAAAATACCGAAATTTTTTGCAAGATAGTTGACAGAATTCCAAGTATTATTAATCACTAAAAACTGAATGACAAAACAACAAAGAAAGCATGAGATGGTAAGGCCACTGTTGATTTCTATTTTTCATTTGTTTGCTCATGTTGACATTACAGGGCTGCCTTTCTTTTATTTATTTATTTATTCTTTGAAAACACACCTCATTAGGCAACAAATGATAAATATAAGAAATCCTCCACCAAAATCCTCAATCAAATTTATTAAAAATAAAAACATGAAAATCCACTCCTAAGAGCCAAAAACAGACAAAGCAAAACAACCCTGCCTTAAATCATAATCTTAAAAGAACCCCTATCCATGGGGTGTTTGGCAGGGTGATGAGAAATGTTGATTCAAACTATTTTTACTGTAACATGTGAAAGCTTTACACTGTAGCGACTTTTTATTGTTATTGTAGCATGTGAAGCTTTACATTGGTTATAACTAAGAAAGTGGTATGGATCACTAACTGTCAAACACCGCGTCAGTAAACCAACAAAAAAAAAAAAAAATCCTGAAATTCTGAAAAGCAATCCGTTGCACCGCCTCTTGCAAAATTTAATCCTAAAGGGCTAAATCTATAGGTTGTTTCATTAAAAATCGTGTCTAGTAAAACTTAAGAGGGAAAAATAAAGACGTGAAAAAAAAAAAAAAAGAGTGGAAATACAGAAAACCAGTTATACACTCACATTCAAACTCTGTATGATTCCAATTGTTGTCATGAATGAGTTTGATAGCTTCTATAACTCCAAGTAAGTTTGAGTCAATGGTGTATTTATTAACAATAATATTAGCTTGTAAAAAAACCTTTTGAAAAGCCTAAAAAGTACGAAAATTACCCCACAACCCCTTCTCCTCGAAAATACCCAAAAGCGTATTAATTTTATCACAGTCAAACAAAGGAGGGATCCAATTAACTGTATGTTGCGACGAGCCTTGGCCTTCCTATCTTCAACTTAAAATTACCGACTACCTATGAGAATGTTTAAGAATTTAGTTAAAACTTCAACTTAAAACGTAAATATTATAACATGTAAAAGTATATATTAGCATAGTTTTACTTTATACTATGACATGCGAGAGTTTTGAGTCAAAACTTGGTTCCCAAAATACTCTTTATGTTAACAGAAATTAAATATTTAATTTTTTTTAGAAGCGACTAGAAATCTTAATTCCCTTCCATGCCAACCAGTTCATTCAAATGGTGCCAAGGACTAAATAAGGAAGACGATGGCTTCGTATAGAGAATATTACCCAGATGAGAGTTTCCGGTCGAATCATAGTATAAATTGTATATATATTTATTAAACATCAAATTAATATACTTTATAGTATTGTTTACAAAAGTTTTATAAAAATTTTTGTTATGTACATTTCGTACTTTTACCACGTTTCTGTATATTTTTCTCTAAAATTGTTTTAAGAAAACCAACACTAACTACAAAAAAAGAAAAAAAAAGAAAAAAAAACACTAGATACAAGTTTAAAGGAAGAAGAACAAATTTTGAGTCCAAAAGGGACGCTTTCTTACTTGAGTATTGAAAGTCACTAACTCGCTTGCTCCTTTTGTTTGTTGTGACAAATCATTAAGAACCCCCGTATATGAATCGTACAGAATCCATTAAATTGTTATTTTCACCTTCGTTATGAGTAATGGCGGTGACATCGCCTGGCAAGATGCTCTCATCAACTTCAGCTCCGGCAATTGGTGGCACACTTGATCTGTTTAAAGCATCAAAAGGGGTGTCATTGTTATTGTCATTCTGCTTTGCCATTTCGCCGAATCTGCGCAAAAGTGAGCTTTCGGCGTGGACAATATTCACCGCAGGCCAGTGTTTGCGGCAGAAACTAACCAAATGTATAAAGCACGAAGAGATTGAAGCAAGTCCCGTCAAAATAAACAGGCCACCAAAACTGTATACACCAAGACTTGGACCATCCGAAGTGACTGTGAAGCCAGCTTGATCTTGGCATTTGGTCTTGTCCCCGAAGTATTTGTGTTCCAATTCTTGCATTTTTTTTATAATTTTGGGTCACATTCAAGATTGCCCTTGAAAAATGAGAGACTAGAGGGGATCCAATAGGGAATGCCTTAGAGTAAAACCAAGAAAAAAAATCTAATCAAATGTATAACTATATTTCACACATGTATTTAATTTAGGAAAATGTCAGGGTTTCAGGGAGATACTTAAAAAAATGGTCCTTTTTTTTTTTTTTTGCAGCACTTCTATTTATTACCAATTAAAATTAACTAAAACAATGAGTTTCTTCATAGCATTAACTGACTAAAATTACCACCGTTTTTACTTCCTTTTGATAAGGCTTGATGATATTCCTCGGGGCTTTGATAGAACTTTAGCTTCGACTCATGGAACTTTAATTGTCCTGTTAAGAGCTCTCTTACATAGGAATTCTTTAGGTATCCGACAAAGGCTCCGCTCCTTATGAGCTCGTCGACGTCGACTACAGCCGGCTGTAACCTTTGAACTGTCAGCAACGAGGCTAAGCTTGCTGTGTAACTTTGTGTCAAGATAAGAACCACAAAAATCCATATTATCAATACAAATCTTGACCAGTTATTCACAACATCCTCCCCTAGTTAGTAATTTGCCAATACGTTCCAACGTAGTTTAATCAAAGATATTGAAACATATTTTTTACTTTACACTATAGCATGTAAGAGCTTTTATATACTGTTTGAGGTCGAATTAGTACTTGAACAATACAATTGAGAAGTTTCTTGATGAGGAGAATGGGTACACTTTGGGTTGTTCGAAAAAACCGAGACCGATGGACAACAAAATTGACGACCAAAACAAGCCTAAAAACCGCTGGAGTTGGTGACTGGTCATCCCATTATCAACTTAACCAAAACTAACTGTTGGAATTAATTCTATTAAAGTATGGGCTAATATATTAAATAAATGTGTATTAATAGTATCAGATAAGATTAGTCTAATTAAAGTGATCTAATAAAGTGTAAAGTTTTAGATTTTAAATCATTTCTTAAAGTGTGGGCACAAAATTATGTGTAGAGACTTAGAGTCTAATTTCTATTTTTACGATAGGCCAAAATAAAAATAAGACAAATTAAAAAATAATTTATTAAAAGATTATGGTCCTTGAGTTATACGTTACGTATCTTTTTTGGCATCCCATCATTGAAAAAGAGAGAAAAAAAACTTCATCTCAAAGAAACTGTACTGACTCAGAAGATCAAGAACTAAAATTTAACTGTTTAAATAGATTCAGGTATACTTCGGTTAAGATTCTTGATGAATTAACATAAATTTTGAGATTTGATGATGGTTTTTAGCTATGAAGTTTCTCCTTTTTAGCTATGAAGTTTCTCCTTAACAAGTGATATTAAAATCTCTCCTGGTAAATCATTGAAAAATATTTTATCAAAATTTTTGGCTGAATTTTTATGTTGAGAACGAACATGGTTATTTGTTTTATTGAATTTAGATCAAGTCTGGGATATATACATATTTAATGATGACGATGAAATTGGGTTTCTTGAAAGTTTGATTGAATTTCATATACAAAATCTCAATATTGATTGAATATGTTGATTTCCGATTTGACAATACGTTGATTTCAACGTTTTGGTTCAATCAGTTAATTGCAATTTAGTTGAAAGTAATTATATATGTATATATAATGTGGGTATATATATTTGGTTGAATGGCAGCCATGGCAGCTATGTGTATATATTTAATGGGTAACATATATATATATATGTATATTCTATATACATTCTGAGGATGAATATGGATCCAGCCTGCATATGGAGAGGAAGTCTTTTTCTCTCATTAATGCTTCCCATCATTTTACGGCACGCTTGTCGAAAAGTGAGACTAAAAAAAAGGTTGAAGATCTAGGCAAAGTTGCACCCGTTTTCATCAATTTTTTTATTTATTTCTTTTCATTTATTAAAAGGCAACGATGGCTGCCATTTATTCATTTATTAAGGTTTGTCCAGCCCATCGTGTATATTAAAGCAAATTGGGTTTGGGTTAGTTTTTGGGCTGGTTTAAAAGTTAGGTCAAATACTGTCTCATTGGGTTTAGGTAAAGAGCTGAATAAGGTTAACCCACTTGTATAATATCCAAACTGTAAGGACCCGACCCGGTTTGACGTCATAGTCTGACATTGACTTTGACTAAATTTTTTTATTTTAATTTTGGTCAATTTTTGGTGTAATTATAAATTCAAATATTGGTATTTTATATGTATTTTGAGATGAATTAATTGAAACAATATGTCACCAAAGTGGCCTCTCTTGTGAAAATTAATTTGTTTTGGAATATAAGCGGTTGTGTCTATGCAACTTATGTGAATATTGACCGGCCCACATGAAGGCTAATATTTGACAAAATTACATATACACATATGGTAATAAACACGTGATAATTATTCGGTTCTTTACATATAAACAATAAATCGGCCCAAAGAAAGATTTATTGTTTGACATGTTCTTATTGTTAGTATTTGATTACTACACCAAGAGTGCCACTTACAAGTTAATATTTATGTCCATAGACTAAATATTAATGTTGTGCTAGGTATCTTGCGATGGGCTCTACCATTATTTGAATTTATTTAAGTATGATGTGGAACTTATGTGAGCTTCTTGTTCTGTTGTTTTGTTCTCTGTTCAGTTACAAGTTCTACGTCTAATATTTTTGTTAGCATCAATTCGATTCTCATGCTTTGTAACGCCTCTATATGGGGGTTAACAGTTTTAAATGAATTAAAATAAAAATTAAAAATAAAAGTAAAACTTCAAAAAATAAGATTGCCTAGGACTCAAATGAAAGCTCTCAAATCAAAGATAAAAATATAAACGACAATTAAACCACAGTTTTAATGTAGCACCTTAAATTTAATAACATAAAACTGTCGTCATCATCCAACTCTCAACACATCTTAATATGGTCACAGAATGTGATAATCGATGCTTACATTATCATGAAGAATAGTCTTAATAATTAAGGCAATCCTAATGTAATATAGATGCATAGCTTCCTCAACTATTTTTCTCGTAGCCACCTTACACTTAGTGAGTCCTGAAAAGATGAAAATATGAGGGAATGAGTGACAACATGCTCAGTAGGGAACAACCATTACTCACCTTTAGGTTTTATCATTACCACATTAAACTTGCATGGTTAGTTAATGCTCATCATTATCCAAATTATGAGATTTATTATGCTCATATTCCATAGATACCATAGTTAATCATTACCGAGTTTCATACATATACATATATACAAATATTACAGTTCATTATTATTCCTAGGTATCCACGTTTAATAGAGTATCACTTAACTCATCAAAACCTAATGGGCGCGCTTGACCACTAGCCAATCATTTCAAGGGTGTTTCGGTGAGGGGTCATTAAGCCTCGAGTCCTCACCAAGTAGATTCCTGCACTGTGCGTTTTGGGACTTTCGACCCAAGGGAGCGTCATCACCTCCCCTTATTTTACCTTTTAGGGTATTCGTGCCCAAGGACATAACCACTGCCCTTTTTACGTCTCACCATTCCTCTATATTCAATTATAATTTATAGAGTTAGTTTTCCTAACCATGCTTCTCAATTTACAATATTGTCAAATCATTATGTTCCTCGTTGTACAATACAGGACAAGTTTCACATCATCATGTTATAGATATAATCATATACATTCAAAATATCATATATATATCTTGCAATATAAAACAACCAAATTTTAATTTACCAAAACCTCACAAAAGATGAGTAAAAGAATCACTACCTTCCAAGCTTATCAACAATCTTTTAATCTCGGAATCAATTAATGTTAGCTCTATACTCCCTTGATCCTAAGGCATGCATAAGGACAATTAAAACTAAAGCACAACATATAACCATATCCATAAATGAATTATGTGTAAATCTATCTTACTAGTGTGCCATTAAAGTTTTTATGCAATTTTGTTTTAAATACCAAAGTAAACAATTTTTGTCTTAAACATAATATAAAATACATATAAGTAATCTATATTGTTTTAGTTTCTAATAAGATTCATAAATCACTTAGTATAGTGTTGGAAAAGTTGCAAGACATTAAAGGATTAGAAGGTGAGCAAAGTTGGGTTCTTGGTTAAGGTTAGCAGATGATAGACCATGACAAACTGGTTGTATACTTTTACAAAAAGGCAGGTTAACCATCTACAACTAGCACATGGGTTAATAGGTGGTTTACTTAAGGTAGAGGGGTGGTATGCTGCCACTGGCAGGTTTACTAGTTTCCAATTCAAAAATTAAAAAATTCATCGAAAATAAAATACAACTCCAATTTAGGCTCATGATAGCTCGTTGGAAAGCTTAGAATGTCTACTTTTAAATATGCAAACCAATATACAAAATTTATTTTCATTTAATCCCAGCATTTTAAGAAAGAGCCACTATCCATAGAGGTATTACAAAGTTTAACAATATAAATTTTTTGTTTACGGCATATACATATGCTCTAAAATAGCAACAAAATATATACTCAGGTTTAAGAACACAAATTTGAATAATCCTTGAGTATAAAAAAAATTTATAAATGAAAGACTAAATTTGTTCATAAGATTATAACCTTGGATTATGGCTAGTTGGAAGCTTGAAATGGCTTCAAAACAGGTTCTTTGACTTTGGCATGGCCAAAATTCTTGCTCAAATGGAGGTGACGCTGGCTGATTTTTATGGCTGTCTTGAAGAAGTTCTCTAAGTATTTTGTTTCAGCAAAGAAATGAGAAGAATAGTGTGAGAACCGTGGAAGAAAAAGGAAGAAAAGATGAAGTTTTTGAAGAAAAATGATAGAAGCAATTATAGAGGAGACATATTGGAGCATGTCACAGAGGAAATAAAGAAAAGGAGGGTTAAGAGTAGTTGGAAAAGATATCCTCATGTCTCATCTGGAAACTTTAACCCACATAATGCCAAAGTGACATTTTTGAAATTTATTAAAAGTTCTAAGGCTTTTCAGTAAACATACTAGATAAGTATAGGAGAATTTTAGAAAATTTAAAAATAAATAGAAATAAATATTGTGAAATAGATTTTAAATGAAACAAATTTTTGATTGGCATACTAAAAATTAATTTAATTACCTTAATACCCGTTAGAAAAATAACAGGTGTCACAAACTTCAAGGCATGGTAAGAGAACGTTATGATTGTTCTTGGTGTCATGGATCTTGACAGTAATGACTGAGGAAACGTCATCAATAAAACCTAATATTTAATTGGGTTTAATTAATGAATTTATTCTTAAAAATGTGAAATTTTGTAAAAATTGTAATTTCTGTGAAAATTACAATAAAATATAAATGAGTGGCATTGATTGCAAATTTTATGGCATATGTAATGCAATGGTGGATATTGTAAATACAAATTTTATGAGTTTGATGACTTAGAGATTTGTGCATAATATCCATAAAATGAATTTCATGTCACAATTAATTGTGAAATTGTGATATAAACGAATGAATGATTAGAATATAAATAGGACATAGAGGTTGTCCTAACCCTAACCGGGGTATAAAGGAGGCCAGAGCAGTATAAGAATACTGCTAAATGAAAACGCAGATACGAAAAATGTTATGATTGGCCTCTAAAAGTAAACGAAAAGTAAGTTAAATATTTTTATACAGTCTAAGGATAGAAAGTACACTGAATTGACCACGATAGTATAGGAAAAATACTGTGTGGTGAAAAATTACACAGTATAAATTTTTAACTCCACAAAGTGGACACTCCTTGATTTTCTATTGGGCCACATGTCAAGAAAAGTGGCCCAATCACCTTGTGACACCTAGTGGTATACTCATGGGCTACCATGAGTCACCAAATGTGATAAGGATGCATTTAAGGCAAAGTTATCACAAAAATTCATTTCTTTACTTTCCTTCCAAGATCCGGCAGCCATGTCCAAGTGTTCTAAAAAAATTTCTCAGCCCCTAAACTTTACAAAAATACCCCCAAACAAGTTTTACAAGCAAGTACAAGGATTTCCTACAAGTTTTAAGGTAAAATCCTAAACTTTTTCATGAGTTTTCAAGGGATTTTTCATGGGTAAAGGGCAAAAGTTAATCCATGGTATTTTTGCATAAAAAGGAAGTCCAAGAAGAAGTTCAAGAAGCCTTTGAAGGCTAGAAATAAAAAAAAAGAGCTATTTGGGTAAGTTTTAAAGTTTAAAGTTTTGAATTTTGTTTTGATTTTATTCTTTCAAACCCATGAGGGGTTTTGAGCATGTATTTAATGGAATTGCATGTATATGTGATGATTGGCAAGTTTGAGTTGTGAAACTTTGGTTTATAGTGCAAAATGGCAATTTTTATAAAAAGTATTATTTTTGTAATTTTGATATTAGACTTTGCAAAAGTGACGTTTGAGTATGAGAATCTTTTGATTAAGGCATGGAATGGTGTTTGCAGGGGTAGAATTACAATTTGTAAACGGTTTTTTGTAAAAATGCCATAGGGACTAAATTGAAAGAAAAAGTTCCTTCTCGGCAGATTTAAAAAATAGTCAAAAAGGCCCCTGTACAGTGAGATTTTGGGAAAAGTTAAAACACAAAAGTTGTAGATCTCGACGAAACTATTAGGCCAGGTGAACGGTTTGTCTAAAAACTCAATCGTTTGTGAGTTTTTGATTTTTCAAGAATATATTAAAAGTGAAAAAAGTGTTAAATGGCAAAAAAGTTATTTTTCAAAATGATTTAAGGTATGGTACCTTAAGTAAAAATGATCCTTGAGAAAAATAGGAAATTTTGATACAAAGAAGTAAATTTTAGTCCCGGGGGTAAAATCGTCAAAATTTTCAGTTCAGGGACTAAACCGCAAAGTTTTATGAAAATGGGGCATAATTGAGAAATAAAGGGATTTGACCCACTAGGGTGTTATTTTGAAATTAGTATGTGGTTATTTTCATAAGAATAACGAAATCGAGCTCGGAAAGGTTAGTGGACCCACGAAGGGCAAAATCGTCATTTTTGCCCAAATAACCCGAACCGCTTTGAAATGTTTCCAATGGAATAAGAAAACGACTAGAAAGGTTCCAGCCCTTCGTTAGAAACGATAGGGTAAAGTTAGATAGAAATAAGAAAAAAAAAACAGTGGTTTTTAGAGTTGTACATAGTAATACAACTCAATTTATTAACTAACGGATGTTTCGTATCGAAACATAGTGGAATTTGGCTAATGGCTTTGTAATTGGCCAACAGGATCCTAGGAGTCTAGGAGAAGGGAAATCAAAGTTAAGTTGCCCGACATTCGCATCAAGTAAGTACCTTTCCCACCTACAGTATGAAATGTAGGTTTAGAAAAAAATGTATGTATATGTATACCTGTGCGTATAATTAAGTGTAAACTTGTATGTTTGCCATGATATGAATACCTAGGGGTATAGTCATGTATGGATAATTGTGAGCATATTAATGTGTACCAGTGTGTACAAGATGTTATGTACCTGTGTGTACAATAATGAAGATGAGCATGTGTACCATGATTTTGTACCTGTGTGTATAATATGTTATGTACCTGTGTGTACAATAATGAAAATGAGCATGTGTATCATGATTTCGTACCTGTGTGTACAATGATAAATACTTGAGTATGTATAAAGTAGGTATCTGTGTGTACATTTTATGTTAAGTACTTGTGAGTACATTATGCTATATACCTGTACGTATATTAATGTGTACCAGTGTGTGTAAAAAGTAAGTACCTGTGTGTACTATGCTATGCAAAAGAATTTATGTTTCACGGATAATATGTGATTATCACTTCATGCATGGTATGTCAACCATAATAAATAGACTGGTAAATGTATCACCAGAAATTAAGAAAAGTGTCATACCGACTCCTAACTCAAGGGGAGTTTAAAAGATATGTTACGGTCACGGTGTTACGTAGACCTGAATGAAATTGCGCAATGGTACGAATACTTGGGCCCTAATAAAGATAAGAAATGATGAGGATAAAGAAAGTTTATAAGAAAGCATAATTGATTCATGCATTCATGTGAATGTCCGTGTGGGATTTATGGGACTTACTGGGCGTTAGCTCATTAAGTATTTCATGCTGTAGGTATTCCGACGAGAAGGTCAAAATAAGTTCAAATGGTGAGCTGGCGGAGAGATGGATGGTGTGCAGATTGGGTATGGAGTCCGCTGTTGTAATGTTTTCCGCTACGTGTGTTTAAAGTTATTTTGAAATGAAATGTTTAAAAGAAAGATGTTGTAAAAGTAAAAGTATTAATTATGTAAATACAAGTATGTGAAAGTATTTTAGGAATTACCAAAGTTAATGTAAGGCAATTATTTATTCCCGTTTAAAAAAAAAAAATTTCCTAAATTTTTGCCCTAAAGTAAGTAAAAAACAGTTTTATCACAGCCCGAAAAGGCGGGTTGTAACAGTTGGTATCAGAGCGGAGATCTTGCCATCCTACTGCACATCGTCGTCTGCTCCATTGCCATCGCTCAAGTAAGATAGTTTGATTTTAAGTATAAGAATGTTCAGTACTATTTTATATGATACTATTATGTTAATTACGACAATAAATATAGTATATGGCGGAGCCGCATCATGATCATGATATGGAAGCTGATCGACGAGCCGGCATTGCTTTTCAAGAGGAGATGCCACCGCGGCATTATAGGAGTCGGCAGCCAATGGTGTAAACCGAATGGCTTAGTTGAAGTGATTTTTAACGCTTGTCATATGCCACAACATCTTCTAGTTTTATGGGCCTCAGGATTGTTGATAAGGGAAGCCTTAGTATATGGTTAAGGATTGAACCTGACAAGCAACCATGGGACTGGTAAGGTTCTAGAGGACAAATTCTAGCTAAGTTGCACCCATACCACCAGCAAACGTTATTCCAGTCTAGGTGATTTCGATGTTATGAGCGGATGGGAGACACCGATTGTACCTATGAGTAAGATCGGTATAAGGAAGATACGTAGGCGAACTGATAGATCATTACATTCTTAAATTTCGCGGTACTATGGTACCATTGATTCCGCCACAATTACCCTTACGGTGCATTTAAGATATGGTTTGGAGAAATCTTCCCAATGCGGTCCAGCAGCAAATACCGTATCCCCGAAATTACCTTAGTATCCATGATTCTCTTATGGCGGCATTACATGCAGACTATAATGTAGCTGCGCCATTAGAAGATCCTTTAGTAGGTATGGATGATGATGATGATGCTGATGATGATAATGATGATAATAATGATAACATTGATGAAGAGCCTGTGCCTCTAGAGCCTATAATCGCAAGTGATGATAAGTCGATTGATTCGGATATGGAGGAAGAAGAGGAATCCTAAGGAGGGTTCCGAATATAGTGACATGTTTAAAGTCGAGTTCGACAAAAAAAATTCATAAGAAATATTAGTACAGATGAAATATTAGTACAGTTTTAGGCTTTAATGCCTTTGTATATGCATGTATGTTGGCTAGTGGTGTCCTTCTCGGCAAGAAGGTATATGTAGCCGGAAGTGATAATTGCTCCCGGAGATGAAATGAATAGTTATGTATGAAAGGAAAGTATGCATGTATGTATGTATGTTAGTTATGCATGTAATGTTATGGAGAATGTAAAAAGGAAATGAAAGAGGTTCATGAAATGAAATGCATGAAAGTGAATGAAATGAAATGTATGAAAGGAAATGAAATGAAATGTACTAAAGGAAATGAAATGAAATGTAAGAATGCTTATGAAATGAAATGTATGAATGCTAATGAAATGAAATGTATGAAGGTAAAGGAAATGAAATGTAAGAATGCTTATGAAATGAAATGTATGAATGTTTATGAAATGAAATGAAATGTATGAATGCTTATGAAATGAAATGTATGAAGGTAAAGGAAATGAAATGTATGACACAAGATATTGAGTTCATGTAATTGTGTATGTTGCATGTATTTATGTTGTTTGAATACATGCAGTTAGTGATTGGATACTATTAAGTTAATAGTATGTACTAACATAGTAACGAAAATATACGATAGATATATAACGATTGATATCAATGGCTGATATACCAGCTGCTACAGCTGTTCCGGTAGTATCCACTACTGAATTTTATGAAAGATTCCGGAGAATAAAGTGTTGGGTTTGGTGCCCTAAAAGTTGTGACATTGTACATATTATTAATAAATAAATAAAATGACATTTATTATTATTTTGGTTGATTATATGTATTATGAATACATTTATAAACATCAAGAAAATTCCATGATTATTTATGTGACTATAAATTTAGCATATAAGTGTTATTTGCTTGGGGATAAAATTTATAGATAATAATCTAAATAGTCCGTAATAATTAATTAAAGTTTGGGATCTTTAATTAAAAATTACAAGTACGGTACAATCTCATCTAAAATGAAATAGTCATTATCCGGACTATTAATGTAGAGACATTGGGTTGGAGGTACTTTATATAATGAGATTATATAGGACTGGACCAGATAAATTATGAATCTCTAATAATCATCCGTTACAAATAGAGTATTCAAATTTATCACTATGATGATCATATATTTGACAGTCTTAATCCTGAGTATTTATTAGACTCCTATTTATTACATTATGTTTTTTGACTTGCATGGTAAGATTTGTCTAAGCACAGATTGTAACTTAGCATCTTGGAAACATAAAGTAATAAATGGCTGGGAATAATATTATACAGATATGGAATCCATTCCTTCCCTATGGAAGTTAGAAAAATAGTTCTCTTGAGTGATAATTCAAGGTTTGAACAATAGAACGCTCGTTCATAATAAGATTATGAATTAATTGTTCATTAGAGAATTATTGGAACTCAAGGATAAAGAGGTAATAAGAGAGGTAAACGGAAATTGAACCTAGCTCTTATTATGAACTATTTATGGAGGACTGACTTATATGTAATGATTATATCAATGGACTACTCGTTAATTTTCTTTGAGTAATTATACTATAATCTCAAGAGTTCAGTTTCAAGTTTTTAGTGGAGTAACACTGAAACTAATAAATTTGGCACATTAATTAAAGAGTTTAATTAAATGTCAAATTTATTGGAGCTTGGGTTATAGGTCCATAGGTCCCCAATACCACCTCTGTAACACTATATTGGATTTTGCATAGAATGAATTATACATGTTTAATTTAGAATTTTTGAATTCTGAATTAATTTTTCACACTTGAATTATTAACGTGACACAGAAAAATGTTTTCTGTGACACATAATGTAATGTGATAAATGTTGTCACATTTAACTGAGCATTAGTTAATTAACTGATAATTGTTAAAATCTATTCTTAAATAAATATGATTTATTTTTGAATTTAGATTTGGATATATATATATATATATATAGTTTTGAACCAAATCTTTTTATATATATATATAAGATTTTATAATATATTAATATATAAATATATATTAATATAATATTATAATTTTTTTTTAAAAAAAAGGGGAAAGCCGTGAATGAGATTCACGCTTCCCCCAACACACACACACATATATATATACATATGTGAAGACCGAATCACAGGTTGTGATTCAGTCAAAGAAAAAAAAAAAAAGGGAAAGTTTTTTTTATATATGTGCATATGTGTGTGAAGTGTTGACCGAATAAGGATTCGGGTAACAAGAAGTGAAACGGAAAAGAAAAGAAGAAAAAGGAAAGGAAAAGAAAAGGTTAAGAAAAATGACTAATGGCTCAGTTATAAAAAGGGAGAGATAACAGTTATCTCAGTAATTTTTTTTTATATAATTTTTAGAGAGAAAAACTGAGAGTTCTTCTCTAAAGAAAAAGGTCTGTCATCTCATGTGTTGAGTACATAGCAGATTCAGAAAAGTGTGAGGATAATTCATTCTTGCAGTTTGACGCCCACTCGTCTTTCCATTGGTGTGGAGGCCTGGTTTGGAAGATCGTGGTGTCAAAGAGGAAAGCTAGGATACCCTGATAGTCTTCAAAAGGTTAGTAAAAAATTCCTAAAGCTTTCTGTAATTAAAATTATATATCTATTCCCAATAAAACAAAGTTTTCAGAAAATTTTTGTTTGTCAACGATCCGTTCCTTCCGCTGCATTTCATGTTTTAATTCCAACAAATGGCATCAGAGCGGGTTATAGCATATATAATTTTAATTAAACATGATTTTATTTTGATGATATCATGTTTTTGATGCATGTTTGTGGGCACTTTGCATCTTTATTAATTTTTATTCATGTGATGAATGGTTGTTTAATGAAAGGATTTTTGGTCGTTAATTATATGGTCCTTTTGGATTAATAATTTTTATTTTCAGTTTGATTAGATCAATCTGTGTAAACCCATAAAGGGGTATAGGCTTTTTGTAATTTATTATCATTATTTTTTCTTCTCTCCTCTCTTTCACTTGCTACACGTGGAGCGATGAAGAAAAAGATGTCCATTGGATTTTTTGGCCTAGTTAAGAACTATGGGCCTATCAGATTTCAAAGGCAATCAAGCAAATCGTTGCACAATATACCATTTGATGAAGACCACAAAATTGGAGCAGGGAATTATGAATAAATTACAAGAAGACCCCTGTAATTTTATTTTATTTTTTTATTTTTATTCTTTGGGTTGTAATTTTAATTATCCAAAAGGACCCGGTCAAAAATTCATTGTTTATTTTCATTTTTATTTTCATATGATGATTGAGATAACATATTCATGCATGATAACATGTCATCTAGAAAAGTGCCCACTTATAGTTATTGTAACATGACATGCATATGCTTAGCATATTATTTTTATAAAGGAGTTTATAAAATGAATTAATATGTGTTAGCATTAATTTAATAAGATTAAATTAATTAGGTTGGTTTTATAGAAACTTAATTTATTAATCAACCAAATAATGTGAATTTAGTTTTAACAGTTGAGACTTGGTAAAATTCACATTCATTCTAAGTTATCTAATTTTAAATTGTTTAATATTTGGTAACTTAGACAATTCATAATAAATTTAGATTTTTAGAAAATCTGGTAATTTATTTAAGTGTAAATAGAATGAGATTCTATTAACACATAATATAATCTAGTAATTAAAAATTGTTTTTAACTACTAGAATTATGAAACATATGATGTTTTATAAGATAAAACACATCTTCTAAAATAATGAGTGGGAGAAGGTAATATGACAATATAACCTGCGGTCTCCACTATTAGTACAACACCGTAAGATTTAGGTGGCGCCTCGCGACGCTTTGATTTCGTCCTCCCTACGGAGGGTGTCCATTTAAATCAATATCAAGGTTGGCTTCCTTAAGATAGGATTTTATAATGTATTTCAAAATTGACCTACCCTACGGCGGCAATTTTGAGTTAAGTTGTTAAAATCTAAAATAGTGGGTTACACTCATAAAGACATAATTAAATTGTTAATTATATCTTGACCAAAATAAACGGTTATTAATAAATATAGAAAATATGAGATATTTTGAATATATTTATTAATTGAGAATGTCTCAATTCAATTCATAAATAATTTGACCTACCCTACGGCGGCACTTTATTTATTAAAATTGAATAATCGTGGAATTAGTAAAATATTTTTTGTGTTTTTCATACGCATCATGCATCACGTTTACTATTCCAAAACATTTATGATGTTTATGCAACCATTTTAATTTATGCTATTTTATTTATTTATTACAGCGACAATGTCTAATCCAATCATCGCAATTCTCTCAAATGAAAAATTAACCGGAGATAATTTTGTCAAGTGGAAGAGTAACATGAACATTGTACTAATTTGCGAAAGTTACAAGTTTGTCCTGACGGAGGAATGTCCTCCAGAGCCTGCTTCCAATGCTCCTCGTAATGTACGGGAAGCATATGATCGTTGGATCGCGGCAAATAATAAGGCCCGCTGTTTTCTTTTGGCTGGGATGTCTGACGTGCTTAGGATGAAGCACGAAAGCATGGAGACCGCTTATGAGATAATGCAGTCTCTGCAAGACATGTTTGGTAAACCTTCTGAAAAGGCACGCCACGAAGCCATTAAGGCAGTAATGAATGCAAAAATGAAGGCAGGGATTTCGGTCAGAGAACATGTTCTCAACATGGTTAACTATCTCCATGAGGCCGAGGTCAACGGGGCTATGATAGATGAAGCCACACAGGTGGGGATGATTTTAGAAACCCTCTCCCCTGCGTTCCTTCAGTTCAAAAGCAACTATTTCATGAACAAGCTGAAATATAACATGACTGAGTTGCTTAATGAGCTTCAAACCTTCGAGTCTATTTCGAAAGAAAAGACTAAAGAAGCTGAGGCAAATGTTGCAGAAGCTCAACCTTCCTCTTCTGCCCAAAAGAATAAGAAGAGGAAGGGGACTGAAGGAAGTGGTAAGTCTAAGAATGGAGGGCAACCTAAGAAGAACAAAAGCAACAACAACAAAAGGAGCTCCAACCAAAAGAAGCCTAAAGGAAAATGTTTCCACTGCGGCGTAGTTGGGCACTGGAAGAGAAACTGCAAGAAGTATCATCAGGAGCTCAAAGAAAAGAAGAACAACGGTAAATCAGATTTACTCGTTTTAGAAGCTTGTTTAGTTGAAGATGATACTTCACCTTGGATAATTGATTCAGGGGCAACTAACCATGTTTGTTCTTCTTTGCAGATGCTTAGTTCTTCAAGGGAGCTTTCTGACGGGGAACAAACGATGAGAGTGGGAAGGGGAGAGGTTGTTTCGGCAAGAGCAGTAGGAGTTGTTAAACTTTATTTTAGAAATAAGTTTTTAATTTTAGACAATGTTTATTACATTCCTTGTTTTCGTAGAAATTTGATTTCTGTTTCCAGGTTGTTTGAACAAATGTTTAATGTTTCTTTTAATAATAATTATGTTAATATTTCTAGAAATGGTTTGGATATTTGTTCTGCGCATCTGGAAAATGGGCTTTACACCTTAAGGCCCAACGAAAAAGCACTGCTCAATACTGAAATGTTCAAAGTTGAACAACCTAAACCCAAGAAGCAAAAGATTTCTTCTAATAATGAAACATACCTATGGCACCTTAGATTAGGTCATGTCAACCTTGACAGAATTAACAGACTGGTAAAGGAGGGTCCTTTAAAAGAGCTAAAAGTTAGTTTTCTACCAGTTTGTGAATCTTGTCTTGAAGGTAAAATGACTAAGAGGCCTTTCTCTGCAAAAGGCGAAAGGGCCAAGGAACCACTTGAGCTAATACATTCAGACGTCTGTGGTCCAATGAATGTACAAGCCCGTGGTGGTTATGAATATTTCGTCACATTTATTGACGATTATTCAAGGTATGGTTACATATACCTAATGCAAAGGAAATCTGAAACTTTTGGAAAGTTCAAAGAATTCCAAGCGGAAGCTGAAAAGCATTTAGGTAAGACGGTGAAGAGTCTTCGATCTGATCGAGGAGGAGAATACCTTGATACTGAATTCAAGGATTATATGATAGAACATGGTATTCTATCACAACTCACCGCACCTGGAACACCACAACAAAATGGTGTTGCAGAGAGAAGAAATAGAACGTTGCTTGATATGGTGAGATCCATGCTTAGCTACTCATCATTACCCACTTCATTTTGGGGATATGCACTACAAACTGCAATATATCTTCTAAACATAGTTCCATCTAAGTCTATTTCAAAAACACCTCTAGAGTTATGGAATGGTCGCAAACCTAGTATGCGACATATCCGTATATGGGGGTGTCCAGCACATGTGCTGAAAGGTAAGACTGGGAAGTTGGAACCACGTTCTGAAGTATGCTTATTTGTGGGATACCCAAAGGGAACGAGGGGAGGTTTGTTTTATAGTCCACAGGATAAGAAAGTATTTGTATCGACAAATGCCACTTTTCTCGAGAATGATTATATGACAAACTATAAACCTCGTAGCAAAATTGTACTTGAAGAGTTACTTTCTGATCCGATCAGACCGCAACCGACAACTGTTGTCGAAGGACAGAATGAGGAGGCCACATCTTCCTATCAGAATGTCATACCACCTCGACGTAGTGGGAGGGTTGTGAGACCACCTGCTCGCTACAGGGAACTTGGAGAAGCAAATGTTGCTATCTCTGATAATGGTGAAGATGATCCATTGACATATCATGATGCAATGGAAGTTTCTGAGAAGGAAAAATGGTTGGAGGCTATGAACCTTGAAATGGAGTCAATGTACTCCAATTCAGTCTGGGATCTTGTAGACCTACCTGAAGGGATAAAACCCATAGGGTGTAAATGGATTTACAAGAAGAAAAGAGGAGTGGATGGGAAAGTTGAGACTTTCAAAGATAGGCTTGTGGCAAAGAGTTACACCCAAAAAGAGGGAGTTGACTATGAAGAAACTTTCTCGCCTGTAGCTATGCTTAAATCCATTCGGATTCTTTTATCCATTGCTGCTTGTCTTGATTATGAGATATGGCAAATGGATGTCAAGACTGCCTTTTTGAATGGCTATCTTGAGGAAAGCATCTATATGGTGCAACCAGAAGGGTTTGTAGTTAAAGGTTAAGAGCAAAAAGTTTGCAAGTTGCAGAGGTCCATCTATGGACTCAAGCAAGCTTCAAGATCTTGGAACTTGAGATTTGATGAAGCGATCAAATCTTATGGTTTCGATCAAAATATTGATGAACCTTGTGTTTACAAGTATATCAAAGAAAAGAAGGTGGTCTTCTTGGTTCTTTATGTAGATGATATCCTATTCATTGGGAATGATGTAGGCGTATTATCTGATGTAAAGAAATGGCTCGCCAGCAATTTCCAAATGAAAGATTTAGGAGAAGCAAGTTATGTTCTTGGAATCCAACTCATAAGAGATCGCAAGAACAAACTATTGGCGCTGTCTCAGGCATCGTATATTGATAAGGTGCTTATCAGATTTTCGATGCAGAACTCCAAGAAAGGTAATTTGCCTACACGTCATGGAGTTTATCTTTCAAAAGAGCAATGTCCTAAGACACCTCAAGAGGAAGAAAATATGAGACGGGTACCCTATGCATCTGCAGTAGGAAGTCTAATGTATGCCATGTTGTGTACAAGACCTGACATTTGCTATGCGGTAGGTATAGTCAGTCGGTATCAATCCAACCCAGGATTAGATCATTGGGTAGCGGTTAAACATATTCTCAAGTATCTTAGGAGAACGAGAAACTATATGCTAGTTTATTCTGGTGAGAATTTGATTCCCATTGGATACACTGATTCTGATTTTCAATCAGACAAAGACACACGTAAATCTACGTCTGGATCAGTGTTTACTTTTGGTGGTGGAGCCATAGTTTGGAGAAGCATCAAACAATCTTGTATTGCTGATTCAACTATGGAAGCAGAATATGTGGCTGCTTGTGAAGCAGCTAAAGAAGCTGTTTGGCTCCGTAAGTTCTTAAATGATTTGGAAGTAGTTCCAGACATGGATAAACCACTCATACTGTATTGTGACAACAGTGGTGCAGTGGCAAATTCAAGAGAACCTAGAAGCCACAAAAGAGGAAAGCATATAGAAAGAAAATATCATTTGATTAGAGAGATAGTGCATCGAGGCGATGTGGAAGTTGTGAAGATAGCGTCGGAAAACAACCTTGCCGACCCTTTCACCAAGACGTTACCTGCAAAGAGCTTTGAGGGACACTTGGAAGGCTTAGGTCTTAGAGACATGTCTCACCTGCTTTAGGGCAAGTGGGAGATTGTTGGGTTTGGTGCCCTAAAAGCTGTGACATTGTACATATTGTTAATAAATAAATAAAATGACATTTATTATTATTTTGGTTGATTATATGTATTATGAATACATTTATAAACATCAAGAAAATTCCATGATTATTTATGTGACTATAAATTTAGCATATAAGTGTTATTTGCTTGGGGATAAAATTTATAGATAATAATCTAAATAGTCCGTAATAATTAATTAAAGTTTGGGATCTTTAATTAAAAATTACAAGTACGGTACAATCTCATCTAAAATGAAATAGTCATTATCCGGACTATTAATGTAGAGACATTGGGTTGGAGGTACTTTATATAATGAGATTATATAGGACTGGACCAGATAAATTATGAATCTCTAATAATCATCCGTTACAAATAGAGTATTCAAATTTATCACTATGATGATCATATATTTGACAGTCTTAATCCTGAGTATTTATTAGACTCCTATTTATTACATTATGTTTTTTGACTTGCATGGTAAGATTTGTCTAAGCACAGATTGTAACTTAGCATCTTGGAAACATAAAGTAATAAATGGCTGGGAATAATATTATACAGATATGGAATCCATTCCTTCCCTATGGAAGTTAGAAAAATAGTTCTCTTGAGTGATAATTCAAGGTTTGAACAATAGAACGCTCGTTCATAATAAGATTATGAATTAATTGTTCATTAGAGAATTATTGGAACTCAAGGATAAAGAGGTAATAAGAGAGGTAAACGGAAATTGAACCTAGCTCTTATTATGAACTATTTATGGAGGACTGACTTATATGTAATGATTATATCAATGGACTACTCGTTAATTTTCTTTGAGTAATTATACTATAATCTCAAGAGTTCAGTTTCAGGTTTTTAGTGGAGTAACACTGAAACTAATAAATTTGGCACATTAATTAAAGAGTTTAATTAAATGTCAAATTTATTGGAGCTTGGGTTATAGGTCCATAGGTCCCCAATACCACCTCTGTAACACTATATTGGATTTTGCATAGAATGAATTATACATGTTTAATTTAGAATTTTTGAATTCTGAATTAATTTTTCACACTTGAATTATTAACGTGACACAGAAAAATGTTTTCTGTGACACATAATGTAATGTGATAAATGTTGTCACATTTAACTGAGCATTAGTTAATTAACTGATAATTGTTAAAATCTATTCTTAAATAAATATGATTTATTTTTGAATTTAGATTTGGATATATATATATATATATATATATAGTTTTGAACCAAATCTTTTTATATATATATATAAGATTTTATAATATATTAATATATAAATATATATTAATATAATATTATAATTTAAAAAAAAAAAAGGGGAAAGCCGTGAATGAGATTCACGCTTCCCCCAACACACACACACACATATATATATACATATGTGAAGACCGAATCACAGGTTGTGATTCGGTCAAAGAAAAAAAAAAAAAAATGGAAAGTTTTTTTTATATATGTGCATATGTGTGTGAAGTGTTGACCGAATAAGGATTCGGGTAACAAGAAGTGAAACGGAAAAGAAAAGAAGAAAAAGGAAAGGAAAAGAAAAGGTTAAGAAAAATGACTAATGGCTCAGTTATAAAAAGGGAGAGATAACAGTTATCTCAGTAATTTTTTTTTTTTATATAATTTTTAGAGAGAAAAACTGAGAGTTCTTCTCTAAAGAAAAAGGTCTGCCATCTCATGTGTTGAGTACATAGCAGATTCAGAAAAGTGTGAGGATAATTCATTCTTGCAGTTTGACGCCCACTCGTCTTTCCATTGGTGTGGAGGCCTGGTTTGGAAGATCGTGGTGTCAAAGAGGAAAGCTAGGATACCCTGATAGTCTTCAAAAGGTTAGTAAAAAATTCCTAAAGCTTTCTGTAATTAAAATTATATATCTATTCCCAATAAAACAAAGTTTTCAGAAAATTTTTGTTTGTCAACGATCCGTTCCTTCCGCTGCATTTCATGTTTTAATTCCAACATAAAGGCCCTGGAATTTGATAGACCTACAGACCCCTTAGAGGCTGACGATTGGCTTACAGGTATAGAAAGGGTTCTGAAATTTATGAGACTTAACGACTATGAAAAAGTCCTATGCGCTTTGTTTTCTCTCACTAAAGATGCTAGGAGACGGTGGGAGTCGGTAGAAAGTAAAAGGAATGTAGACAAAATGACAAGGCCAGATTTCGTTGAAGAATTTGGCAGGGCTTATTTTAATGTAGAAACCATGGCAGCCCAACAAAGAGAATTTGATAATTTTAAGCAAGGCAATATGTCCGTAGCTGACGCTGTAAAGAGGTTTAATCAGCTAGCACGGCTTTGTCCCGAGTTAGTACCTACTGATCGGGAACGAATAAGACGGTTAATGAGAATGACGGTTAATGAGAATGTTCAAAACTGACATTGCCCTTGTGGTCGATATTAGAGGGCAAGCTCCCAAGGATGTAGAGGATTGCATCAAACGGGCGACCAAAACTGAGTTTAGAATTGCCCATGATAAGGAAGAAAGAACAAGGATTTTCAAGGCATAGAAGGAAGAGAAAGCTTTAGCCAAGCAAAGTCAAGCTGTACAAGTAAAAGGACAAGGAAGTGTTCCAAGTCAAGGGCCGTCCTAGAACGTTCAAGGGGGACGCAACTACATCGCTAACAGCAAGAGGAAATGGAACGTGAATAATTCAAAGAATCCAAAAGGTCAACCCTATAAGAGGATTAAAGATGTAGGAAACAACAAACCCCTTTGCAGTCAATGCGGGAAAAGACATGCAGGGGAATGCAAGGCTGGCACGAACAAGTACTATATCTGTGGGAAAGAAGGGCATTATGCCAGTAATTGTTTTTCTATTTCCCAAAGTCAAAACAATCAGGCTCAGCAGAGGTCTCAAGGAAACCAATTGCGTACGATTCAAGTTCAGGCACAAATTGAAGTCCCTAGTGTCATTCAAGGGTGACTAGAAGCTTCGAAACCAAGTGGGCGAATTTATGACTATATGAAGAAGGAACAAGATGCAGGAACCTCATCGGTGGTGACAAGTTAGTTTTCTGTTGCCAGTACTGATGATATATTTTATTTAATTCTAGACCAACATATTCGTTTGCATGGCTTAAGTTTGCGAAACGAATAGGAAGTAAAAGAGATAGGATAGAGTAAACCTTTAGAATTGCACTACCCTCTAGGGAGGTATTAAGTGCTGATTATTGGTTACGTCATGTACCAATAGTTATATGTGAAAGGGAATTGTATATTGATTTGATAATAATCGATATACAAGATTATGAAGTCATCCTAGGAATGAATTTTCTAAGAAAATACACGGCTAAGATTAGTCATTGACACCGCAAGGTTACGTGTCAACCTTCCGAAAGTGAGAAGTTTATGTATTTAGGGAAAGTTCCCAAAGCTCCCAAGGCGTTGACTTCAGCATTAAAGGCAAAGAAGATATTGGAAAATGGATGTACCGGTTATCTGATGAATATAATAAGGAAAGATAAAGAAGCTCAGTTAGGACCAGAGAAGGTCCCCATAGTAAAGGAATTTATTGATGTGTTTTCGGACGAGTTGCAGACTAACCACCGGAATGAAAAATTTCGTTTGAAATCGAATTGATGCCTGAAACAGCCACGATTTTTAAGGCACCATATCAAATGACTCTAGGGAAACTCAAGGAACTTCAGGTGCAACTAAAGGAAATATTGGACTAAGGGTTCATCCAACCAAGTTATTCCCCATGGGGACCACCTATTCTATTTGTTAAGGAGAAGGATGGAATGTTACGAATGTGTATGGATTATCGGGAACTAAACAAGGTCACGATTAAGAACAAGTATCCACTCTCAAGGATCGAGGATTTGTTTGACCAACTTAAAGGAGCGTCAGTATTCTCAAAGATTGATATACGCTCAGGGCATCATCAACTTTGAGTTAAGGAAAAAGATATACCAAAGACAGCGTTCCGAACACATTATGGGCATTATAAGTTTTGTGTCATGCCTTTTAGACTGACCAATGCCCTAACAGCTTTCATGGATCTTATGCATCGAAGAGTACCTCGATAAGTTCGTTATTGTCTTCATCGACGATATTTTCATGTACTCAACAACGCCAGAGGAACATGAAAAGCACTTGAGGATTGCACTATAATTATTGAGAAGGCATCAATTGTACGCCAAGTTCTCAAAATGTAAGTTTTGGCTGGAAAAGTTCAATTCCACATACACGTGGTGACACGAGAAGAAGTATCTGTCGATCCTTTCGAAGTTGAGCAATGAATAAGTGGCCTACACCGAAAAGTGTGTCAGAAATTAGAAGTTTCCTCGGTTTAGTAGGCTACTATCGACGTTTTGTAGAAGGATTTTCCTGACTTGCAGCACCATTCACTGCACTTACATGAAAAGCAACAAAGTATGAATAGACTAAGAAATGCGAAGAAAGTTTCCAAGGATTAAAAAGGGCGACTTACAAGTACACCAGTACTGACAATACCAGATCTGAACCATGGAACGTTCGTGATCTATAGTGATGCATCAAAAATAGGATTGGGAGCCGTATTGATGCAAAATGGAAAAGTGATTGCTTACGCATCCCAACAGTTAAAGGATTTGATGGAAGTAGAAATAGAGCTAGTCACAGGAAGATTAGCTAATTGATCCTCTCAACCAACTATGTTGGAGAATTTAAAAGAGCGACAAGAAGCAGATCCGTCGCTACTTAAAGTTAGGAATGAAGTTCTTGAAAACAAAGAAACAGAATTTAGCATTTTAAAATATAGTATCCTCCGTTACAAGAGTAGGATATGCATTCCCAATGATGGAGGATTAAAGAAGCAAGTATTAGAAGAAACTCATGAAGCACCATAAGTGGCTCATTCATGAGCTACTAGAATGTACCAAGATTTGAAAGAACACTATTGGTGGAATGGAATGAAGAACGATATCGCATAGTGTGTTGGCAAATGCCTTACATGCCAGAAGGTGAAAGATGAGCATCAACGACCAACAGGTGAATTACAAAAGATTGAAATCCTAGAGTGGAAATAGGATCAGATAACTATGGACCTGATAACTAGGCTACCCAGAACTACGGGTGGACATGATGCTATATGGGTAATTGTTGATAAATTGACTAAATCAACTTATATCCTACCCATTAAACTCAGCAGTTCTGTAGAACGACTAGCTAAACTATACGCAACCCAAATAGTTAGATACCACTGAGTTTCGAAGTCTATCATTTCTGATTGTGATGGTAGATTCCCTTCCAAGTTTTGGAGAAGTGTTCATCAAGTGATAGGAACAAAGCTAACGTTCAGCACAGCCTCCCACCCATAAACGGACGGTTAATCAGAAAGGACCATCTAGACTTTAGAGGATATGTTAAGAGCATGTATGTTAGATTTCAAGGGAGGATGGGATAAAAAGCTTCCTCTGATCGAATTTGTATACAACAATAGTTATCGAAGCTCCATTGGTATGGTTCCATATGAAGCTCTATATGGAAGGAGATGTAGACCACCTTTACATTGGTACGAAACCCAAGAAAAGGCGTTGTCGACCATAGATTTTGTTTATAGAACAACAGAAGATGTAAAGTTAATTTGTCAACAAATGAAAATGGCTTTTAGTCGGCAAAAGAGATATGCTAATCGACGACGGAGACCTTTGAAGTTTCAAGTAGGAGACTTGGTCTTTTTGAAGATAATGCCCATGAAAGGAAATTGTAAGATTTAGAAAGAAAGGAAAGCTTAGTCCAAGGTATATTGGACCATTTGAGATCTTGAAACGGATAGGCAGTATAGTTTATAAGTTAGCCTTACCCTCTAATCTAGCATTCGTACACAATGTATTCCATGTGTCCATGCTAAAAAAAAGTATGTGCCAGACCCTTCACATGTTCTTCAGCCGGAAGAAATTGACAAGCAGGAGAATCTGTCTTATGGAGAAAACCAGTTCAAATTCTGGCACAAGAAGAGAAGGAATTAAGGAACAAGAAGATATCTCTCGTCAAAGTTTTATGGCGCAACCAACAAGTAGAAAAAGGCAACGTGGGAATGAGAAAATGAAATAAGGAAAGACTACCCCGAATTGTTTTGATTTTCGAGGTGAAAATTCTTAAGGGGGGTAGATTGTAATGACTGAGGAAACGTCATCAATAAAACCTAATATTTAATTGGGTTTAATTAATGAATTTATTCTTAAAAATGTGAAATTTTGTAAAAATTGTAATTTCTGTGAAAATTACAATAAAATATAAATGAGTGGCATTGATTGTAAATTTTATGGCATATGTAATGCAATGGTGGATATTGTAAATACAAATTTTATGAGTTTGATGACTTAGAGATTTGTGCATAATATCCATAAAATGAATTTCATGTCACAATTAATTGTGAAATTGTGATATAAACGAATGAATGATTAGAATGTAAATAGGACATAGAGGTTGTCCTAACCCTAACCGGGGTATAAAGGAGGCCAGAGCAGTATAAGAATACTACTAAATGAAAACGCAGATACAAAAAATGTTATGATTGGCCTCTAAAAGTAAACGAAAAGTAAGTTAAATATTTTTATACAGTCTAAGGATAGAAAGTACACTGAATTGACCACGACAGTATAGAAAAAATACTATGTGGTGAAAAATTACACAGTATAAATTTTTAACTCCACAAAGTGGACACTCCTTGATTTTCTATTGGGCCACATGTCAAGAAAAGTGGCCCAATCACCTTGTGACACCTAGTGGCATACTCATGGGTTACCATGAGTCACCAAATGTGATAAGGATGCATTTAAGGCAAAGTTATCACAAAAATTCATTGCTTTCCTTTCCTTCCAAGATCCGGCAGCCATGTCCAAGTGTTCTAAAAAAATTTCTCAGCCCCCAAACTTTGCAAAAATACCCCCAAACAAGTTTTACAAGCAAGTACAAGGATTTCCCACAAGTTTTAAGTTAAAATCCTAAACTTTTTCATGAGTTTTCAAGGGATTTTTCATGGGTAAAGGGCAAAAGTTAATCCATGGTATTTTTGCATGAAAAGGAAGTCCAAGAAGAAGTTCAAGAAGCCTTTGAAGGCTAGAAATAAAAAAAAGAGCTATTTGGGTAAGTTTTAAAGTTTAAAGTTTTGAATTTTGTTTTGATTTTATTCTTTCAAACCCATGAGGGGTTTTGAGCATGTATTTGATGGAATTGCATGTATATGTGATGATTGGCAAGTTTGAGTTGTGAAACTTTGGTTTATAGTGCAAAATGGCAATTTTTGCAAAAAGTATTATTTTTGTAATTTTGATGTTAGACTTTGCAAAAGTGACGTTTGAGTAGGAGAATCTTTTTATTAAGGCATGGAATGGTGTCTGCAGGGGTAGAATTACAATTTGTAAACGGATTTTTGTAAAAATGCCATAGGGACTAAATTGAAAGAAAAAGTTCCTTCTCGGTAGATTTGAAAAATAGTCAAAAAGGCCCCTGTACAGTGAGATTTTGAGAAAAGTTAAAACACGAAAGTTGTAGATCTCGATGAAAATGTTAGGTCGCGCAAACAGTTTGTCTAAAAACTCAATCGTTTGTGAGTTTTTGATTTTTCAAGAATATATTAAAAGTGAAAAAAGTGTTAAATGGCAAAAAAGTTATTTTTCAAAATGATTTAAGGTATGGTACCTTAAGTAAAAATGATCCTTGAGAAAAATAGGAAATTTTGATGCAAAGTAGTAAATTTTAGTCCCGGGGGTAAAATCGTCAAAATTTTCAGTTCAGGGATTAAACCGCAAAGTTTTATAAAAATGGGGCATAATTGAGAAATAAAGGGATTTGACCCACTAGGATGTTATTTTGAAATTAGTATGTGGTTATTTTTATAAGAATAACGAAATCGAGCTCGGGAAGGTTAGTGGCCCCACGAAGGGCAAAATCGTCATTTTTGCCCAAATAACCTGAACCGCTTTGAAATGTTTCCAATGGAATAAGAAAACGACTAGAAAGGTTCCCGCCCTTCGTTAGAAACGATAGGGTAAAGTTAGATAGAAATAAGAAAAAAAAACAGTGGTTTTTAGAGTTGTACATAGTAATACAACTCAATTTATTAACTAACGGATGTTTCATATCGAAACATAGTGGAATTTGGCTAATGGCTTTGTAATTGGCCAACAGGATCCTAGGAGTCTAGGAGAAGGGAAATCAAAGTTAAGTTGCCCGACATTCGCATCAAGTAAGTACCCTTCCCACCTACAGTATGAAATGTAGGTTTAGAAAGAAATGTATGTATATGTATACCTGTGCGTATACTTAAGTGTAAACTTGTATGTTTGCCATGATATAAATACCTAGGGGTATAGTCATGTATGAATAATTGTGAGCATATTAATGTGTACCAGTGTGTACAAGATGTTATGTACCTGTGTGTACAATAATGAAAATGAGCATGTGTACCATGATTTTGTACCTGTGTGTATAATATGTTATGTACCTGTGTGTACAATAATGAAAATGAGCATGTGTATCATGATTTCGTACCTGTGTGTACAATGATAAATACTTGAGTATGTATAAAGTAGGTATCTGTGTGTACATTTTTTGTTAAGTACCTGTGAAAATGAGCACCTGTGTGTATAATATGTTATATACCTGTGTGTACAATAATGAAAATGAGCATGTGTATCATGATTTCGTACCTATGTGTACAATGATAAATACTTGAGTATGTATAAAGTAGGTATCTGTGTGTACATTTTATGTTAAGTACCTGTGAGTACATTATGCTATATACCTGTACGTATATTAATGTGTACCAGTGTGTATAAAAAGTAAGTACCTGTGTGTACTATGCTATGCAAGAGAATTTATGTTTCATGGATAATATGTGATTATCACTTCATGCATGGTATGTCAACCATAATAAATAGACTGGTAAATGTATCACCAGAAATTAAGAAAAGTGTCATACCGACTCCTAACTCAAGGGGAGTTTAAAAGATATGTTACGGTCACGGTGTTACGTAGACCTAAATGAAATTGCGCAATGGTACGAATACTTGGGCCCTAATAAAGATAAGAAATGATGAGGATAAAGAAAGTTTATAAGAAAGCATAATTGATTCATGCATTCATGTGAATATCCGTGTGGGATTTATGGGACTTACTGGGCGTTAGCTCATTAAGTATTTCATGCTATAGGTATTCCGACGAGAAGGTCAAAATAAGTTTAAATGGTGAGCTGGCGGAGAGATGGATGGTGTGCAGATTGGGTATGGAGTCCGCTGCTGTAATCTTTTCCGCTACGTGTGTTTAAAGTTATTTTGAAATGAAATGTTTAAAAGAAAGATGTTGTAAAAGTAAAAGTATTAATTATGTAAATACAAGTATGTGAAAGTATTTTAGGAATTACCAAAGTTAATGTAAGGCAATTATTTATTCCCGTTTAAAAAAAAAATTTCCTAAATTTTTGCCCTAAAGTAAGTAAGAAAGAGTTTTATCACAGCCCGTAAAGGCGGGTTGTGACCTTGCGTTGAGGGTTGAACAGCCTCTTGACCTTACAGATAACAATTCCTCTGATGATAAGAGGGACATGGGAAGGTAGGACTGTTTGAATCGCATGAGTCTAATGATCATAAAGCATGCTATTTTGGAAACTTTCAAGGGCACTATGTCTGAAAAGGTTACTACAGCCAAATGTTTTCTTAAAGAAATTGAGAAGAGGTTTGCCAAGAACGAAAAGGCTGAAACAAGTATGCTTTTGGCAAACCTTAATTCAATGAGGTACAAAGGAAAAGAGAACATAAGAGAGTACATCATGGAGATGTTTCATTTTGCTTCAAAACTAAAGGCACTTAAGTTAGAGCCGTCTGAGGACTTACTCGTGCATTTAGTTTTGATATCTCTTCCTACATAGTTTAGTCAATTAAAGGTGAGCTACAACTGTCAAAAGGACAAATGGGCCCTTAATGAGCCAATCTCATATTGTGTGCAAGAAGAGGAAAGACTAAAGAAAGAGAAGGTAGAATGTGCTTATTTGGCTACAACATCTAAGGACAAGAAAAAGAAAAGGAAGAAAGGAAAGGAAGCTGCAGGTGCGGCGCCACAGAAGAAACAACAGAAGGGATAAGGTGATGAATTTGCCTATTTTTTCTATAGAGGTACGGGACACAAGAAGAAGTAGTATACCAACTATCATGCATGGCGTGCAAAAAAAGGTACACTTCTTAATCTAGTCTGTTCTGAGGTTAACTTAACTTTGATACCGAGACACACTTGGTGGATAGATTCTAGTGCTACTGCTCACATAAGTTTGTCTATACAGGGTTGCCTGAACTGCCAAAAGCCAAGTTATGATGAAAGATACATCTAAGTGGGCGATGGCAAGTCAGTGGAAGTTGAGGCAATTGGAACATTTAGGTTATTATTAAGGATTGGATTTTATTTGGATTTGAATGAGACTTATGTTGTACCGTCGTTTAGACGGAATTTGGTTTATGTTTCTTTATTAGACAAATTTGGTTATTCTTATTCATTTAAAAATAGTAAATTTAGTCTTTTTCAAAATTCAAAAGTTATTGGTTCTGGTTCTTTATCTGTTTTTGATAACCTTTATTTACTTGAAGACACCACAAGAGATGTAGTTAGAAGAACCTGCAGATTACTCTAATTTAAGAATTTTTGGCTATCTTACCTATTCTCATGTTGATAATGGAAAGTTAGAGCCTAGATTCATGAAGCGCATATTTTTTAGTTATAAGCCTGGTGTTAAAGGCTATAAGTTATGGTGCTCGGAAACCAAGAAAGTTATTATTAGTAGAGATGTTATGTTTGATGAGATTTTCATGTTACGTGGGACATCGACTACAGGGTCTAGTGATGTTGATCGGGAGAGAGCTGGCAGACAAGTGGAGTTTCAAATTGAGACAGGTACATCATTCAATTCGACTTCCCAGTTAAGTTCAGAGAGTCCAGGCGATATTGCTTCTCCATCGCCATCATCGCCGCCACCATAGTACTCTATTGTTAAGGACAGGCCGAGGAGAGATGTTAGGCCTCTATAGAGGTATGTTGAGGCCGACTTGGTGGCTTATGCTTTATTAGTGGCAGAAGGTATTGAGTCTGGTGAAGAACCTTCTACCTATTCAGAAACGGTTAATTTAGTTGACTCTGGTAAGTGGATGTTTGCTATACATGAGGATATGGAATCCCTACATAAGAATGGCACATGGGATTTGGTAAAGTTACCCAAAGGGAAGAAAGCTATTCGTTGCAATTGGGTATTTAAAAGAAAAGAAGGCACACCAGAAGTTGAAGATGCTAGGTATAAGGCTAGACTGGTTGCAAAAGGATACAATCATGTTCTAAGTGTTGACTTCACATATGTTTTTTCTCCTGTGGTTAAGCATAGCTCAATTCAAGCCTTGCTTAGTATTATGGCCACTCATGATCTTGAGCTTGAGCTTGAGCAGTTAGATGCAAAGACTGCATTTTTGCATGGAGAGCTCGAGGAAGACATTTACATACAGCAACCCGAGGGTTTCATTGTTATAGGTAAATAAGATTATGTTTGCTGGTTGAAAAAGTCTCTTTATGATTTGAAATAGTCTCCTAGGCAGTGGTATAAGAGATTCGACTCATTTATGACCGCTCATGAGTTTAAGAGGAGTAACTATGACAGTTGTATCTACTTTAAGAAGAGAGATGATGGGTCCTTTGTTTATTTGCTCTTATATGTTGATAATATGTTGATTGCTGCTATGGATAAAGGAGAGATTAAGAAGTTAAAGACTCAACTCAGTAGAGAGTTTGAGATGAAGGACTCAACTCAGCAGGAAAGCTATATCTGAGTCAAAAAGGATATATAAAAAAAGTTTTGCATAGGTTCAACATACATAAAGCAAAACCGGTGAGCACTCCGTTAGCAACACATTTCAGACATTCAACTGCGTTAGCTCCACATTCAGATGATGATATTAAGTATATGTCACGTGTTTCATACTCTAGTGTAGTCGGTTTCCTCATGTATGCTATGGTATATTCTCGCCCAGATTTATCATATGCAGTTAGTGCAATTAGTAGATACATGGCTAATCTAGGTAAAGAGCACTGGAAAACGGTGCAATGGATTCTCATAGACTTGCATGGTACTACTGATATTTGTTTGCACTTTGAGAGGACTAGAGATGGTGTTGTAGGATACGTTGATTTTGATTTTGCTGGTGACTTGGATAAGAGGATGTCGCTTACTGGGTATGTGTTTACAGTTAGTGGTTGTGCTATTAGTTGGAAGGCTACCTTGTAGGCTACTGTTGCTTTGAATATGTGGTTATTACAGAGGCTTTCAAAAAAGCTATTTGTTGAAAGGCTTATTTGGAGAACTCAGTAAAGACTTGCAGACTTTTGTGGTAATGTGTGACAGTCAGAGTGCTATTTTTCTCACTAAAGATCACATGTTTCATGAGAGGACGAAGCACATTGACGTTCGTTATCACTTTGTTCGTGATATTGTTGCTCGTGGTGATATTGTTGTGAGAAAAATCAGTACGCATGATAATCCTGCCGATATGATAGCTAAGTTATTACCTACAGCTAAGTTTGAGCATTGCTTGAACTTGGTTGGGGTTCATGCTCATGTTTGTTAGTTGCCCGTTGGGGCTTTGTGGAAGAGGTGAAAAATTTGATTAATCACATGTTGGAGTTCTTTATGGTGGATTTTGTGTCAAGGTGGAGATTGTTATGATATGTGACCCAAAATCCTTTGGCAGAAAGACAGCACCACGGTGCTACAATCTAGGGCCGCGGTACTTGAAAGCAGTGCCACGGTGCTACAATTTGGGGCCACGGAGCTCCTATTCGGCCTGAATGGAAATTTTGTATTTTTACGCGTTTTTAGATTATTTTTGGCTAGGGTTTGAGCCCCCATATATATAAATACATCATATTCTCCATAGTTTACAAAAAGTCACATTAGAGAGTCACAAAAGGAGTCACAACCTATCATAGAAATCATAGTGTTGAGAGTGATACAAAGAACTCAGTCTTATGAGTTTGTGAGTGATTGAGTGAGTGAATTTCTATATTTGAGAGCTTTAAACACTGTTGTAATTTTCGTTTTGTGATTAGTAGATTGCCTCTCCTCTGTCCGTGGTTTTTTCACCCTTATTAGGGTTTTTTCACGTAAAATCTTGTGTGTAATTTTCTTTCTATTTCTTGTTGCTTATTGCTTTGATTTCTAACAAGAGTGCTTACAGGATTCATAATATGGATCCTTGAATATCGCACAAATGCACAGTTCAGCGGTCCGCCAAATCAACAACTTGGGACCATTTTTTGGTTCTCCTTTTCAACTCTTGTGTTTGCACATTGTGAGTAATTCTCTTCTATTTGTAGTCGATTTCCTAAACCTCTTTTGGTTTCGTAACATGAATAAGAAAGACCACCAAGAAAACATTTCAATTGTAACATTGCTCTCAAAGTAATTATTTCTTATTTAGTTGCATTTGTTCTAATAAAAAAAAGACGCAAACAAAATTTTCTTTGGTGTGTCGAGGAGATTCAACTCTTCAGCTTGATAGAGTTTGGTGTAGATTTAAGTGTGTATCAATTTCATTCTACATATTCTTCGTAGTTAAAACATATATGCCGAACTTATTTTTCAACATTGCGATATTTTATAGGGGAGAAGGTAGTGAACAACTGGTCAAAATTTGTACTGATCCTATGGATTTTCGTGGTCCTCATCTTGACACAAAGTTACACTGCAAGCTTAGCATCAATGTTGACAGTACAAAGGTTACAGCCAGCCGTAGTGGACGCCGACGAGCTCTTAAGGAATGAGGTCTTCGTTGGATACTCGAAGAATTCCTATGTAAGAGAGCTCTTAATAGGACAACTAAAGTTCAATGAGTCCAAGCTGAAGTTTTATACTAGCGCCTAGGAATTTCATGAAGCCTTGTCTAAAGGAAGCAAAAACGGTGGAGTAGATGCCTTCTTTGATGAAATCCCCTTTATTAAGCTCTTCCTCGCTAAGTACTACTCTAAATATATGATGGTTGGACCAAACTACAAATCTGACGGATTTGGCTTCGTAAGTATTTTTCTCCTTTCAATAAATTAAATAGTTTTCACTTCGTGCTCTTTCTCTAGCTATATAAACATAGAGACACAAATATATATACAATTAATTTCCCTCAAAAATTGAATATTTTGAACCAAAGCCCAATTAATATCTCGAAAGACACAATCTTTTCCCCCAATAATAGCTCGAATTCTTTATTAAAGTAATGGCTTGTTTCGCACACAGCATTATATTGTATTGCATTTTCTGTATATAATATAATACAATACAATACGATGTGCCAAATATGCTCTAAGTCTATTTCTTTTTTCACTCTCATTTTATTATTTCTTGATGCTTTTTTCGCTAGTATGCAAAAGCCCTTTTAAAAAAGAAGGCGTGCACACTAAGTTCTAGGGTAAAATAAATAGGTTATCAATAATAATATTTTTGTATAGAAGCAATAAAGTAATCAATTAGATATAATTTTGATGTGTTTTCTTTTGTTTTGGTTTATCATCCTATTTCGTTTTCTTCATTTATTACACAAAATGTATAATTTTTTACTAATATAGTTAGATGAATAAACCTATCAAATGTAGGACAGATTTAGAAAGGGCAGATATTGATCTTCCGTAAAATAGTAAAATTGGACAAGAATATGGGTGTGGGAGGTGAGACCTTGTCGCTAAAAGCCCTTACTCAGTTGCTAAAAATAATACCATAAATCAATGTGCGAATTCATGCCATAGGAAAACTTTCTATTAGATGTGTCTATTGAGTAATATTAGTGAATGCATTCTTTTGTGAAATACGTTGTATTCCAGTATGAATATTGTGAATAATCTAATGTTTAAAATGGATTAAGTGCCAATTACATTATCATTGGGATATACTAAAGTTTTTAGTGACGAGTATTCCATCTGTTAATTTTTTATTGTTGATTAATGGATAAATGATAGTTTACTTGTGTATATTAAGAAAGATATTTTCAATGGCCTCAACGATAAAATTATAGTACAATATTTTCGGGTAAAAAATCCTATTTGTGACAATCGTATTTTTTAGTTTTTAGACCCCTAACCAAAATTCATGGTTTTATTACTGCATCTAATATATTATTTCTTTCCTTTGCTAAATTTTTGCTTATTCAAATTAAATATAGGTTAATTACATAATAATACCTCTTAGTTTTAACTATTTCTCAATTTGTCCCTCTATTTTTAAAAACTACAAAGGTATCCTTTAAATTTAAAAAACTTATTTCAATTTTATTTTTATAAATGGAAAAAATTGGACAAACAACACAATTATCTTTAAACAATTGTGAAAAATGTCTCATGGAATTAAAAATGTAAAAACTCCTGAAACAAAACACCAAATTTTAAAACAAAGATATAAAGTTTTATGACTTTTTAAATGTTAAAATATTTTTTTAAAAAAAAATTTCTGAGGAATTTTTGAAATAAATTCATCCTAATTAAAGATATGGTTATTTTATTTCTATATTTTTTTGTCCAAAAAATCTACAAGGGATAAAATTGAAATAAATTTATTAAATTCAAAAGATAATTTGTAGTTTTTTACAATAAGGATAAATTGAGAAATAATTAAAACTAGAATGTGTAATTATGTATTTAACCCTTCAAAATATTTACACGTACACAAAAGAATATAAATTCTGTCAATGTTATCTCTACTTCAGGCATTCTCCTTAGGCTCCCCTCTGGTCTCTCCAATTTCAAGGGCAATCTTGAATCTTACCCAAGATTATAAAAGAATGTAACAATTGGAGGACAAATACTTTGGAGATTACAAGACCAAATGTCAAGACCAAGCCGGATCCGTATTCTCTTCGGACGGTCCAAGTCTTAGTGTGTAAAGTTTTGGTGGCCTTTTTGTCATCACGGGACTTGCATCAATTTCTTCATGCTTCATATATCTGGTTATGTTCTACTGCAAACATTGGCCTGCTGTGAATTCTACTGATCGAGGAAAAAGCTCGCTTTTTGAAGTTCTTCGCCACGACAAAGCTTTTTGATAAGAGGGATGATATCCCTTTAGATGGGTTAAACAGATCGAGTGAGTCAAATTCAAGAAGTGAACTTTCGTCTGATATTGTTGGGGAACAAGAATTAGTACGAAGCTTCTACGGAGGTGCCTAATAATTTCTCAGACAAATAAAAGAAGCAAGTCAATAACTAGTGATAATCTCTCAACATCAAGTAAGAAAGCGTCCATTTTCGTAATCAAGCTACGCGAGAACCAATATTTCATATTTTCTATTAGCTACGCTGATAATAACAGTTGAAATGATAATCTTACTATGCCTTTGTAATAAGGTATATATATGTGTATGTATGCATATTTGTGTCTATGTAGGTACCTTCATTCCGAAGAAGAAATTTTTTTTAAAAAAAAGGTAACGCAAGGAAAATTCAGTCGTACCAATTCCTTGACAAAGAATAAGAATAAAGTTACACTGGCATAATTTATTCTGATCTTATCCCGACTTATAAATATTGATAACTCCAAGTTGAATGCAGACAAGGCGGGAAACTAGCACTGTTCTGCAAATTTTTCATATCCACCATGATGATATTCTGTTCAAACGATTATATCTCCAAGTCACAGTTATTGCCACGTGGTCTGACATCACCGTCGCACCGTGTTTCCGGCACTTGCTTATAAATATACAACCACCTACTGATGCGACTCCCGCGCCAAGCCGGAGGAATCCACCAAGCTTGATGGTCTCGTGAGTATGGACAAAAGACAACGACATGAGCCCTCGAGTCAACAAGTTGACTGCGGTTCCAATGCTCCCACCCTGGTCCCGCAATGTAGTCGGGGCAATCTAAAGGCTATTCACATCCAATCCGAGACCCACAAGGGAGGGGATCATACCCGCAACGCCAGTGAGAAGCAACGGTCGCCGTTCGATTCTGTCGATCAAGAAACCCACGATCAAGACGAGACAGATGTTATTCAATCGGACGACTATCGTCGCGAGTAAGACCTGTCTTTGACTAATTATCCCAAAGGCTGCCGCCAAAGCTCTCCGAACGGACGACAATGGACGGAGGAGAAGTTCTTTTAACGATCTAGCAAAGCCTGTCCGTTTTGGCGGCGAAATGACGTCATCCTGACTGTGCTCCAGTATGTCCAACGCCGATTTCAGACTCGCCAATCTCAGCTCTGCGGCTTCCGAGTTTAGATATTTTATTTGTAGTTTATGTGTGATATTTTCATTGGTTGTTTTATTTAATTAAGGAATAATAATTATAGATTTAATAATTATTAGGTGTTAAAATCTTATTGATTAAGATATTTTTTATTTATTGTACACATACATGGGTTATAAAAAAAATCTTAATAGAAACTGGTTCTCTCTTTATTTATTAACGTTAACACTAAAAGAGATTAAGAGAAAAAAATACAATTTTTTTTAAAATTTCTTGAGATTAATTTGTTGAAATTGAAGATTTCATCATGAATCAAAATATGTCTTTTTTTTTAATTATTGTTATATGAGAATTATATAATTCTAAGGCATTGATTTTATGTTTATCCAACATTAACATTTGATTTGCATAATCAGAAATTTCCTAACATCTTGGCCGGAACTCTTTCGCCTCACCGAGTTTTCCCCGTGAGGCGAGCCAACTCAGTGACTCAAGCAAAAAAATCACACAAGCAAACAGCAAGAACGAAGGAATCCGAACATGACTCGCTAACTCTGATGTCCCAAGAAATTACTTTCAGGCACAAAATACTGCAATATTTCAGAGATCAAAGTTCCCAAAATCGAGAATACTTCAACGAAAGACCTGAGAAATCCCCGTGTCGAATCGGGCAATAACTTGAAGACGTAAGCAGAGCGACTGTTTTAACGAAACCAACACCGATAGTGACGAAAATCCGACCAAGGAGGAAAACGGCGTAGCCTTGTCGTGAGATAGCCAAAGAAGTAGTCTATGAGAGAGAACAATAAGGTGTAGCGACGTGCAATCCTGTCCGATGTTCTCCCAGCAGCTAAGGATGCTATTGGATAGACGATGATCATGATAAGAAGGAGGACCAATAATTTTACAGGGTCGTCGATGCTAAAAAGATCCATTGTTGTTTGAATCGCGACCCCAGAGTCGAAGTGATCTGATGAAGTTACATGTGTGTATATTAATAGATCTAAGTGGAATTATGAAAATATCGATGTTAGTAGAAACGTGAGTCAAAGAATAACTGACCTAGACCAACGAAGACTAAAGCCATGGAAGACAACATGGCACAAGTAAGGGTGTACTTGTTCACATCAGGTCTCCTGAAAGTATTCATGGACGGCATCAATGATTAGAAAGAGAGCTAGATGTTCCTCTGTTCCTAGTCCTTCTTACTTCCTAGCTGATATTTTGTTAGTATATAAGGGGCAAGTAGCTTCAATAATTTATAGTTCTAACAAGGTGTCGCACAAATTAGAATTTTTATCTAATGTTATTTTCCAAAAATGTAATATGAAGGCTTCAATAATTGTATCTATTTTTCTACAAGACTTTGTTGGCCAAAGAGGAGGAATGTGCACAGAAAAGGATAGGAGTAGCGATGTATGGGCGTGATATAGCTTGAACAACACTAGGATTTTTCTATGTTATATCGTGACACCCCAAAATATACGACAGGAAAGTAAGAGAGCGTTTGGTAACATCGTTCTAACTATGACGTTTTAACTGTTACAGTATAAAATTTTTATATGCTATAGTGTAAAGTAAAAGTATAATACAGTGTAGAGTTCTCACATGCTACAATAAATTCGTTCTAACTTTTGGTTCTAATTGTATTATTAAATGCATTCTAAGTACAATATATAAAAAAAGAATGTAATAGAGTACAAGAGTGTTCAAGAACTAAATTTCAATTGCTATAGTATAAAACTCTCACATGCATCAATGTAAAGAAAAAATATGTCATAAGGTAAATCTTTCACATGATAAGGGTTCTAACTTAGTTCCCAAACACTATTGTCCCCCCCCCCCCCCCAAAAAAAAAAAAAAAAAAGGTTCCACAATTATGTGTCATAAAAAGAAATGTGTGTAAATTCTTTTAGTTTTTGCACCTTGAGTATCTCTGCTATTTTCTTGGAAATATTTTTACTTAATTGATGAGGAAGAACATATTAGTGTAGCACCTCGCCTTTACAGGTCATCATTTAACTTTCTTCAATATCATTTTTTGAACTTTAATCTTACTTACTAGTAACAAAAATACTAGGTAAATTTTTTTTCTCTTTAAATATACTTAAAAACATTCATTAAACTGTTGCGATTTTTATGCAATTGAAGTTGAGACATAACTTGACACCTTGAGTATCTCTGCTATTTTCTTGGAAATATTTTTACTTAATTGATGAGGAAGAACATATTAGTGTAGCACCTCGCCTTTACAGGTCATCATTTAACTTTCTTAAATATCATTTTTTGAACTTTAATCTTACTTACTAGTAACAAAAATACTAGGTAAATTTTTTTTCTCTTTAAATATACTTAAAAACATTCATTAAACTGTTGCGATTTTTATGCAATTGAAGTTGAGACATAACTTGACACTTGACTTTAAATTTATCCAAAATGTTTTCTAAAACTTATAAAGAAAACATTTACTTTCAAAAACCTTTTAAACCTCTTTTAAAATCAGTGGAAAACTTTTTCTTTAAGTACTTAAAACTATTGCAACATCCGTTTCAATGTAAACTTGAAACATAGCTTAAAATTTAACTTTATAATTATTCAAATCACTTTGTAAAATAAATCTTTTAAAATGTTTTCATAACACATTACTTGCAAAACATTTTCTTAAATATTTACTTTCTTAAAACTTTTAAAACACTAGTTCAAATAGTGGAAAACTTTTTTTTGAACAGCAAAAATTTACTGTAGTGGTATCTATATCTAATCTTCGCATCTGTTTACCACAACACCAAGCTCTTCAACCAGTCTTGCTAGTCTGCCGTAGGACTGCCTACAGCATGAAGGAACTTATAATAAGGTTACACTCAGTAAGTTTAAACATAATCTCACAAAACATTAAAACATTCTTTATAAAACTTTTTTCTTAAAAACCTTTCTCATAAAGTGTTTTTATAAATGTTTCTCATAAAACATTTCTTAAACATTTTTCATAAAACATTCTTTGTAAAAATATTACTTAATAGGAATGCAAGTAATAATATAATGTGTGAGTCCATTTATTCTCAATTATAAACTTCAATTATGAGCTTTTCATTATCATTCTTATCCTTCATTATCTTGTAAACTTAAGTATTCGTAACAACATCATCAATTATGAGAACATAATGCTTCCCTTATAGAAGACTTAAGACCATCGAACACCAAGGTCATAACTTTAACATCACTTATAAACATCACATCAAGGAGGCTGCTACGATACTTACATATCATCTTTGTTTTACGTTCTTGTTAACTTTCGTGAGATATACAACTTTGTGTTTTAACTTTTTTCAAATTCATTCATCTTAATGTCGTTCTTGAAAGGGTAGAGCCGAAATCAACGTTTTTTGGCTTGCTTCGATAGGAATTCGAGTGAGATTTCATCACAAAAGTTGTCCAGCTTGACGTTTTCAATAAATCATGTGTTGAACCTAGAGAATGATTTAGCCACTAAGGGCCTCAATCATAAAACTTTTTTGAAAATGCCCTTAAACACATTTTTTAAACTTTAACTTATCTTAACTTAATATTCTAAGGTTTAATCTTATTTAAACCTTTCTAATCATTTAATCAAGCACTTGTTACATAAACAAAGCATGCCATAACATTTTTCTTAGATGCCATGCTTAAAATCCTTTATCAAACACTTAAAATACTTAACTTTGTGCTTAAACTTTATATTTGACAAAGTTTATCATATTTTTTCATTTTGAGCATAAAAACCCTAGTTCCTTATTTCCATCATCATCATCATCATCATCATTATAATATACCAAATAATCATATCTTAGTGTCTTTAGTACATGCCATAGTCCATAAACATTAAATCAAACGATATACATAACCATACACAATTTTCATGAAAACATCAAAATTTTCAAGACTAGAGTTTAGGATTTTTATTAAGATTTTTCTCCAATTGTTTGGTCCTCCTTTATAGCACTTAGACCTTGCTAATCCTCCTTTGCAAAAAACATAACAAATCCTATGAAAATCCTACTAAAAACCCAAGCAAAACACTCAAAAATATTAAAAAAAATTTCAATGAAAATAAACATTCTTTCAAAAATAATCTTAGGTATTTATAAAGCTAATTCTAGGGACTAAATTGCAAGGAATTTTGGCCCCAAATACAAGTCTCCATTGGTTTTCCAAGGGGGTAATATGGAAGATTTTCCACCATTTGTGAAAATAAGATTTTTTTTTTTCACATAAGCCCTCAATTGCAAAACTAATTAGTCTAGGGCCAAATGGCAAACTTTAAAAAGTTCCTTCCACCACAAGTTCAAAACCGGTTTCATTAGGGGAGATGTGGCAATTTTTTTTGCCATTTGATGGAGATAAGATGGTTTATCCTCTTAGGACCTTTTTACAAAAATTCTTAGTTGAAGGTCCAAATTATAATTTAAACTTATCTAGGGACCAAATTACAATTAAACACAAATTTCTCTCTACCACTTATAAAACCTAGCTATCATGGGGAAGAGATGTGGCCAAATTCCCATCATACAAGTGTCACCTTGATGGATATTTTCACTTAGGTCCTTAATTGCAAAAATAGCCAACCTAAGGACCAGATTACAATTTTCAAAAAAGTTGCTCCCATACATATCCAAAACCGGTTCAAAGAGGGAGATGTGGCATTCTTATCCATATTTTGAGGTGTCCTTATGGGTCCCACATCAATTTTTATATTGACAGTATTTTTCATATACTGCTGGTACACTTTTTTTCTATATGGTTATAAACTAACACAGTATTCCTTACCCATTTTTATCCTTTATACAGTATAATTTTTATACTCCTTAACTTTATACAGTATTTCTATATTGCTTACCTTTATCAGTGTAATTTCTTACACTACATTACTTTTGTAGTATAATGTCCATACTGCATAACTTTATCTATGTAATTCCTTACACAGTATTTCTTCATCAGTATAATCCTTATATTGCATAATTCTAATATTGTATAATTTTTCATATTTTTATATAGTATTTTCCTTAAAATGTATTTTTGTTTTAATATTTGTTGCAACACATTTTGTAACAATTAAACTTTCTAACTTATTTTCATATCATTCTTTTCTTGTATGAGACTATAGCATAATTTTTACCCTTAAAAATCACGTTTTCATTTTTATAGAATTTATCATAAAGTCAAATTTAAAAATAATCTTTGTGACACTCTTTATGCTCTTAAAATATTGAACAAATTTTTGACATAATCTCAAAATTTATTCTTAAATTACTTAACATAGTCCCTTAATTATTGCATTTATAATGCACTAGAATGCTTGAGTGTCACAATTAGTCTGTAAATCAATTAGCTTGTTTGGTTTATGGGTCTAAATTTAAAACATTTAAATAGAAATTTAAATTAATTTAAATTTTTATGAGATTAGACACCGTAAAAAATGTTTTAAACCTCTTCAAAAAAAGTGTTAATCCTTAACAGACAAGATAAATATAAGCCATCCCTACCTCATGCCGACGGATCCGTCGAGATATACAGTGCCTTTATAATGAGAAGGAATGCGCGTTCAAAAATCAATAAAAGGTTTTTTTTTTTTTTTTTGAATTATATGGAACATTACTTGGAATTTTCAACGAGATGCTACATAAAGTAAATACACGAAATAGTATAGCATCTATTCAACTACAATTCGATCGCAACAACTTCACACATATCGTAATCAAACTAACAAACAACATGTTGTCCAATGTGTTACAAGTATTTACACCTTTACCTTTCGCCACATCTTCACAAAAACAACGCAATATAAATTAATTTAAACGTTCCCATGTCATTAATTATGCGTATGTCTAGTATCTATATTTGCATCAGCGACGTTGTTGCTTGGCTTGATCGTGACAACGATCTGTAGGAGGCAAAAAGCAGTCCTGGGTCAATCCCCAAACGTTGAAGTTGACCTCCTCGATCTTCCACGTCTCTTCCATTTCCCTCTTGTGGTTCGCCGATTGCTCGCCATACCGGAACATCGTGACACGCGTCTTTCCACTGTGGGCTATGTTGACCCCGTCAACATATCTAAAGGCGGAGCCAAAAAAGATAAGTTGAAAAGAGTTAAAAGACCACGGTATACTAAAAATTTCTTCAAATTTTACAATATAAAATGAAAAAAAAAACAAAATTTCAAGATTTCTATAAAACAAAATATAAATTTCATCGGAATTCACTTATGACATTAAAGGAAAAATAATTAAAAGTCTCGACTATATGCAGCTCCATCCTGAACGTACCTGTAGTCACTCATCACGGACTCGGTGCTGGTCTCCCAAAAAATGTCATCGTCAGAATCAGTAGTATTGTTCAGCCTTAATAGCCTCGAGTCCTCGAACTGGATTAAGAGGCCCGAGCGTTGGCTGAAGTAGCCCCATAGGGTGTGGTGAATTATCTCGTAGGTTGGGCCGCTTTGTGCCTCGCGGATTTCTGGGTTCGTTTCAAGCTTTAGTATGAAGCAGTCTTCATCGTCGATTATTTTCTCGCCTATACACGTTGCGTCTATGAATAAGTTGGCTGTTGCCCTTGGATCCAAACCCTATAAAACAAAACTACTTCTTTTAAACTATTAGTGTTACTAGTGCAAATAGAAATCATGTTAGCATTAAATCCGTTGTCGTCCAGCGGTTAGGATGTCTGGCTTTTCACCCAGGAGACCCGGGTTTGATTCCCAACAACTAGAAAAATAGATTGGTGTAAGTTGTGTTTAGAGCGTGCTATGTTCAATTATTTCAGTCTTATTTTCGACCAAACAACTAACAAGAATCTAATCATGCTCACATTTATGTTTTCTCTTTTCTTTTTCTTGAAAATGATTTGGAAAACAAAAAACAAAAAATTAATAAAAATAAAACAAAACTTAATTCTTTCTTTTTATTATATCTTCATTATTTGCCCAGATCATTCCTATTCAATTAGTTATTCACGAATTAACTTTTTCTTTTGTAAAAAATAACCAATTAATATTCACACTGAAAAATTATCACAACTTTTTAATATTCTGCAATAAAAAAGGAGAAAAAAATAAGTAAATTAGCAAAGTATTTTAGATTTATCAATGTTAAGAAAGTACGGACAGTAACAGGAGCAAATACCTGCAGAAAACGGCGCAAGGGTCTTGGAGGGCCCTTGGAGATGGGCGTTTGTTGGTTAGAGGAATGCCGCCATGAGAGCTCACCGTTGCTTCCGCATATAACCTTGCACCCGGACACAACAATCTCTATGCACCACAAATCTGGATTCTTTTGCCAAAGCACAAACCCGCCAAGCTCCTCCGAGGACTTCTTAACGTCTACGTTGCTGCCCTCGTTGTCGTCGTCGTCGCTGCTTTGGTGAAACTCCGATGCACTAATCTTAATTGCACCGGTTGCGCACATGTTCTGCACCAAGTTCAACGCCGGTTGCCCTCCGGTCGCTGCCACGTACTGTTGCACTATGTATTTTGCCGTCGAAGCTTGCTGTAATTAACAAGTAATTGAATTATTAGTATTACTATTACGCATGATTATAATTTTTACTCATAGAAATAAACAAAACCTAATAATCAGAATTAGTTCATTAATTATGAGACTCTTGTTTTTCATTCTAGACGTCCATAAAATTAGATATAATATTGTATATCATATACTCAATTATATGTATGGGACTCGCAAATAAGATATAGGATTCCACGCAATCTTGCAACATTTACCAACTAATCAAAAACATCACATTTATGTTTAAATGATTAATAGTTCACATGCAAATAGTACTCAGAAATTTGTAATTTGTATGTTAACTAGTAGTACACATCCATACAAATTTGCATAAAATAATTTCATATTATTACTAAAGAATAAATAAATAAATATGTATATATATAAGCTGTTTGGAAGACAGCTTAGACGATAGTTTAAACCAAAATTGATTTAAAATTCAAATTTTACAAGATAAAAAACTGTAAGGAAATTAGTTTCAACCTTAATTTTATGGTTTAAACTAATTGCCGAATACATTAATAAATAAGTAATCTACATCCCTCCCTCTAATATTTGATTATTGGTATTTCCCAAATGACAAAAAAAATCACATAATTGTGAAGAGAAACTTTCCAACTAACCGAAATTAGCCAGGAACATAATTAAATCCTGAACCACAAGTGATATTGCCAGTTTTTTTTTTTTTCCTTTCTTTCTCTTCTCTCATTTTATCACATACAAATTCATTCGACGTAAAATAATAATCTGACATACATTTTCAAAGAATTAATATTAGCAGAGGTGGGTGATGGTTGTTGTTACGTACAATAGAACAATCTTTGACCGGACGGTGGATGGAATGGCCTAATTGGACCTGAAGAGGGATAAGCGGCGATCCGACAAGGTAGAGGAGGAATCGGAGCTCGTTAAGGCGGCCGGCGATGATTGGAGCCGACCATTTGTCGGAAGTTTGAGCCTTCATCCACGTCAACATGTTTTGAAACCTCATCATTGCGTTGTTTCCCATGCCTTTGAACATTTCTTCCGGTATGGGAACCTCAAGAACGGTCTCGAGCCCATCTTCCCTTTCAATGTTGGGACACAACTTCCTCATGTACGGACGTGCTATGATATGATATAGAGAGAAATAAAATTGAAGGATTGTGGTTAGAGAGATAGAAATAAGGCATATAAGGGTCAAGGGTTTAAAAGAAAATTTTCTTTCCTGCCTGATCAAGCCTCTATGACTTGACAATGGAAAAAGGAGATCTATGTCTATGTGGGAGGAAATGAGAAGAAATTGGTGGAGATATGCATGAACTTCCTAAAGACTCTCCTTTCTTCTAGGTGTCTTGTGGGCACCATTCAAAAGCTGGATTTCTTTGGTTAATTTTCTTTTATTCTTTTACATAACTAAGAGATTAAGGGAATTTCTTTTTTTTTTTTTTAAAAAAGAAAAAAAAGCAAGGGGATATTAACGATAGGAATTGTATCTTTTCTCTATAGGTAAGAACTACTTTTTTAACCGTTGGATTAACATTAACGGTTTGATATAAGATTGAAGTGTGTATATATATATAAATCAAACCTTTAAAAATATTAATCCAACAACTAAAACAAATAATTCTTATCGTAAATATTCCGAAAGATTTATAGCATAGCTTATTTAAATCTAAATTTGATGCCACAATATTCTTGTCTCTACAATTGCCACTTCAATAATTATTTATCATATCATCCAGATATAACCACCTGACCACATAATCAGAAGTTGAATACTCAACATAATTAAATAGTTAAATAAAGTGTCAAAATTTGATTAGAGGGACAAGTAAGGACACATAATAATAAGACTACAATATTGAAACCAACTATCGATGTAGATTTCTGCCACGTTAATATGTTTCCTCAATTTTGACCTTCTAATAAAATGACTACACTACCATTTTTTTATAATCATAAGTCTCTCTCTCTCTTTCTATTTTTAATTCACTCTGTCATATCAGAAAAGAAAATCACTCTCTCCCTCATCTCTCTCCTCCTCCCGGAGGGAGCTCGCCGCCACCTTCACGCCACTGCAAGAAATGCCGCTTTTCGATCTAAGCTCAAACTTGTGGCGACCATATTCAGCTCATCAAAGCAAGACAAATCTTTGTCCACCATTGAAATGAAGTGAAGGAATGCTTGGCTTGTCTCAGAAAAAATATCTTCACTTGTCCCCTCATAGTTTTCTGTTGAGTTAAGGTATTTATGAATGCCTAAGTCATGCGTATGTGAGAATCTTGCGTCTTTGTCTAATCAATGGGTAGAAGAGATGGAAGTTGGCACTAGGAGAAATCCAAGGGAATGCCAAAAGTATCATACATATATGTTACTTTTTAAATATTGTAACATATTTGCCCTCGCACGTCACTTTCTCCTTGTATATATCAACTTCATAACGAAGGGAGTCTTTAGAGAATAACACAAAACTGAAAAGGAAAAAAAAAAAAAAAGCTTTAAAAGGGGCAGATTTTCTATTTTTCTCTTACGTTTACATAAACGAATTTTTATACATTAAATGTGTATATTAACAAGCATGAGGGCACCAAAAATATATTACAAGCTCTGAAGCTCAAATCATAGTTCTCACTAAGAATTGACCAATTGTAAATTTTTTAATATACCTCTAGGAACTATCATAATATGACAATCCATTAAACTCTCCACTAGCTAGACCACATTATTAAGCTGATCAAACATGAAAAATATATGAAAATGCACCAAATATAACTATTCAACGAAAGAGCAATATCTCTGCACGCTTTTTACACACTAGAACCATTTGTCCTCTGCTGAATTTCAACATCAGCCCTAATTCCAGTTTTGCCCTTTGATCCACTGAATAGGGTCTCAATCTCTTCCAATGATCTACCTTTGGTCTCGGGCAAAAAGGTAAAGAAAAATATGCAAGGCAATTATCTCATACGCGGAAATGAAAGTCATGGAAACCGTGGCATTTATAAGCCTGCTCCCTGCAACCCAATTCTTGTCCCTTGGGCTCTCAAACTGAAGGGAGAACTCTCCGTACCATAAACCCACGTAACCGGCCCAAGCCCAATTACAAAGAACAGCACCTAGAGATAGAAAAAATTTCAATACGGTGTCTAAATTATTATTATAAAATTAAAATCTAACACAATATTTCAAATATCTTAAATATGTCTTTAATGATATTACATATTGTACTATATAATTACATATAAATAGTTTTAATAATATCATTATAAGACATTTGTAAAATTTTTACAAATTAAAATGATATTTTAATATAATAAATGTAATTAGGTTAATTGTCTCATTAACCTTCTAGACATAGACTGCAACAATTCTAAGGCCCAAAGCCCACAAACCTTCTATTTAGAATGCTCAAACACGGTCAACTGATACCCAGTCCAAATAGAGCCCAAATTGTTCCTCCCATGCTAGCCGACAAGAGAGGCCTACGCCCAACTTTAATATCTGAAGAGAAATTTAGACGTAATGTTATTAGAGACGTTAAAACCATAGCCAAAAAAATTAAAATATTTTTCAAATAAAATATTAGAAATGCTAAAACTAATGCCTATACTATTATAATATTATTGTGCAACTTTCTGTAACGATTAGTATATAATTATGGCAAAAGTCTCAAATCTGATACCTGACCGATACTTGTAATGTGTTTCTTTCGAATTCATGAAATCATTTTTTTTTTGTGTCTTTATATAATTTGTTTAAGTGTAATATTCAATACTACAAATATTAAATTGCATGTTACACGAAAATAAATTAAATCTTGTACGAACGTATGAAAAATGTTATAATTACGAACAAAAAAAAATTACTGAGTGTCCAACTAGTTTGGGTGTCTGGGAGAAACGTTTCTATGATTATATTATCTTTAAAATATTTTCACGCAATATCATGTGATTTTTACCTTTATCGCCACCACAGTAAAAGACGTCTTCGCTGCCCCGATCCCCTCAGCGGCCAACAACAGCGCATCTTTTCGAACGACACCAGCTGTATTAAGCACCCTCAGGCTGTACAAAACGACAGCCTTAATCCCCGTCGTATGCTGGAAAAACTGTAGGCCCAAAGAAGCAATCAAAATCCAACGCACCGAGCGTATGGGCCTCACTAGCAGCTCCTTCCAAACCCCCTGACAACAGCTGTTGCTAGGGACTTTGACCAAAACGTCGTCGTTGCAAGCTGGGAGATTTTGAAAAATAACTTAAAAAAAAACTGATTTTGATAAAATAATTTTTTTTTATAGTTTTTTAACGAAAAAAATATATTTTTTAGACATAAAAATAGTTTTAATTTTTTTTTACTCTATTGAGGTTTTTTTTTTTCTTACAGTTATTTTTATCTTTTAAAAAAAAATTTAGCACAATTTAACTACTTAAAAAAATATATTTTTCTTTAAAAAAAAAAAATCATTTCCTTAGGATTTCTTTTTCCCTTTCGTCAAATTATCCCCTCCTTCTATCCCAACCGCTTTTTTTTATATCCCTCAAGCGAATTTCGTGTTCTTCTTTGGAACCACAAACCAGCGGCAAAATCTTTTTGGCTTCCCCGAAACGACCTTGCAAAACCAACCACCTCGGAGATTCCGGCATTTTGAGGATTCCAAGGGCCAAAACAACAGAAGGAATTGCCAAAACTCCAAGCATCATTCACCATCCGAGGTTTAGGCTCAGCTTGCTGAACGCAAAATTTGAGACGTAGCCAAGCAAGAGGCCGAGGTTGATGCAGACCTCGGGGAAAGAGGTGAGGAAGCTGCGGCAAGATGGGCTGGAGATTTTGGCATAGCAGACTGGGCCTATCTTGAGGGCAAAGCCCATTGCGATGCCGGCGATGATTGGCCCGTCATGAGGATAGGGTAGGATGGGCCAAGGCCCATTATGATGGTGCCGATGAAGAAGATTAGAGAGGCGAGGACGATGGTGTAGCGGCAGCCAATGTGGTGGGCTATTCGGCCTGCGACGGCAGAGTCCACTAGGGCGCAGAGGTTTAAGATTCCGACCAGGATCTCGACTTGGACGTCGGTGATTTTGAGGTCCTCCTGTATGAATATCAGGGGCCCAGTAATCATGCCCGTGTCTGGATTGGATAAAAGAAAATGAATAAATATCTTTTTGAGAGATAAAAAAGAGTATACATTTAGAAGTTAGAGAAGGGTACACGCACTTTTTTCTTCATTTTTTTCCCACTTTATTTATTCATTGTATGATATGATTGTATGATATGGAGACTCTATTATTTTATTTTTTGTTTAAATAATTATTCTTTAAATAAATTTTTATAGTGTCAGATAAAATTTAAAAAGAGTAAAAAAAAGAGTGCCGTTAACATTCCTCTTAAGAGTTATTAATGCTCTTAGACAAAAGTTATAAAAGAAATTAAAGTGAGAGATTAGGCTAAGCTTATGGATATTATTGAAAGTTATTTAAATATTGCGAGCCATACTGTTTGTTCTTATAAGGTTATGACTGCATCCTCTCACAAAAGGTGGGTCTTACAAGTTTTACAAGTGGGCCTACCCTTTATAAGATGATAGGGCTAAAAGTATGCAATATTTTTCATATGTTAAAGGATCAAAATTATGGGATATTGTTATTAGGTTAAGCTTGTAATTAAGTACCATTATCATATATTTTATGGCTCATTTAGTTAAAGCAAAAAAGATTTGAATTTTAGTTGAATTTATAAGAAAAACGGAGTCCATATATACTAATAGGTACAAAAGATACAATATATATATATATATGCATGTAATAACACTTTTTTTGGCGTAAATTGTAGAAGCACGGTAATGAGATTACTTCAAAAGCGGAAAAAAAGAGCACAATTTTGGAGAAAGAGCGTACTTACTATAGCCAAATATAATGGTTATAACAGAGGCGATTATGACACATCCACATGCATCTGTGTTGATCCTTTTGGCCTGGATTTTACCGCTACTCTCGTCCATTATGTGTGTGGTAATAATAATCTTTCAGAACTATATATAACCTAGAAATTAGGTTAAAAACTCTATATCAAAACTCTTTATTTTCTGCTCTCGTGGCACCCTACTTTGCCTTCCCTTCGATTTAGCACTCATAACATTTTTCACTATATGGCATGCTCTTTGATTTAAGAACTTGAAAAAAAAAAAAGGGCTCAAATCAAGTGACATTTTTCTGTTGTATGTAAAGTGAAAAAACTAAATTTTTGATTTTGACAAGAACCATCATGACGTGCAAATTCACCTATAATTGGCTTAGATCTATAGCTTGGTGTGTGTACAAACCGCTCAGCCAAGACATCTTGTTAACTCAGTAATACAATGGAATATATATAGTTTTGACTATCCTTTTGGTTACATGTTTGGAACGTCTCTACGTGAAGAGATGGGTTCATAATTCTTGTGATTTGGCCACGTTTATTGAGTGTTATTAGGAAAAATTGATACAAAATTGTCCTTGACGATTGATGTGAAAAAGAGATTGTGGATGTGAAAAAATTGAACAAACCATAATTTTTTTTTTTTTTTTTTTTGCTTTTAAATTTGGTTTAACTCCAAGTCATGAAAGAAATAATTTGCAGTGTCAAAAAGAGGTTGGTATGTAATTAAATTAAATACATTTGTTGCGATCAATCAACTAGCATCGTGCCACGTCTCGGATATTTTTAACACTAAGTATGATGATCATTCATTTATACAGGCAACAACATATATACTTTCTAACCATCCTTTAATACTACAAAAAGATATACTTTCAATAATCTTTAAACTATATTGCTTAATTTGTTTGGGCAAACCAAGTTCCTTTTTTCTTTTTGCAAATTAAGAAAGTCTCTAAGTTCAATTTTATTAGTGCAAAATGTTGAAGTCTTTGCTTGTCTTATTAAGTTCGAATCAAAAAGTTTTAGTTTAAATTCATTTTTTATTTGTAATTTTTCATAACTGAAAAAATGTGATAAAAATTGTCTCAATCAGAACTGTTTGATTCAAGTTTATAAAAGAAAAACATGCTTAACGATCTCAAAGTAATTGTTCTACATCGTTTTACATTTCTTTGTTGGATTGAGGACAAAGGCCTTTTGCTCCATTGAACTTATGAGAACAAGCACATTTTGATGTCAAATCACAAGCACAGCATGGTAACCTAGTAATTGTCCTGATTACTATTGTTCGACACCGTTCCTCCTCTGAATTTCCACATCTCCATTGTTCCCGCTTCTCGTCCCGTTTCTGCCGAAAAGCACCTCCATCTCTTCCAACGTTTTCCCTTTTGTCTCGGGGCAAAAGAAATAGAAGAACCCCCAAGCCAAAATAGCCATTCCTCCGAACAAAAAGAAAGTCCCTCCAATAGTAATCGCTTGGTATATCGATATAAAAGTAATTGAAATCGTCGCGTTCATGAGCCTATTCACCGCAACCCCAATAGCCATACCTTGGGCCCTAAGCCTTAGAGGGAAGATCTCTGAGCTGTAAACCCAAGTTACAGGCCCAAGCCCAATAGAAAAGAAGGCCACGAACAAATACACCCCAGAAATACTAAACCCAAAGGCCCACAAAAGCTTCTCCTTCGAATGCTCAACAATGGTCAAACAAAGGCCAAGCCCATTTAAGGCCACGATCATGCCAGCCACACTGGTCAACAACAGACGACGTCGTCCGACCTTGTCAAGCAAGAAAGTTGCCACCAAAATGAATGTAGTTTTCGTGAGCCCAACTCCGACGGTGGCTAGCAAAAGCTTGTCTTTGCTCGTGACCCCGGCTTTCTTGAATATCCTCGGGCTGTATAAAACTACAGCCTCAATCCCTGTCGCGTGCTCGAAGAAGTGGATACCGACGGCGGCGATGAGGATCCATCGGACGGTCGGCGTCGGCCGGAGGAGCTCCTTCCAAATCCCCTTTCCGCGGCTGTGGGAGACCGGGACTTTGGCCATAACGTCGTCGTCGCAGTTCTCGTCGATCCCCGCTGCGAGTTTGATATCCCGTAACCGAGTTTCAGCTTCTTCCTTGGAATTAGAGACTTTATACAGGATTTCCTTGGCCTCCCCTAAGCGGCCTTGCCAGACCAGCCACCGCGGAGACTCGGGCATTTGATGGATTCCGATGGCTAGAGCTATCGATGGAATTCCGGCGATTCCGAGCATCATTCGCCACCCGAGCTTGAGGGTCAGCTTTCCGAAGAAGTAATTCGAGACGTAACCCAACAGGATACCGAGGCTGATGCATAGCTCCGGTAAGGAGGTCAGGAAGCCGCGGGAAGCCGGGGAGGAGATTTCGGCGGAGTAGACCGGTGCGATCATGAGGGCAAAGCCGACGCCTATGCCAGCGATGCACCGGCCGCTGAGGAGGACGGCGTAGTTGGGGCCGTATCCCATCAGGATAGCGCCGACGAGGAAGATTATCGAGGCCACGACGATGGTGTAGCGGCGACCGATATTGTCGGAGGTTCGCCCCGCCATTAGGGATCCGACGAGGGCGCAGAAGTTTAGTATACCCGCGAGGACTTCGATTTGGACGTCGTTGATTTTTAGGTCTTCTTCGATGAATATCATGGCCCCGCTCATGACACCGGTGTCTAATAAATTAGAAAAAACACAAAAACAAAAACAAAAACAATGAGAATAATCGTATTAGTACTTAAAATTGATCATCCAATCATTTTCATTAAATTCTCTGGCTTTAATTAACATGTTCACGAGTTCAAACTGATGTCTATGACATGTCATCTTAGGTCTTCTTTGGTAAATATCATGGCTACGCTCATGATACTGGTGTCCAGTAATTCAAAAAAAAAAAAGAAAATAAAATAACATATTTGTACGTATACTATTTCATCCTACTTCATGGTACTGTTTTTCGATCGATAAACTTTTCAATATAATATATATGATACGTCAATATAAACTTTCGCATATTTGAGAGACACGAATTTGGATATGTATATGCTAAAGGGAAGGAACCAAAACATCAGACATACACCCGTATATACATATGTATATATGTATATGTATATGTATATGTGTGTGTGTGTATATAGACACACACATACACAATCGCTAGCCACATCAAGGACAACTAAAAAAACGTTGCATAAAACAAGAAAGAAGATCTTCCATCAAAACGTAAAAGTACCCTAAAAAGTTGACACAAAAAGTTATAAATGATCGACCGGAAAGGAGAAAGAAAGTACCATATCCAAATATGATGGAAATCATGGAGGCAACTATTGAGCATGCACATGCATACTTGTTGAACTTTTCCTTGCCTTCCAGAAAACCCATGTTTATTCTCGGCTTTCACTGAGTTTTTTTTTTTTTTTCCCACACTATTATGATATCTATTGTTTAAAGCGAAAGAATGAGAGAAAGGATAAGATATAGGGAGTAGATATGGAAGGTAAATAAAAGCTATGGGCAGATCTTTCCAAATTATGGTGGACAGCTGTCTCTTGCAATACCCCTACCGCATCTGTTTTCTAGTTTCTTAAGCTGGATTTGATATATATAGAGAAATCCCAACGAAGATTTTTGCTCAAATTAACTGACTTTATCCTTCTTAAGAAAAAAAAAAATAGTTACTACAAATAAAAATTTACGTTTATATTATATGTATTTGTGCCAGTATATAAAGAAACTGTGATATGTGTCTGTTTTAGAGGGTGTAATTCCGTCATCGTCTAACATTTAATGGCAGCCATAACAGCATGACCCGATCTGAACCAACTTGGCAAAAAGGTCTTATTAACTAGTTTGTTTTTTTTGTTGAATTGAGATAAGGCCGACAAAAGACCCGCGTGTAGGTTTGGCTGATCACCCGTTGGATTTGACACTCGTCGAGGCATCTTTGAACTTTCAACTTAATCCAACTTGGAAGAGAGAGGGAATAAAACGCGATTTTTTTTAATGATGGAGAAGACAGTTGTGTTTTTATTGGCCGTAGAGCAAAATATTTTAATCGTTAGATTAACTTGTGATTGTTTATATCAAATATTTATAACGTGTCACCGAATTATTTCTAGACGTAAATTAAGTCATGGTTAAAAGGTTAGTCTCATAGCTAAAGACGGTATAAAATTGTCTTTTTTATTATATGAATTTTAAAAAAAAACCTAAATACAATTTTTTTTTAAAAAAAAGATAAGACACTTTTTTCAATGTTACTAGCTAAGTTTTTCTTAGCACGTGACATTTTAATTTTTTCAAACAAATTTATCTAATAAAAAATCATTTTTTTTTTCAACGTATCCACAAGAGTGTCATACATCTTTAATACCACCCCATTCCATTCACACTTTAATTTTAAAAAGCAATCTTATTTTTCTTCGCTCGTTGTTTTTATGATTGCCAAGCTCGTGATTACCTGTGGGAGAAGCCAAAAAAAAGAATAAAATAAAATAAAATAGATGCAATTACCAACGATCACAATGCAATGGTATATACCATATCTACAATAGATAATGCCATGGGCCAGCAGCAAAAAAGAAGTCATCATCAAAAAAAAAAAAAAGCTTTGGCAAAATATTTTTATATCTTACACTTCCTAAAAAGACTGTTTGTGTTAAGAATTATATACAGGCCATGAACAAAAACCACTTAGCATTTCACTAATTATCATGTTATAGACAAGGGCATTACCATAAAACCTAGTTAGAATAGACCGAAAGTGTACTGAAATTGTCAAAAATGTTAAAAAAGGAAGATATAGAAATTTTAAAAGGATGGAATATAATTTTAAGGAGGTAGGGTATAATGTTAGGGAGGACGGATCATAATTTTTATAAAATTTTATATACAATGTTGAAATAAAAAAGTTCATACGGGCAGCTGTCCGCCCTCGTTATGTGTGTAACTTCTCCTGTAACGTTTTAAAATTTAATAAAGTAATATTAGTAAGTAAAATAGTGAAACTAGTGTGCCATGCTGTATTTTTAAACTTAATTTGGCTATTTTGTGGTATTTCTAAATTAATGTTATTTTTTATTATCTTGACGATTTTTTTAAATTACTCTTAATTATTTTGGTTTGTTATTTTAAATTTTGAAAACAAAACAATTTGTCAAATACACTCATTTCTCAAAACTGTGGGTGGCATACGGGTTTCACACGGTGATACCACCCACTTTCTCTCTCTATTTATTCCCTCTCTCTCCTCCTTTCTCCCTCACTCACTCACGCTTTCTCTCTCCCTTTCTCACTGTCTCTCGTTCTCTCCCTTTCTCTCTCTTCTTTTCTTAAATTTTTGAATAAAAAATCAAGCCAAGCTTCAGGTTTTAGTGGATTGAAGGCTCAGGAACGTGACTTAACAACCACAAACACGATTCAAGGATTTAATCAAGATTAGTTTTCAAAATTTCAAAACTTTTGCAATTTTTCAATTTTCTATGTATTTTGGAATCTAAATTCGTTTAAGCTTAGAAAACCTTTAATCTAAGTTAGAGAAACTTAGAATAGCAAGAATCTAAGCTTAGTTTGAAGAAAAACATATTTGAATCAAGGTTTTTCATTTTTCCTCTATTTTGCTATTTTTGGATTTTGTTTGATTTTTTGATGTAAATCTTGTTTAAATTAGTTTAAAAGTGTCCTACTATGTTTTTCTACCTTCTATGAGTGTTTTGCATGCCTGGAATTTGAGAAAATAGATTGAATTTGAGAATTGAGCTCGGGAGGCCGAGACTCGGGTTTTGGAAAATTCTAGAATTTCCTAGTTCGGCAGGCCAAACTTGAAGTTCGGTAGGCCAGATTCATACGACTGGCAGGCCAAACCAGGAAAAGTTTGTCCGACCAGACTTGGCTTGCCTGTAGGCCGAACCAGGGAGACCGGCAGGCCGACTGAGCATAGTAAAAATTTGTCATTTTTCACCCGTTTTTGCTGTTTTGAACCATGATTAAGAATTTAAACTTTAAAGTATGATTTTATGAACTATATGGCACACCAGGACACCATGAGGTAGGTTAGTAATGTAAAATATCCTAAGCTAGAAATTGATGAGCTTAGTTAATGTTTAAGGTTGTTCGAGGTTCTGCGGAGCCAACGTATAGCAGACCGAGACTGCGGTGTGGAAACTGACACGAATATCGATGTAGGACTTTTACCTCTTCCTTGGTAACTAGGCTTTTAATGATCTTGGCCTTAAAGAATTTTATTTTAAAATATTTTCAATAAATGACATAATGTTTTTAAATGTCTTCAAAAGCGGCTTTCAGCCACACAATGATTTCTTTCAAAATGATTTGCTTCAAAGTGATTTCCTACAAAATGATTTTCTTTAGAATGAACTTCAAGAAACGGTTTAGATAAACTTCTTAACAAATTTCATTATTCTTCAAGAATTGTATAATTATAATGAATCGAATAATAAATGTAATTGAGAATACCCGGTAACATGATTTAAGTAATAATAAATACACATAAGGGCATGATGCCATAATCAGAGATCGGGTCGTGTAGTGAGCGACCTTGGGGGCAGGTTCTGAAACTCAGCTGGGCCACTACGGTGGTGATAAATATGGTTTGCTAAGAAAGGAGAAAAAGGTACTATCTAGATGGACTGTTTTTGATAATATTTATTTAAACAAATTTATTTATTTATTTAACCTTGTTCTTCTAATCACTTCCCTGAAAGGTGAATTTCATGTTTAAATAGTTTATTTGTTTTAAAATGTAGTCATACTGAACCTTTCGCTTATTTTTTGCTTGTTTTCAACCCCCTTTTTTCTCCTTTAGGTGAAACCCAGTTTAGGACTGATGGAGAGTCCGCTGTCCGGATTCGCAAGCAATAGAAGATCTTGAGTAGGTTAGTAGCTGTAGTAAATCAATGCATGTATTATTTAAATTTTATTTTTCATGTTAGACTATGACTGTAATAATTTACTATCAATACTATGTGTGTACACACGTTGTGGGGCCCAACATGTACCCTCCTTGCCCTCTCTATTATTTTATTTCTTTTATTTCCTTCTTATCCATTTTTTTTACTATTTTTAATAATTAATCAAAGGTTTTAATTTGTATCGCATTTTTAATATAATTAATTAATTCCTTAAATTGAAAATTTTTAACAAAAACTCTATTAAATTAATTAATCAATCATCACGTCACATTCCGTACTCCGGGGCATAACAGAATGGTGTTAAAGCTTAAGGTTCTGAACTTTGAGAATTGTGCACACATAGGTACGATAGTGAAAAGCCTCTGACAGTCCAATTTTGTCTCTAGAATCAAGAGAGAATGGCACCTGAGCGTCATCCAGTTGTGGCTGACGTAAGTCTCATGATTAAGGAAAGAATGATAGGGACATCATTTGCCGCTTTTGGCAATGGCAGCAAGGGTTAGGCCTGAAATTTCTAAGGAGAGTCGCGAGCATGAGTGCCTTAAGGAGCTTAGGCATGTGTTTACCCTAGCTTTCGATGGAAAATAAGGGTCTGTAGGTGGCTGAAAACCGGTTAGACTCAGTAGTAAAACGTTTGGATATCCTTGGTGTACCGGTAGTGTGTCGAGTGGAATTCATGGGTTGTAAGTTGGCTGGTAGTGCTGATACCTGTAAAGGTAAGCGAAGCATCTGGAGAATGGTGAGAGCATCGATGAGGAAAGATTCAAAGAATTGTTCCGTGAGCGTCATTTTTATAGGGATGTAGAGACCAAAGGATCGTTGGATTCTACTGGTTGGAATAGAATGATAAGATGGTCAAAAACATGAGGTTAAGTTTGATGAGTTGGCCAAGTTTGCTCCGTTCGTTGTGGTATTTGGACGTGAAAAGTGTCTCAAGTTTTAGGAATAGCTTAAGGCATTCATTCAACAACAATTGGTGGTCTTTTGACTTTGAAATTCTAGGAGGCTAGAGTTGTCAGCCTTATCGATAGGAGTAGATCATGCTCACTACTGTAAGAATCAGGCGAGAACATTAGGGGGACCCTAGCGGAGCAATGGGAGAGGTAGCGATCGTCAAGCTTAGGTAGAGAATCGACATGGTAGCATAGCAATGGAGGCAGTAGATCATCCAGCAGCAGACAAAGCAACCCTTGCCATTTCTGTAGCAGTCATGGTACATAGGGAGGAGCTGTTCAGTAGGAAATGCTCGACAAGGATCTTAGACTAGAGAAGGTGTAAGCTGTCAGCTTTAACCTCAGTCTTCATCTCCACCTCTGTAACTTCTTCGGTTTTAACTTCATCAGTTTCTTCCGCAGCAGTATTGTCTGATGAACCCAAGACATGGCAACGTTAGCAGAAGGGAAGGAAGAGGCTCCAGTTCGAGTTTGTACAGTAATTCTAGGGAGTTTGGATACTCAGACCAGTGACGTGATAGTTGATAGTACGGTCTTAGTTTGTTCTTCTTTAGTTTTGGTTCTCTTCGATATTAGTGCCATTCATTCTCTTGTTTCGAGCTCATTTGTGCATGCCTTGGAAGTTGAAATAGGAGAATTTGATGAACCCTTAGTAAATACCTCACCTTTAGAACTAGTGTGAGCGTGAACCATAGGTGTAAACGTCATGAGGTAATGATTGGGGATGGGACTTCGAGAAGTAATTTGGTTATGATCCCCATGAGTACTTATGATTGATCTTAGGAATGGACGGGTTGTCCAAGAATGTGCAACTGTAGTTGTCGTGCTAAATAGTTGAGCTTAGGGATAGATAGGGGGACGATGATCGTTTACTGGGGTGATAACGATCGAGTAATGAGTGAGTAACTCATGAAAATGTGTCTAGGTGTACAAGGGAGACCTAGCATGTTATATATACATAGGTGTAAACCCTTAGTAAATACCTCACTTTTAGAACTAGTGTGAGTGTGAACCATAGGTGTAAACCTTATGAGGTAATGATTGAGGATGGGACTTCGAGAAGTAATTTGGTTATGATCCCCATGAGTACTTATGATTGATCTTAGGAATGGACGGGTTGTCCAAGAATGTGCAACTGTAGTTGTCGTGCTAAATAGTTGACCTTAGGGATAGATAGGGGGACAATGATCGTTTACGAGGGTGATAACGATCGAATAATAAGTGAGTAACTCATGAAAATGTGTCTAGGTGTACTAGGGAGACCTAGCATGTTATATATACATATATTTCTCTTAGATCTAAGGGAGGAATCTGATGTCATAGGAAGAAATGTAGCAACATTGGTGGCTAATGAGTTCAAGGATGTCTTCCCCGATGAGTTATCGTGATTAGCATCGCAATGGGAGGATTAAGTTGGTGTCAAGTTATTCCCAAGGACCGCTTTGATTTTCGTAGCACCGTGTCGTTTGGCGCTTGCAGGAATGAGGGAGAGTTAAGGAAACAGCTTCAGGAACTCACAGGTGAAGGATATATTCAGGACTGTGTAGGATACGTTAGTTTCATTTGCTAAGAGGCACAATAGTATGCTTAAGTTACGCGTTGGTTATCTACGGCTGAATCAGGTTGTCGTGAAGGACAAATATCCCAGGGCTAGAATCGATGAGTTATTTGATCAGCTAGAAGTTCCTGATACTTCTCGAGAACAGGTTTATGATCCAGAAGCACCAGCTGCAGGCTTAGAAGGTCAAGTTTGAAGCATATCATTTTGAGTAAGGTGTCTCAGTGGATTTGTCTAAGATTGAGGCTATAGTACGGTGGGGGCGACCATGGGTCGCAGCCAAGATTTATAGCTTTTTAGGACTTGCCAGGTACTACAGAAAATTTTGTGAAAGGTTTCCCCAAAGGTAACGGTTCCATTGACGCAGTTGATTGGGACAAGTGATAGGTATGAATGGGACGAGGGATGTAGATGCTCTTCCCAATAGTTGAGAAAATTGGTTGACTACAACTTCTGCTCTGGCTACATCGGACAGTGACGAGTTTTATAGGATCTACATCGTTGCAGTAAGACAAAAGCTTGGATGTGTGTTGATGCGGCATGGACAAGTGGTGACTTATGGATTGTAATAGTAACAGCCTCATGAGCAGGACTTCCCTACTCATGATTTAAAGCTCACCGCAATGATTTACGCTTTGAGGGATCTAGGGAAGCCACTTGTTGGAGTGATATTTTAGGTATTCTCGGATCATAGGGGCTCAAGGTATTTGTTCACTCAGAAAACTTTGAATTGAGGCAGCAATGGTGGGTGAAATGCAGAGAGGGCCAAGATATCTTGTTGTAGTATCATCTGGGGTAGGCCATTGTGGTTGTAGACGTGCTCAACAGAAGGTCTTCGAAAATTCACGCATATCTGGCACTAAAGGACTGGTGAGAGATGCTACCGTGAGCAGGAATGGGCCGTAGTACCATGAAGACTTTGATTCGACGTCTGTGTATTTCAGGGATTCGATTTTAGCACTTGTTCAGATGGTAAGGCAAAATTAGTAGTGAGACCAATATCTTCAAGGAGCGTGGACGCGAATACAAACTGGGGAGCAGATTGAAAACCAGAGGTATTCCTACCAGTGGATCGTTGCAGTCTCAGGAAATGTCTAGCAATGTCGGCAATCGAGGGAGTGATGAAAGCCTTGATGACTGAAGCTTGCAAGTTTCAATTCGCCATTCATTCTAGGAGCATGAAGATGCATCGTGTTTTTCAAGGACAGTACCGTTGGAAAAGCATGAAGGGAGATACTCAAGCGTACATAGCCAAGTGCATGATTTGTCTACAGGTGACAGCCAAGCATCAGGAGCTCGTTGGTTAGCTTTAGCATGAGAGCATGTCATGGCGGATTCTTTTCTGGGTTGCCAAGGACGGAGCAAGGACGTGATACGATTTGGGTCGATGTTGGCAGGTCGACGAAATCTATGCGTTTTATCCTCATTAGGTCTTAGTGTTCACAACAAGTTCTTGGAAGAGCTTTCAGGAATCTTTGGGCATATACTTGGATTTTAATGCAACTTTTCATTCTTAGATCGATAGGCGGTTTGCTCAAGGTGTTCATATTTTTAGAGGCACATGGCATGCACGTGTATTGGATTTTAGCAGGAATTGGAAACGACATTTGCATCTAGCTGAGTTGGGTACAACAATAATTGTTAAATAAGCATCAGGATAGCACCATTCGAAGTACTATATGGATGGCTGTGTCGATCGCAGTGATTCAAGTAGGCTAAAGACAAGACCATTATTGAACCCAGAGAGACTCGCGAGAACAACAAAAAGGGCTACTGTGTTACGTAATCGGTTGAGAGCAGCTCAAGGTAGACAAGAGAGTTATGCAAATGGGAGAGACTAACCTTTAGAATTCGAGGTAGGGGATTTCATTTTCTTGAAGGCTTCACTGTGTAAGTGAGTTTTGCATTTTGGTGTGCGAGGGGAAAATGCATCGAGGTATGTCGGGTTGTTCGAGATTCTTAACGCGTTAGGGTGATCGTTTATTACCTTGATCTTCCTCCCAAACTCTCTCATGTTCATGTCGTATTCTGCATGTCGGTGCTTTAGAATGTTCGCTCAAGTCAAGCAAGATCGTATCGATTTGTAATATACATATTCAAGAAAACATGACCTATTAAAAGGTACTGGCTTAGATTTTTGACCGAAAAGTGATAGATTTAAGGCGCTGTGAGATTCTGTTAATGAATGTGGTGTGGTAGCACGACAAGGTTGATGAGACGACCTAAAAATCAGAATTGATCATGTGGGAGTCTCGCATTTATTTTGTACTTAAAATGATTTTTAAATTTTGAGGACGAAATTTCTTTTAGGGGTGGAGAGCTATAACGCCCCAAAATTTAATTAAGTAATATTAGTAAGTAAAATGGTGAAACTAGTGTGCCATGATGTATTTTTAAACTTAATGTGGCTATTTTGTGGTATTTCTAAATTAATATTATTTTTTATTATCTTGACGATTGTTTTTAAATTACTCTTAATTATTTTTGTTTGTTATTTTGAATTTGGAGAACAAAACAATTTGTCAAATACACTCATTTCTCAAAACTGTGGGTGGCATACGGTTTCCACATGGTGATACCGCCCACTTTCTCTCTCTATTTATTCCCTCTCTTTCCTCCTGTCTCCCTCACTCACTATGCTCTCTCTCTCCCTTTCTCACTCTCTCTCGTTCTCTCCCTTTCTCTCTCTTCTTTTCTTAAATTTTTGAATCAAAAATCAAACCAAGCTTCAGGTTTTAGTGGATTGAAGGCTCAAGAACGTGAGTTAACAACCACAAACATGATTCAACGATTTAATCAAGGTTAGTTTTCAAAATTTTAAAACTTTTTCAATTTTTCAATTTTCTATGTATTTTGGAATCTAAGTTCGTTTAAGCTGAGAAAACCTTTAATCTAAGTTAGAGAAACTTAGAATAGCAAGAATCTAAGCTTAGTTTGAAGAAAAATGGATTTGAATCAAGATTTTTCATTTTTTCTCTATTTTTTTATTTTTGAATTTTGTTTTATTTTTTGATGTAAATCTTGTTTAAATTAGTTTAAAAGTGTCCTACTATGTTTTTCTACCTTCTATGAGTGTTTTGCATGCTTGAGATTTGAGAAAACAGGTTGAAATTGAGAATTGAGCTCGGAAGGCTGAGACTTGGGTTTTGGAAAATTCCAAAATTTTTTAGTTCGATAGGCTGAACTTAAAGTTCGGCAGACCAGATTCATACCACCGGTAGGCCAAACTTGGAAAAGTTTGGCCGACCGAACCTGGCTTACCGGTAGGCCAAATTAAGGAGACCGGTAGGCCGATCGAGCATAGTGAAAATTTGTCATTTTTCACCCGTTTTTATTGTTTTGAACCCCGATTAAGAATTTAAACTTTATAGTATGATTTTGTAAACTAAATGGCACACTAGGACACCATGAGGTAGGTTAGTAATGTAAAGTATCCTAAGCTAGAAATTGATGAGCTTAGTTTATGTTTAAGGTTATTCGAGGTTCCGCAGAGCCAACGTGTAGCGGACTGAAACTACGGTGTGGGACACTGACATGAGTATCGAGGTAAGACTTCTACCCCTTCCTTGATAGCTAGGCTTTTAATGATCTTGGCCTTAAAGAATTTTATTTTAAAATGTTTTCAATAAATGACATAATGCTTTTAAATGTCCTCAAAAGGGGCTTTCGGCCACACAATGATTTCTTTCAAAATGATTTGCTTCAAAGTGATTTCCTACAAAATGATTTTCTTTAAAATGAACTTCAAGGAATGGTTTAGATAAACTTCTTAACAAATTTCATTATTTATCAAGAATTGTATGATTATACTGTATCAAATAATAAATGTAATTGAGAATACCCGATAACATGGGATTTAAATAATAATAAATACACATAAGGGCATGATGCCATAATCAGAGATCAGGTCGTGTAGCGAGCGACCTTGAGGCAGGTCCTGAAACCCAGCTAGGCCACTACGGTGGTGATAAATATGGTTTGCCCATAAAGGAGAAAAAGGTGCTCTCTGTATGGACTATTTTTGGTAAGATTTATTTAAACGAATTTATATATTTTTAACCCTATTCTTCTAATCACTTCCCTGAAAGGTGAATTTCATGTTTAAATTGTTTATTTGTTTTAAAACATAGTCCTACTGAACCTTTTGCTCACTTTTTGCTTGTTTTCAACCCCTCTTTTCCCCTTTAGGTGAAACCCAGCTTAGGACTGACAGAGAGTTCGCTGTCCAGATTCGCAAGCAATAAAGGATCTTGAGTAGGTTAGTAGCTGTAGTAAATCAAGGCATGTATTATTTAAATTTTATTTTTTATGTTGGACTATGACTGTAATAATTTATTATCGGTACTATGTGTGTGCATACGTTGTGGGCCCGGTGGGACCCAACACTTACCCTCCTTGCCCTCTCTATTATTTTATTTCTTTTATTTCCTTCTTATCCATTTTTTTTTACTATTTTTAATAATTGATCAAAGGTTTTAATTTGTATCGCATTTTTAATATAATTAATTAATTCCTTGAATTGAAAATTTTTCACAAAAACTCTATTAAATTAATTTAATCAATCGCCACGTCACCTCTCATACTCCAAGACGTGATATCTCGCTTGACTTTGGACAAAGACCATTATCAGGTAGAAAAAAGATGATAAGTTTGTAAGTAGAGAGTAGAGAAAAGTAAGGTTGCATTATTGTAAATAGTTAATTACATAACTATAAATCCTAGTTTTAACTATTTCTCAATTTATCCCTCTATTTAAGAAACTACAAAGGTATCCTTTGAATTTAAAAAAACTTGCTTTAATTTTATTTCTAGTAGACTTTTTGGACAAAAAAAATATGAAGATAAAACAAATATACAATTAACTAAACTTGGTTTATTTTTAAAATATATTTTTCTTCATGAGAAAATTTTTTAAAAATATTTTTACACTTAAAATGTCATAAAACTTAAGAACTTTTTCTTGAAATTTGATATTTTGTATTAAGAGTTTTTATGTTTTTATTTCTATGAAATATTTTTCATGACTGTTTAAGGGTAACTATGTCATTTTGCCCTTTTTTTCTATTTATAAATATGAAATTGAAACAAGTTTTTTAAATTTAAAGGATACTTTTGTAGTTTCTAAAAATAGAAGGACAAATTGAAAAATATTTAAAACTAAGAAGCATGATTATGTAATTAACCCTTATGGCAAATAATGAGTATAACAAAAAGTGTGTAAATATGGATTAAGGATTAAAAAAGGATGGCACTTCTGTAAATATTTAAAAAAACGACTTATTACTAAGTGAGTTTGTTTGAAAAAATTACGATAGCACATGTCAAAAGTATAAACTAGTATTTGAAAAAGATCTTGACACATGGTCTGTATTTAGCACTCTTTAAAAAAAAAAAAAAAGGAGAGAGACATTTTATGTTCTAATCCATAAAAAGAGTCAAGATTTGTGGTCTTGTTTTTCTCTAACTTTTGACACCTCATTGAATTGTTTAACTATATATTTTTAGTATTAAGATCCTATTAATCATATAGTCAACTTATTAAATTTAAATATATAAACTGATATATAAGTAGTTGAGAGACAACTAAAAAACAGAAAAATAGGGACAACAAATCCACACTCAGTTTAATTTTGCTATGACTCCAAAATGAAATGTTGCTATTCAATTGTGGCCGGTATAATCCCCGATTTTTTTTTTTATCAGAAGGTATTATCCCTTAATTTATATCACTAGACGTTATAAGTACGTTTTGGATAATTGAGTACTTTACCTTTCTTGCGTCGGTATAAATATGCTTGAATAATTGAATAATATTGCAGATTCATTAGTCATAAATATGTTTGAATAATGACTAATTGACTACCGTACATCATCAGGGTATGCATGGGCTAACCATAACCACAACGTGCGCAAACGACCTATTCATTAAACGCGTTATCCTTTCTGTTTTGATACTTGTGGTATGGGTCATAATTCGTGTTAATGGCCGTATTCGTGTCAAAAAATGCCAATACAAACACAACCTTTTTATTAGTAATGGTAAAACATTACCCGTTTAAATATATTGAATGAATAATTGATATAATTATGATTTATTTAACATTTTTATGACAATATTTTTAACAAATTTATTGGTCAACATATGTAAAAAGAAAGTAAAGTTTAAACACCTACAAATTTTAAAATTTATATTATTTTCATTTAATACATCATATAACATTTATATGACAATTACGTTGCAAATGACACATACAGTTACTCGTGTCACTTCTTGCCAATCTAAATTTAGTTAGGCCAACTCAAACACAACTTGTTTATTATTCTTGTTAACTTGTTATTGACCTAATTCATTTATAGTAAATTCAAACTCGTTAACATTGTATGAACTATTATAACTTTATTTTATAATGAAAACCATTATCAAATTTGGATCCTTCAAGTTAAATCACTGAGAGAATTAACAAGATGTGGAAGCTAAGCTAAATCCATGTATTAGAACTGTGATTTCTGAGTCTGTAGATTGAGAATCTTTCAGGTCTAGTACGTAAGTCCTCCTTTAGAAAATATCTCTATAATCTCTTGTAGATGAGTGGTAGAAAGAAAATGTACATACTGACTTAAGGTCCACAGCCCCTTTTATATGATTACAAACCCTAACAGTTATCCTTAATTACCAATTTAGCTTATCATAAAATCAATAGTTATATTTTGGTCTCTACATATAGAAGACATGTACTTAATAATGCTTTAAAGCCCAAATCACTTTAATTAAGCTATCATTATCAGATAGCCTATCATACACATTTATTTAATATATTAGCTTATCATTAAAATTAAATAATACATACGTATTTAATATATTAGCTTATTAACTTAATATAAACTTTATAAAGTTTGTGGTGTCATGGTCTTAATTGCCACCGAAGTCATGCAATAATGCAGTGGCATTAGAGAACGACAAGACCGATATTTAATGCTCACAAAAAGCAATCCGCTGACTCTTAAGAAAGTTCATGCATAGTACCAAAGAGTTCGACACAAAATTTTATGCAATCTTGATCTACCTTTGGGTTTGGGGACCATCTAAAGCGCACGCTAGACTTGGACGCACATTTAAGATTTTGGTATGGTGATCAATATTAAAGATCACTCTGTAACTATAATGTGCATTTAATAATAATAAGTAATTGAAAAAAACAAAAAGGACATAAGATTGATCTTTTTGATTAACCAACAATTTTGTATATAAGAGCATATAATGTATGTATATACTAAAAAGATATCAAGTTCTATATAATTGAACCGAATCTTTTGCTTTCCTTTTCCCTTGTCATATACTCACTGGCCAAGTCTCTATTTTTTAAAATTCTTTTTATTATCGCATACAGCTCTAGTTCGAATAATAATAATGATAATAATAATAATAACAATAACAACAATAACAATAATTTGTTGTTGTTATCATGTTATTGTCATTGTTGACAGCTTTTTTAATTTTAGGAGAAAAAAATACAAAGCTGGTATATATATTCAATTTTGATCAAACTTATATACCAACTTATAATGTTTTTATTGATAAATGTTTAAAATATTGTCATATTAATAAATAACTCATACATTGAGCTTAAAATTGGTGGTTTTAGCATTATCTCTTTAAATTAAATTCTAGGCATGGTACTTCTTAGGCAACTGTACAAGGAGCCTACAATATCGTCAACACGTCAGACTGTTACCTCCAAGAAAAAAGCAAAAAAAAAAGTCCAAACGTCAATCTTCCATTTTTGACTTGTCTTTAAATGATTGATCTGTGGTGCCCTCTTAAGAAGAAATAGTCAAATAAATCTAATGCGTTGTGGGCCAAACGTATCTTGTAACGAGAAATCTGAAAACCGACCACTGCCTTTTTGTTTTTTTTAGAGGATCATATGAGCACTAAGCTTGCCAGAGCCAGCGAAGGTTTCCAATAGTGAGTTTGATACATGTTATGAGTTTGGCAATTTCTCAGGCAAATACTAAAAAAATAATTTATCCGTAGATACTCAAATATGAAGAAAAGAATTTTAAACAGATTTAATGCTCAAAAACAAAGCCATATTGATTAAAATTCCCCCTAAAAAAAGAGCTTAAAATTTTAACATAGAGTTTGAATCGTAAACCGAATATGAAACTCTTACGTATTATAATGTAAAGCAAAAATATACTACAGTATAAAATTTTCACGTATTATAGTGTTTGAGTTCAAACGATTTAGCTTAGTTTTACATATTTCATAAATCCTAAGATTGCATATTTGGCCTAATAAACCTAGCGTCGTAAGTGGAGTATAATTACCTTTAAGGTAGGACTAATGTGTCTGGCTGACAAATAAACAAAAAGTTCCAAAGTTGGTCTTTTCACTTTCCTTCTCCGAATCCACTTTTGCCCTCCAAAATTGCCTAATGGTTCATGAAAACAATCACTGATAGAATATTTAAAATATATTTGTGCAACCTAATATGTACCTATATATGTCATTGCTTTATAAAAGATACAGCTGTTAGAACATCTTAAGTTTACAACAAAAGGGAAATTATATAGTTGATTATTTTGAAAAAAAATTAAATCATATAATATATTATAAATATTCTTTTGATGAAGTCATGTACAGGGTTGACATGAAATTACATTCTTTTTAATAAAATGATATACGATTGCAACTTGTTATCAGAAGATGAGACCAATTTTGTTTTTTAAAAAAAGGGCAATATTTGACAAAAATGCAAGGTAGGAAGCTGAAAGGCAAAAACATAAATCACGGTTATTTAGCTGATGTGCACATATTACTGGTTGCTCAGCATGAGGTCTTCTTAGCAAAATGTGAGCACCACCAAAAAAACAAAAACAAAAACAAAAACAAAAAAACAAAACAAAACAAAACAAAGAAAAAGCATCAGGTCACTTGTAGCCATTAGGCTTTGGAAAAAGTAGATTTATAAAAATAAAAATAAAAATAAAAATAAAAAAGGAAATGTCGACATGTTGAAGTGAAAGAGTGGAGAGAAATGGTAGGCAAGCCCTCTAATTGTAGCACATTCCTCGCTTGAAGGAAGATATTCAATACATAGTCAAGAAAATCTAAACACAAAATATAGCTCCGTGGTTCTTGTTACGTTTTAGGTTTTTGTTTCTAAAAACAAAATAAAAGAAAGCGAAAAAAGAGGTGGAAAAGAACTTGTAATTAGAGATTCCATTTTTCAGAATCGGTTAGACATTTTTTTTTAGAAAGGGAAAAATATATGTTGTGATCTATAACATGAAAACACCAATCATAACTATAAAGGCCTCTTACAACAAGAAACATATCACCATGATTTACATGCGTAAATTCAGATGAAATTCTTAAGTGGAAGTAATATATATTTGCATGCTTCACAAACAGACACACAAAGAGACATACTAAACATTGAGCAAACACAGTTCTTTAACGGATTCTCTACAATGGAAATATCCGATCAAACGATATTGAGGATCCAGGAAAAAACCACGAGCAATGACAAAAAGCTTCTAGCAGAGAGATGACCATCAATGCCAAAATCAAAAGAAAAAGATCGGTCGCCAAATTAGGAAAAAGCACTATTGACATGTTATATAATCCACACATGTGCACCAACAACACTGTACTTCCAACACCATCAAAAGCGTTGCACTGCTAAGGCGAAAGCTTAAGAGAACAAGGATGGCGGAAAAATGACATGCCTAGCATGCTGCTAAAAAACTACCACCACACCCTCCAAGGGCGGATGGACATATGTGTGACGGAGAATTCTTAATGCACACACTTTGCAGAGAGAATTATAATTATGCCTCCGCTTAATAGTTGAAATATATAATTATATCTATATTCAATTAAATATATCCCTAAATTTTTTAAAGCGTCTTCACTGAATATATTTTCTAGTCCTGCCACCGCGCTCAATTCGGCTCCTTTACCTCGTAATAGCAAACACCGCCCCACCACCATCTCGACATTACCCTTACGAGCTCGTGCTTAAAAATACAATCTGGAACCTAACGGTGCATGGAGTAAGAGTGTTGGGTTTCCGACCAGAACACACTTTTTCCCTTCTCTCTACGGTTGGCGCATCTTATGGGGTTTGGTCTGGAAGCTAAAGAACAAAAGTTTGCTAGAAGTGAAAATATGGGCCTGAAAATGAGGCCCTATTCCTTGCTAGGCTAGAGAATATTTGACCAGATAGAGTGAGTGGCTCTAAATGAGCCAGTTCCAATTTATGACACCGGCTAGTAGGCTAGCTAACATTTCAGGTTACAAATACAAACAAGATGTTAATTATAGCGAACAAAATTGTTTAAAAAAAAAAAAGGAATTTAGAAGGGAAAGGAGGGAAAGATTTGTGGAAAAAAGTGGGACAAAAGAACTTTGTGAAGGAGCATTGGCTTCGTAAAGGACAAAGTGAAAAAGGAAAAAAGGAAGAGACAATTGCATGCAAGGAGAATTTTGTTTCCTTGGATCCCCCCATGTGTTTGTTCCATGAGATAGTGAGATATATATATATATATATATATATATATATATAGAGAGAGAGAGAGAGAGAGAGAGAGAGAGAGAGAGAGAGAGAGAGAGAGAGAGAGAGAGCTTCTCTAAGAGTGAGCATTGACTTATCCTTCAGTCTAGTCTCTGCCTAGACATTTAATAACAGCAAACAAAACCTAGGCTCCCTTAAAGTGTACTCTCTGGAGAAACACTCGTAGATTTATGGAATTTAAATTTATAGTTTGAACGGCAAAGGGTAGCAGGAGCGTTCATGGTGGAAAAGCCATCAAGAAAATAAGAATATTTATTATTTTTAATTAGTCTGATCAGTATGAAACGTTTGAGAAACCAAATCGAAACAAATCATATATATAATGGTTTTGTTTGGATTTTACAATTTGTTTTCAATGTAATTAATCAACTATTTACATACAAGTTAATGTCAATTTTAGTCAAAAAAACTAAAATTGTTATCAACAGAAGATAATTTGCTATAAATTTGTAAGTTATAATTTGTCAAAATTTAAAATTTAAAAAACAAATTACTAAAGTGTGATAAATTTTGGGGCAACAGTGTAAAAAAATCCCTAATGAAAGAGAGAGAGACTTCTTAGTGGACCAACTAAACCAAATAAAAATAAAACTTACTGAGTGTTTTTGTTCTAATAAAAATTGATGAATTTAATACATTTAGTTTCAGCAAAATTTGTACTGTTTGTTCGTTTTGTGAACACCGCTAAAGGAAACGCCACAATTTATTTTTACGTTAAGAATTCTACAACAAATTGTTGGACTAATTGAATTTCTTATATGGTTGTGGGTTTGACCTATCGATAATTCGACACGCATTTAAGCTTCAATGAACTGATGAAGTAATGAGCTTGTATAGGGATAAATTATTGACATAAGATTATATATGTGAAGAGATAAGAAGGTATGTCTCAGCAAACAAAAATGAAAATGGTAATGTACAAAAATAAGAAAACTTTGGATAAATTATAAAAGAAAAATCTTATTAAAAAAATTCTCCAAAAGAAATCTCACAAAAAGATGAATATAATGTTGAATTGTAATTTGAAATGGTAATGGCATCTCAAACTAGAATGCATAAGCACTAGTGCAGATACGGATGACTACAATGCATATAATTTGAATGAAAAAGTTCATAAAATCATAAAATATAAAAAACTAAATATGGATATCTTTAACACATTAAACTCAACAACACAATTTACATTTTGTTTGACAAAAATAGTTAGAATCATTTTTTATAGCTAGAACTATTTTTGCTATACCGTTTTTTCTTATAAAATTTATGTTCAAAATTGTTTTAACTATAAAAAAAAATTCTAACCACTCTCTTACATACGCTCATTTTGAGAAAATTACATATTATGCTATGTTTCTAAAAGATGTAATTATTCATGCCATAGCTTAAGAAAGTTATGTCTCACTAACACTTATATTATATTTTTAAGTTGTGTCTGTTAGACATGTATGCTCTAAGGAGTAAAAATGTAATACGTTTTTGGAGACATTTTTATCAATAAAGAATTTATTCATTTATATATACCAAATATTGTCCTCTTTACGTTCATATTCGTTGAATGTATGATAAGCAAACAGTAGTCTGAGACTGTCAGTCTAAACCTTAAGAGTTGGGCATATGATGGGATGATTATGCGGTAGACACGACTCTTAAGGTGATGGTCTAAAATATATGATCCGCAATCGAGGGAATAAAGTTGGGCGCTTTATTCATGTAAAGATTGTTATGTTGTCTATATCCCTTTTGGGAGATGGTTTGTCTTGGCCATCGGAGTTGGACTCCGTGAATAGAAACATTGGCGCGTTGTCATAGGTGACGATGTGTTGGATCGGGACATAAAGTGAATTGATTTGGATTAATAATTCTGTCTTGGCAAATCGATTCACTTTAGACAGTCGTTTGTATTGTATCTTAATCCTGAGATGAATAATGGGCCCGTTGTCTCGACTTGTGTCTTTTGATGTACCAATGGGTGACTCCCACATCTCTATAGTGGCATGCATGCCGGTACGTTGGAGGCATGACTCTTGATAGCGTAGACTTGTTATTCATAGATATGGAATCCATAGCTCCTCTTTAGGAGTAATGATATCCTCTTATATGCGTTGTCCTGTAATTGGAAAACTGGAGCGCTCAACCATTTGGATACATAGGTGTAACCGAATGGTATACTATCTTTGGATGGTAAGTTTTCTAATGGTGAGACAATGGAACGTAAGATAAAAATAATCGGGAAGGTAAGACAGAACTTGTCCTTAAGCCGATTATGGATGATCATATGGGGATGCGATACACTATGATATGTCATGGAGACTTAGCTACATGAGCTTCGTAATTCTGTAAAGTTCGAGAGTGCAGCTCCAAGCTTTTAGTGGAGTAGCGTTGGAGTTGATAATTGTGAAATGTATATCTGGGATATTGGGTTTCATAATTATCATGAGCTTGAACTTTATAGGTCCATTTTGGTCCCCTTTGCTAGCTCACAAAATCCTGTAACGACACGGCGTGCTTTTCCAATAATTGGTGACTTATGTCGGATTTATCAGATTGGTTTAAAATTTATAAGAATCAAATAATTCATGTCTGTTTATCGGTTGAATTAATTTTGTAAGAAATTAGTTCAAGATGAACTTGTTGAATTATGGTGTTCGGATAATTCTTGTCTGTTTATCGGTTGTTTTAATTTTGGACAATTAGAACAAGATAAACTTGTAGAATTATTTGAATTGATTTATTTTCTTAGAGATTATCTTGATAGAGTTTGTTTTGATCAGATATCTTTTCTATTGGGCTATTTGAATCAAAACTGAGACTTTATCCTTTAGAATCTCGGGTGGAAAATAAAAGATTCGCGGAGATTTTTTCTCGGCAGTTCGGCCTGCCGATCAGAAAGTTCGGCCTGCCGAACTGGCCAGTTCGGCCTGCCTATCTCACAGTTCGGCATGCCGACCGCGACAGCTAAGATTACGCGTTTTTCACGCGTATCTTATCAGATATTGATCCGAACTTGATTCTGTTTCGATTTTTGAGACCTAATCTGATATGGACTGACCCCAAGGACCAATAGGTATAAAAAGGGAGTGAGTCTAATGATTTACTCAGATCAATTTGAGAGATTAAGAGTGATACTCTTCTAGTGAGCATCTGAAAACTCCCTGAGAGCTTTTGTTCACAAATCACGAACACTAGCTTTGGGTTCTCTCTATTGGTTGGAAGGAGAGTCACCGGTGGAAGAGCTGTACGTGTGAGCCCACACTCACTCCGGTTGTGGATAGAGAATAGCAAAGAAGACCAGTTGGTTGAGGCTCTTCTGGAACGTTACTTCTCTACACAGGTCGCGGAGGTTCTTCGGCACACTGAGGTTAGTAAGATCTGTTTAATTTATACATATAACATGTCATACTTGTATTTTGGAAAATACTCTGATGAAAATTTTAAAAAAATTCCGCAGCGCACTTTGTTTCCAACAATTGGTATCAGAGCCGAGGTTTTTACATAAATTTGCAAGTTTGTGATCATGTTATATGCATAAATTTTGTGATCTTAATCTCTCCTATGCTTGAATTGAATTTTATAGAGAGATGGCACTCTAGGTTTCTATATAATATATATGTTGTCATGGATTATGTGGTGAATGTTTATTAATTAATTATGGTTGATTAAATTGTTGTTTAATTATTTATTAATTAATTAATACCGGTTATGGTTCCTTAGAGGTTAGAATGTGTATCTAAGTTTTTCATGTAATTAGATGGCGGACTATCATCTCCGTCTAGGAATTATTATTTAATTTTTAATTTGTAAGAATTTTGTAATTAAATAATTATTCGGAGAAGACGGAACGAGAAGTCGGATCTTGAAGATAGATGATGGCGCCTCCAGGTATTTCCTGAGTCTCTAATTTTATGTTTTTGAATTGTTGAAAATAAAATTGATGAATTGCATTAAAATTGTATTTTCTGGATTGAGTGTTTTCTGCTCGGTCGGCATGCCGGACCTCACAGTTCGGCAGGCCGAAGGTCACAGATCGGCAGGCCGGACGTACGGTCCGGCAGGCCGACAGTGGGGCAGAAATTTTGGTGCTCTGCCGGCAGGCCGAACCTTCATGTTCGGCAGGCCGAATCACCATGATCGGCAGACCGATCACCTAGATCGGCCTGCCGACAGAGAGCATCCAGGTGTCCAGAAAAGGTGCAATTTTTCAGTGCAGTTTTAATTTTATTTTTGGGACGATTCTGAGAAACATTAAATTTGGATATGACCGGAAATATGAAGTGTTCGATTCATACGGGATTGAGGACTTGAAGATGGATATTACATGAAGAAGGATACAGCTTGAGGATTCAAGGATGAAGAATCGATAAATGTCTCGATTATTCTCTTGTAATCTTAGTTTTTCTATTCTCTAGGGTGGAACCATAATATTACGGTTATTATTATTATGCTTGTAGCTTTGCTTGATTGCTTTGCTTGTCTGCATTATAATATGATTTACCATGTATATTGATAACATGTCATATAGAATAGGGAGTGCCGCTCATATTAAAATTGTTCATGCATAATTTTAAAATAAAACCTTGACTTCAAAAGATTGAGTGGGAGAAGGTTTTCGAAGAGAGAACCTAAGGCCTCCATCGTTGGTCCATAAGAAGAACATGATGGTCCCAACCCCTAGGAAGGGATTTCTATCATGTACCAGATTGGATCTCTAAAAGGATAAGGTATTTTAGTATGATTTATGGTTGCACACCCCTAGGTGGTGATTATAAATCATGGATAAAATATTGAAACGGTGGTTATACACTCACGTTAATTTTATTATTAACCTCCCCTAGGAGCTCTGTTAATAAAATTAATGGCCAAAGAAACGATTATTAGTATATGCTGGATCATACGGGTCCTAGATGGCATATATTAATCAGGAGGGGATCCGTGTTCCTGATTGAATTTGGCATGACTCCCCTAGGAGCTTGTTGAATTCTGAGTTGGGAATTATCGTTGTAAGGTTGTGATATTTTCAAGGTTTTGACACATAAACACATTTGTATAATTTACATGATTGTGTTATCTTACTAAATTATTAAATATGTTTGCTTATGTTTGGTATATGATTCTTTATTGTAGATTGAAAATGTCTAAAAACGCTTTATCATCGATACTTGACAAAAACCAATTAACCGGTGAGAACTATAATGATTGGAAACGGAACCTGGACATCGTCCTATCCTTTGAGAAACTGAAGTATGTACTGACAACTCCTTGTCCTCCCGAGCCTACGGGAGACTCAAGTAATGAGCAATTCCAAGCGTACGAACGCTGGAAAGATGCTAATGATCAGGCCCGCTGCTATGTTATGGCAAGCATGAATAACGTGCTGCAGGCTCAACATCAGGATTATGAGACTGCGAAGCAGATCTTGGATAATCTTGAGGATATGTTTGGAGGCCAGGCCATAACAAAGCGGCAAGGGGCGCTTCGGAAACTCTTAAACAGTAGACAGAGACCGGGGACATCTGTAAAGGAGCACATGATGTTGGTCATGGGTTACCTCGCTGAGGCTCAAACCAATGGAGCCGACATCGATGCTGAAACTCAGATGACTATGGTCTTTGAGACTCTGTCTAAGGAATTTATTCCGTTTAGAGCTACTTTTAATTTGAGCAATAGACGGGATATGACCTTAACAGAATTGATGAAACAGTTACAGGAGTTTGAACTGCTGATCAGGGAGTCTCCTGCTGGTGGAGAGGCCAATATGGTAGCTGCTTCTGGTTCCAATCCTAACTCTGGGAATGGAAAGAAACAACGGGCCAAGAGTGGGAAGTCTTCTATTCCTATTGCTACCAAGAGCAAGAAGAAAAAGAAGAAGAACCCAAAGAAGCTTAAGTGCTTCTTCTGTGGAAAGGTCGGGCATATAAAGAAGCATTGCAAGGACTTCCTTTCCAAGGGAGGTAGGTGTGATCTTCTATATTTAGAAACTTGTTTGGTTGAGGAATCCAGTGACATTTGGGTCATAGATTCCGGTGCAACTAATCATGTTTGTGTTTCTCTGCAGGGATTCAAAGAAACGAGAAGTCTACTTCGTGAAGACTTAACGCTTCGGATGGGCGATGGATCCTTGGTCTCAGCGGAAGCAGTGGGAGATGTCCATCTTTATTTTGATAATTATAGGAATTTAATTTTGCGAGATTGTTTTTATGTTCCTAAATTTAAAAGGAATTTAATTTCTGTATCTTTTTATTTAAAGACTCCTACGTGGTATCTTTTAATGAAAAAGTGGTGATTCGTAAAAACAAATCTTTTATCTGTTCTGGATGGATGCAAAATAATCTATATTTTATCAAACCTAAGATGGACTTATTGCTTAATGCTGAGATAAATGATAATGACTCAAAAAGACTTAAAACTTCTCACTCTAATAAGACTTATCTTTGGCATTTGCGCCTTGGCCATATTAACCTGAATAGGATTCAAAGGTTGGTAAGGGATGGACCTTTAAGTCACTTAAGGGTGGAATCTATACCTCAATGTGAGTCTTGTTTGGAGGGTAAAATGACCAAAAGACCATACGGGTCTAAGGGCAATAGGGCCGAAGGGGTTCTAGAACTTGTGCATAGTGATGTTTGCGGACCGATGAACATCCGGGCACGAGGAGGGTATGAGTACTTCGTCACTTTTATTGACGATTACTCAAGATATGGGTATGTGTACCTAATGCACCACAAAAGCGAAACTTATGATAAGTTCAGGGAGTTTCGGGCTGAAGTGGAAAAGCAATTGGGTAGACCCATAAAGGCACTTCGATCTGATCGAGGTGGGGAATACCTTTCTGATGAGTTCTTGGGACACTTGTTAGAGAATGGGATTTTATCCCATTTGACTGCGCCGGGCACTCCGCAGCAGAATGGCGTAGCGGAGAGAAGGAATAGGACTTTGTTGGACATGATTCGGTCCATGATGAGTTATTCATCATTGCCTTTATCCTTTTGGGGATATGCACTACAAACCGCATGTTATCTTTTGAACAATGTGCCTTCAAAATCGGTCCCTAAAACTCCTCACGAGTTGTGGACAAGACGGAAGACATCCTTAAACCATATTCGCATATGGGGATGTCCAGCTCATGTCCTGTTTAAGGATCCGAATAAGTTGGAAGCACGTTCAGAAGTTTGCGTGTTTGTAGGATATCCAAAAGGGACTAAAGGGGGTTATTTTTATAACCCAAAGGAAAATAAAGTCGTGGTTTCAACTAATGCAACTTTCCTTGAGGAGAGTTACATGAACGACTTTAAACCTCAAAGCAAAGTGGTGCTTGAGGAGTTGAGGGGTAATCCGTTTACTCCGGAGGTTCCGAACGAAACCATTCCGATCGGTGTAGAAAAACCAAACAAACCTGAACAACAACCACAGGGGCTTCGGCGTAGTAGGAGGATCGGGCGTCAACCTGAAAGGTATATGTTCAATGGGGAGGTCTTTTTGGCTGAACCGGATGAACATGACAGGGATCCTTATACTTACGCAGAAGCTATGGAGGATGTTGATTCAAGACTCTGGACAGAGGCCATGAACATTGAGATGAAGTCTATGGAGACTAATCGGGTCTGGGAGCTTGTGGATCTTCCCGAAGGGGTAAAACCCATAGGGTGTAAGTGGATCTACAAGAGGAAAAGAGGAGTGGATGGAAAGGTCGAAACCTTTAAGGCTAGACTGGTAGCTAAGGGTTATACGCAAAAGGAAGGAATCGATTATGAGGAAACCTTTTCGCCTGTAGCCATGCTTAAGTCCATCCGGATTCTCTTGTCCATAGCTGCCGCTCTCGACTACGAGATTTGGCAGATGGATGTCAAGACGGCTTTTCTAAATGGCTATCTTGATGAGTCCATTTATATGGAACAACCAGACGGGTTCAAGGTCGCGGGTCAAGAGGGTAAGGTTTGTAAGTTGCTAAAGTCTATTTATGGACTTAAGCAGGCTTCTCGTTCTTGGAACATAAGATTTGATCAAGTGATCAAGACTTATGGGTTCTCACAAAATGTGGATGAACCATGTGTTTACAAACACATTAAGAATGGGAAGGTGGTTTTTCTACTACTCTATGTAGATGACATTCTGCTAATTGGCAATGACGTTGGGGCGTTGTCATCGGTCAAATTATGGTTGACCAAGCAGTTTGACATGAAGGACTTGGGTGAGGCTAATTTTGTTCTCGGTATCCAGATCTTGCGGGATAGGAAGAACAAAATGATAGCTTTGTCACAGGCCGGCTACATAGATAAAATTCTCAGGAGGTTTGCAATGCAGGATTCCAAGAAAGGTGGGCAACCATCTAGGTCTGGAATTACTCTTTCTAAGAAAGACTCTCCAAAGTCTTATGAAGAAAGAGAATACATGAAGAAGGTGCCTTATGCTTCGGCAGTGGGTAGTCTTATGTATGCCATGCTTTGCACTCGACCGGATATTAGCTATGCGGTCGGGATTGTGAGTCGATTTCAGGCGGATCCAGGACCGAACCATTGGGTTGCGGTAAAGCATATTTTCAAGTACCTGAGAAGGACTCGAGGGTATATGCTTGTGTATTCGGGTGAGGATTTAACTCCTCTAGGATACACTGATTCGGATTTTCAATCCTGCCTGGATTCTAGGAAATCGACTTCAGGGTTTGTGTTTACTCTGGGTGGCGGTGCCATCAGTTGGAGAAGTGCGAAGCAAGATTGCACTTCGGATTCAACGATGGAGGCCGAGTATGTGGCGGCTAGTGATGCTTCGAAAGAAGCAGTGTGGCTCCGCAAGTTCCTTGGGGATCTTGAGGTAGTTCCTGGTATGGATAAAGCGGTATCACTGTACTGTGATAACAGTGCGGCGGTAGCTAATGCTAAGGAACCAAGATTTCACAAGAAGAGTAAGCATATTGATCGGAAGTATCATGTGATAAAGGACTTCGTTGAGAGCGGGCATGTCACGGTGTGCAAGATCGCGTCAGAGGACAATTTAGCTGATCCATTTACGAAGACACTTTCTGGGAGAGTCTTCGAAAGGCATGTGGAAGCTATGGGGATGCGAAATTTGCAGTATTTACTCACTTAGTGCAAGTGGGAGATTGTTAGACATGTATGCTCTAAGGAGTAAAAATGTAATACGTTTTTGGAGACATTTTTATCAATAAAGAATTTATTCATTTATATATACCAAATATTGTCCTCTTTACGTTCATATTCGTTGAATGTATGATAAGCAAACAGTAGTCTGAGACTGTCAGTCTAAACCTTAAGAGTTGGGCATATGATGGGATGATTATGCGGTAGACACAACTCTTAAGGTGATGGTCTAAAATATATGATCCGCAATCGAGGGAATAAAGTTGGGCGCTTTATTCATGTAAAGATTGTTATGTTATCTATATCCCTTTTGGGAGATGGTTTGTCTTGGCCATCGGAGTTGGACTCCGTGAATAGAAACATTGGCGCGTTGTCATAGGTGACGATGTGTTGGATCGGGACATAAAGTGAATTGATTTGGATTAATAATTCTGTCTTGGCAAATCGATTCACTTTAGACAGTCGTTTGTATTGTATCTTAATCCTGAGATGAATAATGGGCCCGTTGTCTCGACTTGTGTCTTTTGATGTACCAATGGGTGACTCCCACATCTCTATAGTGGCATGCATGCCGGTACGTTGGAGGCATGACTCTTGATAGCGTAGACTTGTTATTCATAGATATGGAATCCATAGCTCCTCTTTAGGAGTAATGATATCCTCTTATATGCGTTGTCCTGTAATTGGAAAACTGGAGCGCTCAACCATTTGGATACATAGGTGTAACCGAATGGTATACTATCTTTGGATGGTAAGTTTTCTAATGGTGAGACAATGGAACGTAAGATAAAAATAATCGGGAAGGTAAGACAGAACTTGTCCTTAAGCCGATTATGGATGATCATATGGGGATGCGATACACTATGATATGTCATGGAGACTTAGCTACATGAGCTTCGTAATTCTGTAAAGTTCGAGAGTGCAGCTCCAAGCTTTTAGTGGAGTAGCGTTGGAGTTGATAATTGTGAAATGTATATCTGGGATATTGGGTTTCATAATTATCATGAGCTTGAACTTTATAGGTCCATTTTGGTCCCCTTTGCTAGCTCACAAAATCCTGTAACGACACAGCGTGCTTTTCCAATAATTGGTGACTTATGTCGGATTTATCAGATTGGTTTAAAATTTATAAGAATCAAATAATTCATGTCTGTTTATCGGTTGAATTAATTTTGTAAGAAATTAGTTCAAGATGAACTTGTTGAATTATGGTGTTCGGATAATTCTTGTCTGTTTATCGGTTGTTTTAATTTTGGACAATTAGAACAAGATAAACTTGTAGAATTATTTGAATTGATTTATTTTCTTAGAGATTATCTTGATAGAGTTTGTTTTGATCAGATATCTTTTCTATTGGGCTATTTGAATCAAAACTGAGACTTTATCCTTTAGAATCTCGGGTGGAAAATAAAAGATTCGCGGAGATTTTTTCTCGGCAGTTCGGCCTGCCGATCAGAAAGTTCGGCCTGCCGAACTGGCCAGTTCGGCCTGCCTATCTCACAGTTCGGCATGCCGACCGCGACAGCTAAGATTACGCGTTTTTCACGCGTATCTTATCAGATATTGATCCGAACTTGATTCTGTTTCGATTTTTGAGACCTAATCTGATATGGACTGACCCCAAGGACCAATAGGTATAAAAAGGGAGTGAGTCTAATGATTTACTCAGATCAATTTGAGAGATTAAGAGTGATACTCTTCTAGTGAGCATCTGAAAACTCCCTGAGAGCTTTTGTTCACAAATCACGAACACTAGCTTTGGGTTCTCTCTATTGGTTGGAAGGAGAGTCACCGGTGGAAGAGTTGTACGTGTGAGCCCACACTCACTCCGGTTGTGGATAGAGAATAGCAAAGAAGACCAGTTGGTTGAGGCTCTTCTGGAACGTTACTTCTCTACACAGGTCGCGGAGGTTCTTCGGCACACTGAGGTTAGTAAGATCTGTTTAATTTATACATATAACATGTCATACTTGTATTTTGGAAAATACTCTGATGAAAATTTTAAAAAAATTCCGCTGCGCACTTTGTTTCCAACAGTGTCATACTTGAACATGAATGATATTTATAAAAATTTTCAATAAAGATGATATTATAATGTATTTATTAATTACTTTTTAGAGTCTATCTTACTTATTCTTTGTGAAGCTTTTAACACGTTCATTTTGACTAGCAACCGTCTTTTCATATCAGGAGCCTAAGTTACCACTCATAACTTCTTCTTTTTTCCTAATAGAAATTACCACTCCTAAGGTTCCAATAGTGCCAGCCAGCCTACCATGATGCAGGGTTTTTTTTTTTGTTTTTTTTTTCAAAGTTTTAAACTATATGTACACAGTCATCAAAAAAACATGGATACTTGAGAAATGTCATTCCAATTATCTCTAATAAGTTTTCGTTTTGTTTTTGCCCCTCCTCTTTTGCAGAGTCATGAAAGGACCTTTTGGCGCTTCTTAATTTGTCACTGCCACACATCAACGGATAAATTCCAAAAGACTACTTCCATGGCTTTCCTTTTTCCCTCAAGCCCTCGACAAAAATTGGAGCAATAATTTATACTTTTACTTCTTTTAAAAGATAGAAGAGGGGCTGCATGCAAATTTGTCGGCACAGTCCTAGGAGCTCATTTTCCCTCTAGATATCTAATCTCAGATTCTCAATCCCATCAATGCAAGGACCAGATCCAATATTTTTGAACGTATTTGAAGGAAAATGAAATAATTTTTTTGAGCTGGATAGACAAAGGCATAAATTAGGGTAATTAGGTAAAATGTTCCAACTTTAAAGTTTGAACCTCAAACTGTGACATGTTAGAGTTATACTGTAGCCTATTTTGATTTTACATCGTAACATGTAAAAGCTTTATATTATTTACGGTTTAAACTTTAGAGTTCAAATTACTCTCTAAAACACCTATGTTTGAAATTGCATAAGATAATCAAATGCAAAATATGTTCACTTTATGTGTCGCTTTTTTTAAAGAACATACATGGAAGCGTATTACACAAAATTCGCAGGCAGATACAACTAAAAGGGCATTCAGTCAAATATGCACTATAAGTGGTTTGACACTTTAGTTCTAAATATAGTTTTGAGTAATTTATTACTTTTTACTGTAACATATAAGAATTTTATAGTAGTTAAAACTAATTAACACCAAACGGAATATTAGTATGTAAAATATTGTTAGCCTTTTAAGTAAATTGGCTCCTCAAAATACTACCATGAAAAAGTTGAAAAACTATTCATATTCTATATGCTGATGAAGGGAGTGAATTAAAGCCACTTTTTCATTGTTTTTCTTTTCTCTTTTTTTTTTTTTTCCTCCCTCTCTTGGATTAAATGTAAATCAGAAGTAGGACCAGAACATAGATCCAACGTGTATAGATGTGAATCTTGTCCTGGAATTGTTGACTTTTGGCCACGGCCAAATTTAATGCAAATAGAATATGATTCTGAGTTTCAAGCGGGGGTTTTCCTTTGCAGTGTCGTTTCTGTTAAGCAGGCAAAGCAATGCTTTACTTGTACTACTTCTTCAGCTCCTTAAGAATTTTTTTTGTCATCTACTTAAATATATATGCCAAGAATCCGTCAGTGTACGGACAATATATATATATATATATGTATATGTATACATACATACATACACACACTCATATTGATATCAATCATGCCTGATAAATATACAGTCCTTACTCTCTCATTATTTATTTTCAGAAGGCGGCTTCATCTTTGCCTCTAGCTTCCTTTTCAACATAATTCAAGAAAAGCAAAATAATAATAATAATAATAATAATAAGTTTAAAAAAAGGCATGTAACACGCTGGTCAAAGAAGGAACTCCCATGAATATAGTCTATTAATTTTTGAGCTATATGATTAGAGGTTTTTATTTATTTTGACTTGCTGTGTAAAAATACGATTTTTCCCTTGAGGGATTTTTATTGGCTTTTTGTGCCTGTCCTTTTTTGTTCTGAATTATTCTGTTTAATGGTAAGAAATTTTCATTTAGTTAGAAATTTTACGGCCCAAGTAGTACGTATGGAATTGCAACTTAAGCTTTGAAATATCCAGCAAAAAAAAAAAAAAAAAAGCTTTGAAGTAACTTTTAACTTTTTAAATGAGTAGCTTGGTTATTATGGTATTCAGTGGCATTAAACCAAAAAAAAAAAAAAAAGAAATATTAAATAAAAATGTGCATTCATCGGTCACTGCATTGCAATACTAACAGTACTAATATTGTTGTCCCGTTAACAGACAGTTTAGTGACAAAATTTCGCTTTAGAAAGCGATTTGATTGGAGTGGCATTAATATATATATATATATATAAAGTAAAATGGAAAAATATATTCCATTGCAATAATTGTCTCTCTTTTTAGTCATTTTAACAGAAATTAAAAAAACCTCCTATATAAAACCCTACTTTTCACAGACAAACACAGAGCCAGCGAAGAAAGAAAAGAGAGATAGAAAAATCAAACAAACGATGGAAAAGCGATTCCGGCTAAGGATCTCCAGAATCATTCCATCGTTCCATTTCCATTCCTGCTGTTCCAAAGACCCGACCAATAATTCCAATTTCCTTTCCGTCCCATCATTTTCCAGATCCTCTCCGGTCATCCCCACCGTACTTCCCAAACACCGCTTACCATCCCGACCATCACTGCCATCCAAACCCTACAAATCTTCCCTGAAGCGCCACGTGTCGTGCGCCTTCGCCTGCGGGAACAGATCGAAGCCCACCCTCTCTGACGACGACCGCAGCGAATCACCGCCCGAGTACTTTCGCTGGGAGAAAGAGGAAAAGTACTGGCACGTGATCACCACCCCGAAGTCAAACGATGTCGTCACTCCTCGCCGCAAAATCTACAACTCTTCCGCCGAAGACGACGACGTTTTGCCTCCCCCGCCGCCGCCTCCTTCTACGGAGAAGAATAAAAAACGACGAAACAAGAAGAAGAAGAAGAAGAAAAGGACATCAAGAACCATCCGAGTCAGCACATCCTCCGCTGAAAGCGGACTCTTCAGCAGCGAAGGCTTCGATGACGACGACGACGAAGAAGAAACCGAAACTCTCGTCTCGTCTTCTAGAAGCTTATCGACCGACTCTCTCGAAACGATACGCGAGTCCGCCGCACCGTATCCCTACCCGGCCACAACCAGATCACGCAAAAAGAACAAGAAGAAGAAGATCGCGCAACGGCGCTTTTCGGAGAGCGGGTGGCGGAGCTGCACCGCAACGTCCGAAACGGCGGCGGTGCCGGCGAGGCTGTCGGTGTTCCAGAGGCTGATACCGTGCAGCGTGGAGGGGAAGGTGAGGGAGAGCTTCGTGGTGGTGAAGAGGTCGGAGGATCCGTACGAGGATTTCAAGAAATCGATGATGGAGATGATTCTGGAGAAGCAGATGTTCGACGACGAGGACTTGGAGCGGCTCCTCCATTGCTTCTTGTCGCTCAATTCCAAGCACCACCATGGCACCATCGTCCATGCTTTCATCGAGATTTGGGAAGCGTTGTTCTGTTCTAATTCCACCAGATCTAGCTCCGCCACCGCAGGCTCTAGTCGAAGAGTTTCTAGGGCTTTTTAAGTATTATCACCAGTTAAATTAAACAATTAGATTATTAAGTACGTAGTCTTGTACTAGCAAATCTGATTAATTTGCTGTATTTTGATTTTATCATCATATTGTACTCTCTTTCTTGCAATGTATATTAATGCAAGTCGAATCTTATAAACTTGTTTAGCATATTTTTTGTTTTGTTTCAACCAATAAATAATGTGAAACTCTTAAAAATTATAATAAAAAAAAGTAAAAAATTGTTACAGTATAAAGCTCATAAAAGTTATAATTTTAAAATTAATATAATCAATTGCCCTAATTAGGACAAATTAATTTGATATATTGCATGCATTTTGCGTAGGATTTGAGGAAAATATTGCCCAAAGTTGTGACCAAAAGATGTTAGGACGTAAAAGTATGCATACATTTTTTTTTAAGAAAATATGTACTATTTTCACTTGCTCTACTTTGTAAATGGGCGAGAGATTACGAGAAAAATGACACATAATTGTTATTTGTTTATCTTCAGCAAAGCCGAAGTAAAGTTACAAATTTGACCTCTAGGTGTTTGGTTATTTACGAAGAATCTTCCTTGGAAGAGAGGGGTTAAATACTGGTGGATTTGGCATAGGACATGGGATCTCTCGAAGTTACTACAGTACTGGTCAGCCAAAAAACGACACTAATCAAATAATTTTGTTTGTTTGCTAATGCTTTAATCGATTAAATTAAGTTCTTTTGGCGGTGTAATGAGTAAAAAGCAATTACTTTTCAGTAATATTGTTATATTATGTTCGAGACACAGTTAAAACTATTTTTATCTATTAATAATAAAAATGCTTTCCATAAATACCCTCTATAGTTATAATATAAAATAAAAAATAATTATAATATAAAATTTTCAACAACTTCAATGTTTAAAAGTAATATTAGCTCTAAATAGAGATGTCAAGCAAGGCTAAATATTTAAAATCCGTACAAAGTACACTACTGGCCATAGATTTCTTACGTAATAGTAATATTGGATCGATTAATGAAAACAAAGAAACATGAAAAACAGAAGACACCCGGCGTGACAGTAGGTGACATGGACCCCTATCAAGTTCCACTTCCATATATATATATATATATATATATGTATATGTATGTGTATCTAATAAAATAAAATTAGAAAAAAAATCATCTCCACATTTGAAGGATGTCTAAACGCGCTACAGATAATTTAACGAGTTTTGGGGACTCTTGGTGGGCACGGTCGTTTCCATAGGAAACAGCAGAGCAGCACGTGGATCTAAGCGTGAAAGCGACTTGGACTCTACAAATATTATCATCATTGACCAACTATTGGACTGACCAATGATAATAGGACTGACTGATACGAAATCATGTTGTAACCTTGCGACATGAATGAATTAATAATTAGTAAATTCAAGTAAATTGTAAAAACTGTCTTGTTTATTAGGACATTAAAAGGAATCTTACATAGATATTTATTTCTTGACTGTTATATTTACAAAAAAAATATGATTTTAATCAGTTCAGTTATCTTTATCGATAAAAATTGTTGCTTTAATTTTTCAATGATTTAATTTTTAAACATGACACGTCAAGAATTTACTATGCTATATATAATTTTTTTCAATTTATGGATTATACCATTAATGAAAAAAAACAGTTTTTATTATAGAAATTCCCTCCATCTGAATGGCCCATTATTAAATATATATATATATATATCCTTTTTTTCTTCTTTTTTCTTTACATGGTCATTATTCTTCTTCACATGGATACCGTCCCAGCTTGGTCCACCGTTTCTTATGGCTTTTGAAGATTTAAAAACAAGGGAAATTATAGTAAATGTTTTTGTGTTCCAACTTTCCATGTTCTTTATCAAAAATCCAGTTTAATTACTGAAACTACTGTTAACTTAAGCCCAACTGTACAACAAAACTATTGAGATAGCATTTTTAATGCTCGCCAACAGTTTTGAGTCACGCCCTCACAAGAACATTTTATTATTATTATTATTATTATTATTATTATGGTAAATATTTTGTTCAGCGTTATATATAATACGCCAAAACACGCATGAGCAATTGTCATAGATTCCTCAGTTTATCCGTGCTTTGGTCTGTGTTTGCATTAATTTTTCAGTAATTATACAGAAACAGTTAAGACTTGCAAAACAAAGCCATTTTCGTGTACATGTTATGAATTATCAAAAGAAGTACTAGTATTCTTTAATATGTACGTGGTAAAGACAGCCTCAGGTGTTGCTCATAATTATCAGTACTACCCTTTTCTATGCTTTTCTGTTAATAATAACATGTCTAGGACCTCAGGTATGCAATTTAGGGATAGATTTAGATAAAGGCTAGCCCCTTTAGCCTCGTTTGATTTTATTTTGAGAATTTTTGAAAAGAGTTTTGTACGTTTTTATAAGCAAAAAAATTCAAAAAAACTCTTAATATAATCCCAAAAAAAATCTTATTTTTCAAAACAAAATCATTTTCACCTATTTTGAAAATACTGTCAAACAAACCCTTTCTATTTCTCTCTTTCCCTTGCCACTGTGTTTCGTGAACCTCACGCCAAATTTTTTGTTTTTTTGTTTTTTGGTCGAATAATTAGGAATTTAATCATGGTGAATGGAATTGTCTAGCTTTGACACGTACAATTTAAAAGGGTACAAAACTGCTCCATAAGTTTATAATAAGTTGCAACTTTAATACTTTCATCAATGAAATGTTAAAAGACAATATAGGATTACAATGACAATGCATGAGTTATGAGCAAAAAAGGAGGCGACCCATAGGATTAGGGCGAGGAAAAATTTGCAATTTCTTTTTCTATTTTCAAAATAAGTCTTTTGTTTAAATTTTATTATATTTCCCTCCACCAAGAAATCATGTGATCACACATGATTAAAACTATTAAAAGTGACATTTTATCAATGAAAGTACTAAAGTTGCAACTTTTTATAAGCTCGGGGTAGTTTTGTGCTATTTTAAGCTAGAGGGGACAAAATCATGAGACAACCCTTGTTCTTTTGGGGGTTAAATTTAATAACCTTTTTTTCTTGTTTCTTTTGGGGAGTAATTTGTATTTTTGCACCTTAAATTATTCACTTTTCACATAACGCATCTTGAACTTTAAAATAATTAGCAATTGAGATCTAACAGCTACTTTTAATTTTAGTTATATACGCTTTTTCACATGTTGAACTTTGAACTTTTTCTTAAAATGATAAGCGCTATCTTCAAGAAAACTCACACTCACGTGCGAATTTTGTGACCATAATTATCCATGCTTTTTAATACTTGTTAGTTATTGGGCTTCAATTGCTAATGATTTCAATATTCATAGTATATTTTGTTAGGATTAAAATTTTTGGAATACATTATGAAAAAAAAAAAAAAAAAGTATGAGATGCAACAATGCAATTTACTCTACTTTTGCGCCTCAAAGAAAGTAAAGGAAGTAGAGGGAAAATGGGAAATATTTTTTGTGATATTGTTGTTAAGTTTTGTATAATCTCAGTGAGTGAGCACATAATTCACGCACGGTATCAGAGATTCCTTGCCAAACTCAAGAAACTGCCTCAAAATTCAGACACTTCTCCCTAAAGGAGCCAGAGCCCCTCTCTGTTAGATCTTCCGGATTCTACGCATCTCTGCATTTAGTGAGATCCTTGGAGCATGCTTTAGAAGAATCAGGACCCTCTGTTTGCCAATTGTCTCTTCAACCGTTGGATTGTTGTGATGTATGTTTCTCTCCTGCCTTGGGATTTGGTGACAGTTTTGAAGGTTTCCGAGATTGGCCATTCGTTCCTGCTTGCTCAATAAGACTACTGCCCCAATTGCACGACAGACATCAGAAGAATAAGAAAACAAGAATAAAACCCTGAATGAGCTTTAGTACGGTCATATGCATGCTTAACTCGATCAATTTGGCTGATTCTCATGTGTAGTTTTTCCAGCAAAAAAAAAAATAAAATTGCACATTAAAAATTTACAAGTTAAGAATTGTCTTCTTTTTGGTATTAAAAAAAAAGGTGTAGAATTTCATGCATATATATAAGTAGTACTAAGAAAATTATAATAAATGTCACTTTTTGTAATAGTAAATAGATAAATAAAAGATATATTTACCAAGTAAATTTCTTATTTACTGTTATTTATTGCAAAAATTTTCAAAACCTAATATTTATTTTAAAAAGTTTCCAAAAACTAACATATCCCTCGTTCTCTCATGATACTATTACATCATATATTATTTTTGTTTTTTTTTGCCAGCATCTCGTTGAACTACATGAAGCTTGATCCCAAAACGAATGGTATGTAAGCAGCCAGGATGCTAGTTCACCTGTAACTTTTCTTAAATCTAGTAGTTTCCAAGATGTTCGAATTGCAGAGAGTTAAAGCATATAGCTGAAGTAGCATAATTGAAACTTCCTAGTTCCTAGCAATTTAAAATATGTATTACGTGTGTGTGTATAAATTCAGGTGTAGAGTAGCCATCTACAAGTTTAAGTGCAACTTTGCAAGTAAATTTAATAGTTGTAGGCAAGTGTACAGTAGATATATCGCAGGCCGTTTCAGGTCATTCTCATGTAAAAGTTATACTTGAGAAGGCAAAGAAGATTTACTCAACAAAAGCACGCGAACATGTTGAATAAAGCTGATATGTTCCCAAAAAAATATATATATATAGGCTCTTTAATAATAACAGTCCCTCTTTTAACTTTTGGAACTTTAATTGATAACAACACAAAATATTCTACAATAAGCATTCAAAACATGCGAACAAGGTGCAACCTAAAGATTAGAATTAACTTGGAGGAGGCGGTGGTGGTAGGTTATGATGGGGAAGGGGAGGAATTGATCCCTGCAGCATAAGTTGGGGCCTTTGCTGAGGCGGAGGTGGCGGTCGCCAACTCTGCGGTTGGGCCATCCCCATGGGAGGTGGAAGAGGTCTTTGAGGAACTGAAGCGGCCTGTGGGGGCGGAGGCGGCATGTTCGGGGGAGGTCTAAACTGCTGCATTTGAGGCAGAGGCATGACTGGTGGTGGCAAAACTTGACCAGGTTGCTGCGGCTGCCCCTGCCAACCTGGTTGTCCAGGTACCTGCATGGGTGGGAAGGGCAAACCTTGGGATGGTGCAGGGCGGAGGGCAGGAATTGGCCCTGGAGCAATGGCGCCATTCGCGAAGGGCCGTGGAGCCACAGGAGCAGCCATTGCATTGTTAGCTAGAGGACCATTGGGAAGTGTCGGAGGCCCGCTGGCGAACAGAGTGTGAGGCCTGCTCTTTGAACTTGGATTGCTTGCGGCCAAAACTCTCTCTGAGATAAAATGGTAGCGAATTATGTTTTATAACAACTTGCAAAACTGATTGACACTATTCTCACCACGAAAACACAAACTGCTAATTACAAATTGACATACGCAACATGAATATCTATCCAAACTAAGGTAGCTCAATCATAATAACAATTATAAGAAATCCAAGAACCTAAAGAAACTTCTACCAAGATGAGAACCATCTATAGCAATTACGGCAAAACATGCAAGCAGCAAATAACGCCTCACCTGCTGGAGTACCATGACGCTCTCCCTTGGTGTCTTTCTTATACGCGTATGACACTGTTATTTGACGATTGCACAGATATTGGCCATTCATTGCCTGAAACGAATAAGAAATCAATCCAGTCCCTAGATATGCAGTCATCACTCACTCGGATAGTGTCTAGTATAACAAGCATTAAGCCAAGGATTTTTTGCACAGGACCCCCTTGAAATTTACGTGTTTGGCAATTCTGTCCCTAAACTAAAAATTTTGACAATTGACTCCCTGAACTTCAAAATACATTAACACAGCAGGTCCAATTGACGACACCATAATTTAGACGGAATTGTCATGTGCTCCTCATGTGCATAGCTTCTCAGGGAAAGAAAATGGTACCTTTTAAAAAACAAAAAAAAAAAAAAAAAACTGAAACATTAAAAAAGAAAGAACTAAATAAAGAAAACCTAATCCCCCATCTCAACTCTTTCTCCATTCCCTGGAATGAGCCACCACTGAGATCCACTCCACCATGGTTAGACTCCGGTGTCCTCGATCTAGGAGATCTCGCCGGCATGAGCACTCTTCCTCGCGAGTTCTGTTGATCCCAACCTCTATGCGAACCCAGCCTGGTCATGCAAGGTCGTTTCAGCTTTTTTTTTTTTTCCCTGAAAGTTTTCTTTTCTTTTTTTTTTATGCTTGATTTGATTTGATTATGTCTTCTTCTCCTCTGTGTTTGGGCATGGTTTTTTTTTTTGTTTTGGCTTGATCTGATTTGGTTATTTCTTCTTCTCGTCATTGTGTTTGGGCATGGCTATTTCTCTTTGCTTGATCTGATTTGGGTATTTCTTTTTGCTTGATCTGATTTGGGTCTTCTTCTCTTCTCTGTGTTTGGGCATGGGTCGTTCTCGTTTTCTTTTCTTCTTTAATTCGTGTTTGTTGGCTTCATTGCATATCTTTTTGGTGTTCGTCCAATAATCTCAATTAGCCTTTTATTAACCAAAAAAAAAAAAAAGAAAGCCAATAATCTTCCTTCACGTCCATCAATCATGATCTTTACCAGTCAAGAGAGGATTTGATAAAAAAGATAAAGGCTTTAGCAAGCTCGCTTTGGAAACAATTAAATTTGGAGTTGGAAACAAGGGTTACAAGATGAGGTTAAAGTGGCATCATATCACGCCGAAGAAGGCAAGGTATTAACGACCGCTTCAAGTATCGGATCCTGCTTCAGTTTTGGCTAGCATGGAAGGTTGTTTTTATTTTTCTTAATGTTTTATTTTTTTATCAAGATACCATTTTCTTTAAAAAATTTCAATTTGACCCCTGATAAGCCATGCATGAGGAGCGCGTGACAATTCCATCCAAATTTTTAACGATATCATCAATTGGACCAGCTGTGCAACATATTTTGAAGTTTAGGGAATCAATTGTCAAAATTTTTAGTTTAGGAACTAAATTGCCAAACATGTAAAGCTCAGGGGGAGTCCTGTGCAAAAAAGCCTTGAGCAAAATACAGCTAAGTTGGTGTTTCAGAGACTCTGACGACAACAACAAAAGATGTAAATACCACAGACAATTGCTACAAAAATCCCAGAGCAGCATGGTGCTAAAAATAATTCCAAGTGGACTAGGCATTGAACGAAATACGAACGTCAACCAACTTAGATAGTTAAATATTACTTGTGATATGACAGGGACCAATTATTCATGGTAGTCTTCTATTTCCAAGCAGATTTTGAATATGTCAAAGGATGAAGTGTTACAGGACCATACCTCAATCGCTGCATCAGATGCCTCAAACGAATCATAGCTTATAAAACCAAAACCACGGGAATTCCCTGTATCAGGATCTCTCATTATCTGGAAGACAGAAGTACCATTATTAGATAAAATTTAATCGATTAGATAGTGCCTTAATGGTAAATACTATTACTAGGAGGTTTGTTTTTCTCAAGATAAAGTCCAATCAGCAATAACACCACTCTAACTATATAGGACTTAAAAATCGGCTGTCTTGATCATGGTTTAAAAAGACGTTCGAGGCTTACGCCTCAAGGCTCGCCTCAGTTTGAGGCGCTTGATCAGCGCTTCAAGGCTTAAGCCTTGAATGGCTTGAACGAGGCTTACGCCTTTTTTCATTGAGGCGTGCGCCTTGAGGCGTTTTTGCCTCAAGGCTTATGAGGCGTGAGCCTCAAATTGAAGGCTGTTTTGAGCCGGTTTTCAATCCAATTTTTTTTTTTTCCCTTTCAAAGAAAGTCAACCCAATATCAAAATCGGGCTTTAATCAGATAAAAATATGCAAATAGATTTTTAAACCCTAAGTCTATCATCTTCTTCGACACTTCTTCATCATCTGCCCCCTTCTTCATTATCAACCCTTTCTTGATCATCAACCCCTGCAACTTTCAAGCCCACTGCCCTATGAGACTAGAATGACGGCCCACTGACAACAACCACCTCCAGATTCTGACCTCCTCAGCCCTCACTCCTTAGGTTTTTTTCCCCCTTTTTCTTTCATTTTCTACCGTAAGTTGGGTTTTTTTTTTCTTTTTTCCCCTCTTATAGCTACTGTAGTAATGTATATTTTATAAAAGTAGGTGTTATGCATAAGTTATAATGTTATATAAAATGAAAGTTATATAAATAGTGCAATAAATGATTTTTATTCATTTAGATCTATAGTTATTTCATTTTCTCAAAAAAAAAAAAAGTTATCTTATGTGCTATAAAAGCCATATAATTATAACCATATTAGAAGAACAGTAGCATACATATTATATTGTATGTGTTTTATGCACTTTTTTATTGTGTCTTATGGTTTTGTGATGAACTAAGTGTGTGTTTTATGGCATGTTTATGAATTTTATTCAACTTTCTGAATTTTTTTATTTTGCATTCGAGGCTTACGCCTCAATCCGCCTCGAGGCTTACGCCTCGAGTCAATTAGACAAAACGCCTCGGTTCCCGTTTTCGCCTTTTAAAACCTTGGTCTTGATAAATAATGATCAACAATGAGAAATGACATTGAACGATAAACAACCTGATGTCAACAAAAGCATTCAATGGCGAAACAGCAAGCTGCCAATTACTGAGCAAAAACATAATATCTACAAGTTTCAGGATCAGCCAATTCAAATACAGTTGTTAAATTTAGTGAAAAACAAGAAAATGCACTATTATTCAGGCATGTGAAGATAAACTAGATAACATGCCATAACTTCAAAAAATATAGCAAGCATCCAAAGGTTTAGCAATAATAATTAGCATAAACAAAGAGAAACTTCATAACTGGATCATACAAGTCTCCTTTTAATTCCTTTCTTATCTCTAATACATTACTATTTGCCTAAATTTTGGAAATCTGACAAAAAAGCTCCTGAAATATATGCCAACGTATGAAAATTCTGAAACATACCTTTGGATTTGTGACAATAACTCCAAAAGCACTGAAAGTATCATAAAGAAGTTTCTCATCTACATCCTGCCAGAAAAGAATAGACCAATTTAGAAAGTTTAAATCTAATATTACGGCATAACACTTCGTATAAACATTTTAGCCATGTTTTACTACTTACAGGGTCAAGGTTTCCAATGAAGAGGTTAGCTCCCACATCCAAGCTCTTTTTATCTTGTGATGCCTAGGAAGAAACAGATCACAAACTCCATCAGAGTATACATAACATGTTTTTTTAACTTATTGATGCTATGTAAATTTCTATCAGTTTTATATTTTATACAGCACATGAAAGGTACTAACTTGGAAAGGAAAATACCTTATTCACACGTATTGGCTTCCCATGTAGCTTAATCATGTTAAGCACCTTGATTGCCTGCATTATTGTCCCACAAATACAAAGAAAAAAGAAAATTTCAAAGTTAAAAATAGATGAAAATGAGCACCAATAAATCAGTTAGCATAGTTGCGTAAAAAACACTCACATAGTCCGCATCTTCTTCGCTTCGGAACTCGACAAATCCATATCCTTGATGCAGATTTGTAACTCTATCTTTGGGAACGTACACATTAACTGACATAAGGAGGAAGAAGTTATATACACTTTCAATTCTTACATAATGCAAAAAGGCACACGTTTTTGCTTGGTTTGATAATAAAATGACACAAGTTATGCACTGTTTCAAATCTTACAAGAGGCCCTAAACTAACTAACCACAAGCAAAAGACATGCATCACTTCAGAGAGAAACACAGCTATTTGAGTATTATCCTGCTATCCTTCTCCAATTGTTGAGTGGGAGAGCTATGCTTGGCTCAGTTCCTTTGAGTAAACTTCTTTTGTAAGTCAGAAGTGAACTTTAAGTAGTTAAGTAGTCCCATATGAAATTAATAAAAGATTCCAATCTGGTAATTAAGAAGTTCAATATTAAGTGTTGCAATCTACATTTAAGGTTCTCCCCCTCATCAAAAAAGGATAGGCAATGTGAGAAAAGAGGTAACACTAATAGACACATGTAAAGCAATAAACTAAAAGAATTTGTTCCATAGAGTTGCGAGGAAAGGAATTTTCTATTGAGTGGAAGACGGTCCTATGCATTGACAAGCAACAAGAAAGGAAGAAAGAAATATTGTATCACTTCTTTTATATACTCATTTGCAATCGTGTTGTTGCATCGGACTAAGGATAGCTATTCTGATTCCATACCCCAAGCACCACTATCAAAGATCTCACAAATCTTAAGAGTTTGTTTAGAGGAAAAGCAAAAGGAGGGAGAGGGTTGAGGGGATCAGAGGAAAAAGTTTGGGACTATGGTTGTTTGGAGGAGAAAAAAAAAGAAGCGGGAATAAATCCAATGAGTGATTTAAATTCCAAAAAAAAAAACAAAGGAACACAACAACAACAATTTTAACCTTTCCACTCTAGGATGAACTTAAGAAAAGAATCCACTATGGTTGTTTGGTAGGAGAAAAAAAAAGAAGCGGGAATAAATCCAATGAGTGATTTCAAATTCCAAAAAAAAAAACAAAGGAACACAACAACAACAATTTTAACCTTTCCACTATAGGATGAACTTAAGAAAAGAATCCATCCTCCACTTTCCTCACCTAGGTTATATACCTTTGCCTCTCACCAAGTAAAGCCTTAATGAATTTCCACTTACTGATCCCATCTTTCACAGAACCAAACCCTCACTGTCACTATCTTTCACATGAATATGAGGAACCCACAAGCAAAATACCTAAAGCTGTACTTCTTTTCAATTCTCACAAGGCTTCAAACCAATTAACCCCAAACAAAAAAACACAGCGTATGATTACAAATGAAAATGTAACAAAAATAAATAATAAATAAATAAATCATAATACAAAGAGAATCCATTTCAATTGAACGAAAAGAAAGAGCTTCAAAAGCGAAGGAAACGAGGAGGATAAGAAGTCGTACCGACGGGACCGGCTTGAACAAACAACTCCCAGAGTAGCTCCTCGCTAACCTGAAAGAATTCGAAACGGAGAAATATGTATAAAAAAACCCTAGAATCTTCCATTTCCAGAACAAATTACACAAAAGAAGAAGAAGAAGAAGAAGAACATAAGAGAAAAGAGGACCTGAGGATCGAGATTGCCGACGTAAGCGGTGGCGTCCTGGTTCCTCTCGGCGGAGTGTTGGCCGAGCAAGTTGGCTCCCACTCCTGGTGCTATTCGAGTCGTCATTGCTTCCTCTTCTTCTTCACTTTCTGTCTCTGCGACTGTAGTTCTGGAGAATTTTTTTTGCTAATTTCTGTTTAATTGGGTGTTTGTTAATTGTGGAGAAAAATTGAAAGAAAATCCAAAAGCGAACTCAGACTGGCTCAGGGTCCCATATTCTCGCCTCAGTTTGGTGACATTCGAACTGGTTTCTCATGGGCTATAATTGGGCTGCTTTAAGATGGGCCAGTCAATTTTAGGAGTAATTGAACACGTTACAAGGATTGTTAGACATTTTTTTTTATTTTCTTTATTTTCGAGAACAATTTAATAGATGTTTAAGGCTTTAGCAAACCGGTTTCAACTAGAAAAAAAATAAGTTTAAGTACTATACTATATGAAAATTTTATATTATAGCTACTGAGATCTTTATACTATAAATAGTTTAGACAGATGAGTTCAAATCGATATACTAAACACAAGAGCAATTGACACCTTTGTTTTGAAAATGGGCACACAAGAGCAATTGACACCTTTGTTTTGAAAATGGGCGCATTGAGTCTTGGCTTCTACTATTTTATACGTAAATAATATATATTTTTTAGGATATTTAGTACTATTGTCCTTTAAACTTGGTACATATTTATAATTGGCTTTCTAAACTTTTAATTTTGGCAAGTTACCTCCTAAACTTACAAATTTGTCATAAATCACTCCTATTGATTGCAATTTTAAGTTTTTGACTAAAATTGATATGTAATTTTCATGCAGGTCGTTAATTAAAGGTGTAAAAGGGTTTTTGTATAAATATTAGCACAAATTTATATTTAAACCAAACTTAATTTAAAATTTTTTTATTTTGATGAAAACTTAATTAAAAATATCGCAATAAATTTGGGTCTAAATATAAATTTATGTCAATAATCAACTATTCATATGTAAATAACATGTCAATTTTGGTTACAAATCTAAAATCACTATCAATAGGAGGTTGTTTGTTACAGATTTATAAGTTTAAAAGACAATTTGTTAAAATTAAAAATTCAAATGATGAATTGTAAGGGCCCGTTTGGTTGGATATTCAAATCACGGTTTGAATCATTTTGCTACAGTACTCTACTCAAATACTCGAACCAAACGGATCCTAAATGTATGATAAATGTAGGAGGTAACAGTACCAAATACTCTATATTTTAACATTCTACGGTCTAAATTTAGCATTTCTGTATTTCTTCTTAATCCATCGCCGTTTTTGGTTTTGATTTTATTCTACATCTACTTTATCGGTTTATTTCCTAAAGACTTTGCTGAATCAGGCCTCCAATGAGTTAAATCATCGCGAGGAAATGCCAGTCTAGGACTAGTAGATTAAAAAATCTAGATACACTCTTGAACTACTTTCAATATTAGCTGGATATCGCAGTTGAGCAATAATGGAGATAAGAAAAAATGCAAACTGAATCATTTTGAATGCTAGTCAGCTGTGCTTCCGTTGTTTTCAATTTGGAAACCACATTATATATATAAATATATATAGATATGTATGTATGTATGTATGTATAAGTCACAGAAAACACAGAATCCACCAATGGGAGAAAAGGGGTGTAGTTTTTACCAACCGCAAACATGACAAACCACTAAACCGCTACAAAAATATAGCAATATTGAAGAAAAGAAACTATCTTCTGAAATTCCCACACCAACGAAGAACAGAAAAAGTTTATTGTTATTAAAAGCAAGCTCCAAATTTGACTTAAATACTCAATCTAATTGACAAACCTTCATATCCTGCATTGTTAATCACAAATTTAAGCGGATCAGCATAAAATGCAGTGGCACATTTTGAGGGATTCATCCCTCAAAATCAGCCCCCCAAACCAAAAAAAAAAAAAAGTTCTAAAACACGAAAATTTCCATCCATACTCAGGCTGCAGCCTCTACATCCTCCTCATCCATGGCCGCTTGATGATCATCAGAAGCAGAAGCCAATCCAAGGCTCTCCTCAACTTTCTTCCAAGAATTCAACACATTCGACGGGAACTTCTTCTTAATAGTCCGAAGCATTCCCTTCGCTTCCCTTATCTTCTTCTTCTTCACCAATCCCTCCACCAATATCTTGGTCGTGTTGAAATCCGGAATCTTGTTCATCATCACGCTCTTCTTGAAAACCTTGTACCCTCTATCGAAATCCCCGTTCCGGCACAAGTAGTAGACCAGAGTCCTAAACGTCGCAGCATTCGGATTACACCCCTTCTCCTCAAGACCGTCGTACACCTTCCTCGCTTGCTCCATCATCCCGCTCTTGCAATAACATGTCATCAAGTAATTGTAGCTGATCGTGTCGGGTTTCAGCCCAGCATTGCTCATTTCCTCAATCAACGCCTCGACTTTCTCTGCCTTTCCCCCATGACAATGCCCGATCTTAACATTATACGCCGCGACATCCGCCTCGCATCCCTTCTTCGCCATCGTCTCCCACAACTTCTCGGCCTCCTCGGCCTCTCCCTTCTTGTAAAGAGCGTCCATAATTGTAGTAAAAGTCACACAACTAACTTCAACACCATTCTTCTCCATTTCCGATAGAATTTTCATCACTTTATCAGTTTCTCCCTTCTCACAATAAGCCTTGACTAAAATGCCGTACGAGATTGCGTCCGGAGAAACTCCGTACTTCTTGGGAATTTCGTCGAACAGTTGGGGGACCTTGTCGAAAAGCTTTGATAAATTACAAGCTGACAAGAGGGAATTGAAAGAGATCGCCGACCTCGGAGTTCCGAACTGGTCCATCTCTTGGAAAGTTCTAAGAGCGTGGTCGAACATTCCAGCGCGGCCGTACGAGCGGATGAGGGAAGAAAGGTAGGGCTCCTCCTTGATTTTGGGGTCGCTTTTGTGGGACTCGATGAAGGATTCGATGTCGTCGAAGCGGCGGGACTTGGCGAGGCGGCGGACTGTGAGGTCCTGCGCGTAGCGGGAGATGGTGGGGGAGGAGTAGCGGTCGGAGACGGAGGAGTAGATCTCCAGGGCCTTGTCCGGGTCGTGCTCGCCTCGGAGCAGGGATTTGGCTCTGGAAATTGAGATTGAGGATTTGGCGGCCGAGGTTGAGAGGTGGCGAAGATGGCGGAGTGAAGAATACGACATTTTCTTTTTCCTTTTTCTGTTGGGTTTCTAGGGTTTTAGGAGATTCAGATATGGGGATGACTGGGAAATGGGAATTGTGGAAGGAGGTTGGCGTAAGGGTTTTAGCTTGGAGGTGGGTTTTTGGATTAGTCTTGGGTGTCGTTTTGATGGTTTTATGTCGTTTCAATGCTATGTGTCGTTTTGATGATTCTGTGTCGTTTTTGTTGTTTAGTACCGAAGCGGAATCCCTATCAGTGAATGGAAAAATAAGCTCTCCGATATAAAGTTGCAGAAACAATTCGTTGCGTTATGGCTATTGGCTAACGTCTGCAAAAGACATAAAATTGTATCGGGCAAATAAATATAAAATTTTCATTTTTGAGATTCTATATTTGAACAACTATTTTTTAAAAATTTTCAAGTTATCCAACGATGGACACAAAATTACTATTGTTAAATTTCAGGGACCAAAACTGCCAAAAAGTTAAAAATTCAAAAATTGATATATCAAAATCAAAATTTTAGGAACCAAATTGTCCAAACTTAAGGATGAAAATTGGAAGGTGAAAAGAGAGATGGTGGGGTTTCTAGGTGAATTACATGCAAACTTTCATTTTTGTTGGTACCTAGACAGTCGTTATTTTATGTATAAAAGGCTCTTAGGCATGTTGAATAGGCACACCACACATTTGTTTTTAGAGACATAAAAACGTATTAAACTGCTCTTCCACGACACCAGTCTGTGCATTTGGCACACCATTTCGAACCATCCATGACGGACGGACAACAGAAAACAACTATAATATAAAACTCTTACATGTTACGCTACTGTACTTGAAAACTTGAACTTATTTATACTTACATGCTACTGTACTTAAAAAACTTGAACTTATTTTTTAGTTTAAACTGCTTTACCAAATTTCTTATTTGTTTTTTTGATAATGATAACATTATGAGCATGGTTTATGTTAGAATGTCTGTAATAGTCTTTTAGGTATCTTATGTTGTATACACGTCAGGTGTAAGTCAAGTGTATAGAATACTAGTAGTAAGTTTGTTTCCTATTTTAAGGAGAAATAGTTAGTTAGTTAGCTAGGAAATCGGCTAAGTCAGAGAATAAAAGGAGACTGTACTCATCAGTTTGTGACTAATTCAGATTAATAGAAAATGTTGCAGTGCTTTTATTGTGTTTTCTCCTCTAGTTTATTTTCATGGTATCAGAGCGAAATTAGAGTTGAGAAAAACAATGGCTAAAATGGCTATGACTGGAGCAAGAAGAGGTGAGGGTTCTGAAGTTGCATCAGGTACTTCTCAACCAACCTCTACAATTGTTCCCACTGCAGTATCTGAAAATTCCAGCCATACTTCCCTACAAATTACCACGTGCAAGCTGAATGGGACAAACTTTCTGAAGTGGTCCCGTTCTGTTCTAATGGTGGTACGAGGCAAAGGAAAATTAGGCTACTTAAATGGCACTATTACCCAGCCGAGTAGTGATGACCCTGCCTATCAGAATTGGGAAGCTCAGAATTCAATGGTTATGGCATGGCTGATTCACTCTATAGAGGACAATATAGCCGACACCTATATCCTCTTTCCTACAGCACAAAAAATTTGGGATGTTGTGACTTTGGCATACTCAGATCTTGAAAACTCATCCCAGATGTTCGAACTTAGAAACAAAGCTCGCGACCTAAGACAAGGAGAGAATGATGTCACTCAATACTACAACGACTTGACAAAGCTTTGGCAGGAATTAGACTTATTCACCACTCCATCATGGGAGGATCCTGATGATGCAGTACTCTATAGGAAGATGGTTGAAAGTGACCGAATCTACGACTTCCTTGCAGGACTCAACAAGGATTTAGAGGACGACTACTCGGAGTTAAACCACTGCCTAAAATCAAAGAGATCTTTGTCGAAGTCCGTCGAGAGGAGAGCTAACGTAGGGTAATGCTAGGAGACGTGTCTACTCCAGTAGCGGATACCTCGGGTTTGGTTGTTAAAGGTAGTGACAACAGGAGCGAACGGGGTGGAAATCACACAAGTGACTCTAAGGGACATAAAAAATGGTGTGACCATTGTCATAAACCTTATCATACCAAGGAAAACTGTTGGAAATTACATGGAAAGCCAGCCAATGCTCCAAGTCGGTCTCGTGGACGTAATGGAAGAGGGTTTCAGATTTCCTTCGAGGCTAACACAGAATCACAACCTGAAGCATCCGAGATCTTCACCAAAGATCAATTGGAGCAACTTCGAAAATTTTTAAATGAGTCCCATCCAACGTCAACGTCTCTTATGGCTCAAACAGGTATTTCTTTAAGTGACTTTACTAGTTTAACAAAAAGAGGTGAACCTTGGATTATTGACTCCGGTGCCACAGATCATGTGACTGGATGTGAAAAATTATTTACTACCTATGTTCCAAGTCCTGGAAACCACAAGGTCAAGGTTGCAGATGGGTCCACCTCGGTTGTAGCAAGAATAGGAACTATTAACCTCGGTCCCGGTCTTGTGCTGAAAGCTGTTCTACATGTGCCTAGTTTATCTTGCAATCTTTTGTCTATTAGCAAGATTACAAAAGATTTAGATTGTTTAGTTAATTTTTCTCCCTCTGTCTGTGTTTTCCAGGATCAGATTTTGAAGAGGAAGATTGGCAGTGCTAAGGAGGTTGACGGTCTCTATTACTTTGAGGAAGTTGTTTCTACAAGTGGTCATGTTCAAAAGGCTGTAGGATTTCCCTCTTATTCTAGGACTCAAAAAATAATGCTCTTACATTATAGATTAGGTCATCCAAATTTTACATATTTGAAATTCTTGTTCCCATCTTTGTTTCACAAGAACGATTCATTTCAATATGAGTTTTGTCAATTGGCTAAACATAGACGTCTTCCTTTTCCTCCCCAACAGTATCATGTTTCAAGACCATTTGTATTAATTCATAGTGATATTTGAGGTCCCTCTCGTGTTTTAAGTGTTACTAATAAGAGATGGTTTATTACGTTCATTGACTACCATACACGTGTGTGTTGGGTGTACCTCCTAAAGGACAAATCAGAAACTAAAAGTGTGTTTAAAAATTTTTATGCTATGATTAAAGCCCAATATAATGAAAATATTAAAATACTTAGTACCGATAATGGCACCAAGTATTTTAATACAATTCTTGGGAATTTTCTTGCAATAAATGGAATTATTCACCATAGTTCTTGTGTAAGTATACCACAACATAATGGTATCTCTGAACGGAAAAATCGTCATCTTTTAGAAGTAGCATGTTCATTATTTTTTACGTCTAATGTTCTGAAACGTTTTTGGGGGGATGCAGTTTTGACAACTTGTTATCTGATTAATAGGATGCCATCACGTGTTCTAAATTATCAAACCCCTCTTAGGTCTTTATCTAAATCCTACCCTAATTCACGTTTTATGTCCACCTTGGATTTAAAAGTTTTCAGATGCACATCCTTTGTCCATAATCTTGAACCAAATCAAAGCAAACTTGATCCACGATCTTTTAAGTGCATATTTTTGGGATATTCTTCCACAAAAAAGGGGTATAGATGTTATTCACCAGAAAAACAAAAGTATTTTGTTTCCAGAGATGTGACGTTCTTTGAAGATAGACCTTTCTTTGTGAAAAATTTGTGTCAGGGGGAGGGGGAGTATCCACGGCTGCCATCAGATTTGAATTCAAAATCTAAACCTGATCTTTGGGAATATGTTTGGGATTTCTCCCCTAATTTTTGACCTCAAGATTCTCCTGAAGTTGTTTCAAATTCCGAACCATTTAAGTCTCCAAAATCCACCTCAAGATTCGATTACTTGCCAAGATTTGTCACCGAATTCACAATCTCAGAAGCATCTAAATTTACCTCTCCAAAATCCACCTCAAGATTCGGTTACCTACCAAGATTTGCCACCGAATTCACACTCTCAGAAATCCCCTCAAAATTCGGTCATATCCCAAGATTTTCGTCCAAATTTTCCTCCTCAAGATCTCTTAGAAAATCTTCCATCCCTAGATTCTCCCTCGCAAACAACCAAGAATTTTCCTTCTCCCGATTCTCTTAAGTCAACAAATCCTACTTCAAATTCAACACTTCCACCTCAGCAAATTTTACGGCCTCAAACTCATCTTCCTGATTCTTTAAAAAATCAAACGAAAAGGGGAGAAAATAAAATACAGCCGTTTGAATATACTTACTCAAAGAGACAATGCCCAAAGGAACTAGAAGCCTTAGACACCCGCTACCAAGATTCCAAGTTGAAATCAGGTATGGATACACAGTTAGAAGAACTTGGTGATTTTCCAATTGCAATCAGAAAAGGGACTTGCACTTGCACAAAGCATCCAATATCAAAATTCATGGGGTATAGCCGCTTATCCAGAACAATGCAGGCTCTTGTGGCTAATCTAACAGAAGAGGAATTTCCCAAAACTATACAGGAGGCGTGGACCGGTCCAACTTGGAGGAAAGCAATCAAAGATGAGATGGATGCACTTGAAAAAAATGGAACTTGGGAGGTCGTTCAGAAACCTGGTGACAAGGTTCCAGTGGGATGTAAGTGGGTTTTTACGATCAAATATAAGGCGAATGGATCTATTGAGAGACACAAAGCGAGACTACTTGCAAAAGGATATACTCAGACATATGGAATAGATTATCAAGAGACCTTCGCGCTAGTAGCAAAGATAAATACTATACGTGTTCTTCTTTCCCTTGCTATGAATCTAGACTGGGAACTACAACAATTAGATGTAAAAAATGCCTTCTTGAATGGAGACTTGGAAGAAGAAGTATATATGGATTTACCACCAGGATTCGATGAGGAAAAGAAGCATGGTAAGGTATGTAAGTTGAAAAGATCTCTGTACGGATTGAAGCAATCTCCAAGGGCATGGTTTGATCGGTTCACCAAAGTAATCCACAAGATGAACTATAAACAAGCACACGCGGATCATACTCTATTTTATAGGCATAAAGAGAACAAAGTCACTATTCTTATTGTCTATGTTGATGATATAATTTTAACAGGAGATGATACAACTGAGATGGAGAATTTGAAGAAAAGTTTGGCTGCTGAATTTGAAATAAAGGACCTCGAAAGTCTAAGGTATTTTTTGGGTATGGAAATTGCCAGAAATAAAACAGGAATCTCTATTTCACAACGAAAATATATCTTAGACTTATTAACTAAGACAGGGATGATGGGGTGCAAACCTGCAGAAACTCCAGTGGAGCATACCACTAGGCTGAGTGAAACAAAGTCAAGTAATCCAGTTGATCGTGGAAGATATCAACGACTAGTTGGAAGACTAATCTACCTTTCACACACAAGGCCCGATATTGCCTTTGTTGTTAGTCGGGTAAGCCAGTATATGCATTCACCTACCGAGGCACATATGGAAGCATTGTACAAGATCTTGAGGTACCTAAAGGGGACACCAGGGCGAGGTCTATGTTTCAAGAAAAATGAAGAAAGGAGTCTAGAAGTATATACTGATGCGGATTGGACAGGTGCAGCTGAAGATAGGAGGTCAACTTCCGGATATTGTACATTTGTCTAGGGTAACTTGGTGACTTGGAGAAGCAAAAAACAATCGGTTGTGGCTAGAAGTAGTGCAAAAGCTGAGTTAAGGTCAGTAGCGCATGGAATTTGTGAAATCTTGTGGCTGAAAATATTATTGGAAGAGCTGAAAGTAAGAAATGAACTACCTCTTAAAGTATACTGTGATAATAAAGCAGCAATAAACATTTTGCATAATCTTGTTCGTCACGATCGAACCAAACACGTCGAAGTTGATCGCCACTTTATCAAGGAGAAGATTGAGAATGGAACACTCTGCGTATCGTACATGCCTACTGCAGAACAAACAACAGACATCTTCACTAAAGGACTATCAAGATCTTTGTTTGAAAAGTTTGTAGACAAGTTAGGAATGTTTAATTTGTACAGCCTAACTTGAGGGAGAATGTTAGAATGTCTATAATAGTCTTTTAGGTATCTTATGCTGTATACACGTCAGGTGTAAGTCAGGTGTATAGAATACTAGTAGTCAGTTTGTACTTGTAGTAAGTTTGTTTCCTATTTTTAAGGAGAAATAGTTAGTTAGTTAGATAAGAAATCGGCTAATTCAGAGAATAAAAGGAGGCTGTACTCATCAGTTTGTGACTAATTCAGATTAATAGAAAACGTTGCAGTGCTTTTATTGTGTTTTCTCCTCTAGTTTATTTTCAGTTTACAACATGAAGCATTAAACATAATCCAAATTGTCCATCAGAAGAACATTAGCCGAGCGCCACTTTCTCGGCATGGTCTTCCCACCACTCCTCATCAAGCAGAGGAAACATAATTTCTAGGCATTATTATAGAAACCGTTATTTTTGAGCAAGTACCATCCAATAAACGCCTCTGCTAATTGCATTAACTAATACATGACACCATTTCGTTCGGTTTCAATAGTATCTTACAGATGACACAAAACTAGTAATGAAAAAGTAATAAAAGAAAACCAAAAGGAAACAGTCTTTTTTAAGTTCCATCAATATGATAGAAAAACTAGTCATCATATTCCCCTTGAGCGAATTTGTTCTCCGGATAAAACACTGCCACCACTTGATTCCCACCAAATTTTCTTCCATTTAACCCCGCACGGGCTTTGGAAGCACCTTCTACTTCTACGTACTCCAGAAACACCTAAAAGAGGGACAAAAAAAAGATATCAAGTGAAGTGCCCAAAACTAATAGAAATATCATTTAGTTTGAAATTATACGAAACGCGGTTGATCGCATAGAACACATTTCTAATGTAAATCAACTTGATGGAAAAGCTCATTCAACTGTGAAACTATAACTCAATTCACTCGTTTTTTTTTTAATATTTCCTTTTAGTGCATTTATAACACCTACTTTGACAGGCGTACCAAACAATTTTAATAAGCAATAATGACATAATTCAAATATACCTTTCCCACTCCAGGTGCTGGTTCACCATCCGGTCTAGGTCGAGGGATAACAATATTCGCCAGAGCACCTGCACAACAAAAAATTTCAAAATTAGGAAGTTTTACCAAATAGATGAGAGGCAATACAAGGTGAATTCAGATAGAAGGTCATTGAGGCTTCTGTCTGTATGTTAGGCCTGATTCTTTATAGCAGAATGTGGGACAACAAAAAGGCTGTAAAACAGACAGATATAAACCAAAAAAAAAAAAATTAATAAGATACAGCCAACTGTCCAAATTACTAAAAATATATAAAAGAAAATACAGCAATACGTATATTTGAGGTGGGAGGTTACCAAATTTTTCGCCCTCTTGCTTCATGTCTTCCATTATGTCTTCATATTCCTCATCATCTCTTAGCTCATCTGCAGAAACCACTTGAGTGAGACATACGACCTTGGATGTTGGTGCACCAGGTTGCTGCAACAACATGAATCTCTGCAAAGAGAAAACATGAAGAAAATGAGTTTAAGAGATCACTATGGAAAATAATGATTCTAAAAGACAAAAAACCCCGTTTATTTCACAGGTTCCACCACAATTCAAACTTTTTTGCAACAACATTTTCTTCCACAAAAATTTAAATTTCTGTCCAAACGAGCTAAAATAATAGCCTTTTTTGGATGTTGGAAAAATTGAAGGTTATCATCTTGGGACAGCAAAGACCAGAAATGAATAAAATGAAAATAAAATAAACACAAATATTTAGCATGGCTCACCCAAATTTGGCTACGTCCACAAGGCAAATATAAGGATCTCACTATCAAAATGTAGGAAAAATAACCACCTCTCTAGATTACTAGGAGAGAACAATAGAAACCTTTCTCTCTAGGAAACAAGAAAAACACCTCACACTTATTACTCAAAGAAAGAAAACTCTTATACTTAGAGAGAATGAAAGAATGTGATGAATGAGAATGGGATGCCAAATGAGTGAGGAGGGAGTTCTATTTATAAGCAAACTCCTCCTCCAACAACCATCCATCTACCACATTCATCCACCATACTTTCCATTTACCATTCTATTTTCTTCTTTCAATACCTTCCATTATATTTTCAACAAAGAAGGCTTCAACAATGTCAACAATGAAGGCTCCAAACTTCACATATCAAACGACCACTTTTCGCATTTGATTCAGAAAATTCATTCTTGGCAAATAACAAATACAAAGAAATACTACAGCAGATATGATTTTTAACCTACCTGCAATGCGATCTGCTGCTGCGCATGCAACAATACACTCTCTTGCTCAGGTTTGGGCTGATTAGCACCTTGGTTAGCACGTCTGACAGTAAGGGTCTTATCACCCATTTTAATTCCATTGAGAGCTGCACATGCTATGTCTGTGACTGAAAGATCTTGGTAAACACAAAAGGCATAGCCTTTTGAGTTTCCTGTTTCTCTGTCTTTCACTAGATCAAAACCACGCAGTGGACCAAAGGACTCTAGCAACTCCTTGATCTGTGCTTCCGTGAAGTAATACGGTAATCCACCCACAAAAATACGGTCAGGACCCTCAAGCCCACCAGCAGAACCTGGTGTTAGCCCAACAGCAGACAGGTTCAGATTGGGATTGGGTTGGCTTGGGCCAAGAGTTGCGGCAAGAGAAGGATTATAATCACTAGGTCTCCTCACCTTAACAGGGGCTCCCTGTCAGGGATAAAAAAAAATATTATTAATAATTAAACAGGTTAACACTATCCAATGCACAAAGAATTCAGTACTAGAGAAGTTTCACACTTTAACTGATACATATAAACTGGAAGATTAAGTACCTCAAAGATAATCCCATCCAAAGCCATTGCATTACTAGCCTCCTCGACAGATCTCATCTCCACAAAGGCAAACTTCTTTTCATGGTTAATATAAACATTCACAACAGCATCCCCTGCACAAAACAATTGAAAACTGATGAGACATAAAAACTTGATTAATCATACAAACAGATTGAAACCAAACATCAACACACCTGGACCGGCAGTGTTCCCTCCAATTGCGGCCATAACTTGACTGAAAAACGTTGCAACAGACTGCAGCAGAAACGCATAAGCTCATTTTAATAACTAAAATCACATCACCTATTCATATTTATGTATGCTTTATTTACGTATGTTTTAATAGAAGAATTGAAGGAGTAAAGGCAACATAGTTTTAATCATATGCTTTAGTAACAACTCTTAAATGCATCAAGAACAAGTTACATTTTAATCATGTGCTTTAGTAATACTTGATACTTGATAGTAATAAAGTTAAACAATAAAAGGGTCAGCATGGTGTTTAACCTGCTCATTTGCTGTAGGGGGAAGTCCACCAACGTATACCCGCCGCGCATGCCTTGTGGCCTGGAACCAGAAATTAATCATAAAAATCATAACATGTGCCAAAATTAAAAGTAAAGGGACAAGGAAATCGTGCCCAACCTGTTGCGTCATGGCCTGAACTGGCATAACAGGAAGGGCTCCAAACGGCTGCATGCAAACCAAATACAAAATCAATTTAAAAAACAAACCCCTTGTTCCTGCATGTATGTGATACCACATTTTTCTCTTTAAGGCGGATGGGCAGGGAGTGTTACCTGGCCAGTTGCTAAAGGAAACATGTTCGGGAACATTCCTGGAATAGTTGGATTAGTCCCAGGAATTTGACCTGCAAAGGAATTGGATCACATCTCATACTCGGAAAATATCCATAATTTCACTTTTAATGATTTACAGGATCTAAGAATAAAATAACACCTTCCACCTCTGTTTCCAATGAAAAGTCAATTGATTAAGCATATCCTAACCTTTAGAGCAAAGTTTATCAAAGGAGATGAAAGGAATTAGTATACAAGTTTTGGAGTAAATATTCGTAAGACTACCAAAAAAGGAAATAGTGGCTGGTTGAAGACGAACAAGAACAAGATCCATCAAACCGGTGCATTGATTCCTCCTTGTACATTAAAGCTACAGAAGTCGGCTCACACCCATTGTCAGCACAGTGGGGCAAGTAGCCCAACCTTGCCTTCTTACAACAAAAGACAAAAACATAGAAACAAACAAACAAACACCAAACACAAGAAAAAACCAAAAAGATCTCTCAGTCCCATAATTATTTCACCAAGTATTCAAGTAAGCAATAAAAAATTCATAGCCCATCCAGAGAACACTTCTTTCTAAAGCTATATGTGCAAAAAGAGAAACAAATATATCTTACCAAAATAACACCAAGCAATTGGACACGAACATTCCACACTACTACAACAAAAAAAAGAAAAAAGAAAAAAGAGGCAGTTAAGAGATATAGCAATCCTAAATCTATGAGAATATATGTACCTGCAACAGCAGCAGCAGCAACAGGTGCACCAGCTAGCATTGCAGAAGCAGGAGGAGCCATGTCAAAACCGCTAATCCTTTTGCTGCAGTTATAAAACGTTAGAAGACCAAAAGCAAAGCCAATAGAGCGACATATAGATTACAATAAAACAGTACAAATATCTGTCAACTACTGGGTTTACCATTAAAACGTGTTTCAACTACTGTTCTCCAACATAAACTGCATTACTAATATCTTGCATATTCAAGTACCTCTTTGAGCGTGATCGAGAACGTGACCTTGACCTGTGCTCGGACCTACCCCCTGAACGTGATCTAGACCTGCGCCTGTGCCTATCCTCTCTTTCTTTGTCATGATCCCTGCGTCTGGAGAAAATTAAACAACAACACAACACCTTAATAAGTTGCAACAGCAAAATTGATATGCAATAAGTTAAATGATCTTATCTCAAAAAGTCCATTGTTCTGCTCAAATTACCTATCGTAGTCCCGGCTGCGGTAATAATCATCATCATCATCCCTACCTCTGCCCCGTTCCCTTCTGTCACTACTATCCCTATGGCGGTCTCTATGATGACGATCACGGTCACGTTCACGGTCTCTATCTCTGTCTCTATCCCTTTCTCTATCTCTGTCTCGGTCCTTTTCCCTATCCCGGTCCTTGCTTCTCCCCCTGTCCCTATCCCTGTTCCTATCTCTCTCCTGATCACGATCACGCTCCCTATCCTTATCTCGGTCCCTGTCCCTCTCCTTTTCACGTCCTTTCTCTCTTTCCTTTTCCCTACTCTTGGAAGACTCTCTCTCACGATCACGAGAACCGTGCTGCAAACGAAACTGTCAGCATATCATACTTTTATCATACAACAAATCAAAGGAAACGAACATTTGTTAAGGAACGACTAGGAACCATAAGGCTGCTAATATTGTACAGTAAATTCATAATAACTAAGAGATAAGAACTACCTAAACACGCAGAGAGGCAACAGAACAAAATTATAACCAGAGAGAGCAGAAAACAAAAAGGCGAAACCCTAACAAAATCTCATCGACAAGAATTCATTTATAGCCAAAATTTTTGGATGCTTAACGGGAACTAAATAGATCATCCAAACAGTGACATAGGTTAACAAAATTGCCCGAAACCATAAAATGGCTAACAAAAACCTCCTAATCAACCTCAGAACTTCAATTTATCCTGTCAATCAAATTCAACAAGAACCATAAGCCTAAAGCCCTTGCTTTCACTAAAACCCAGTTCCTCTTCGAATCGATCTCGTCAACAGACAGATGGCCTGCATAATTCTACCTGGGATTTGGAGTCGCTGTAATCGTCGGTCCCACGGTGGCTGCCGCCGTGAGGTTGGGGAGAGAAACCACCGCCACCGTTGTCGACGTCCTCTCCGTTGCCTTCGTACCGTCCGTCGTAATCCACCATTGCAGCGCAGTTTTCTCGGAATTTCGCGATGGCACCGCGTCCGAGTTCAGTTTGGTTCTCGGGAAAATTGTCTGTGAAATTCTGAGGGATAGCAAAGAAAGAGCTCTAAAGGTTCTTCTAGGGCTTCGGAGATGGTTTCCTGCTTTTATAAGAGAGAGTGGGGAGAGCAATTGAGGGTTGGGACTTATTATTCGCACCAAAGGTCATTTTGATAAATGAGTTTTAAAATAGAAAAACCTGCCACCTAAGAGATCTTTGAAATAGGACTCGTTTGATTCAAGTATTTAAATAAAGTATTTAAATAAAAATTTAGAGATTATTTATTTTGTGATTTAAATTACGATTTGAATTATTTACTACAGTATTTTTCTCTCATAAAAATTTAAATCTTCATTCAAATACTCGAACCATATAGGCTCTTAAATTTTTGTAAGAGAAAATACTATAGTAAAATAATTTGAACCGTGATTCAAGTATCAAAACAAACAGACCATTAAAATACCATTGATTAAATAGTAATTATTTTAATAATATATTTTTTTAATAATGATGTCATATTTTATATTATATAATTGCATGATGATTATTTTAATGACCATTTTTTAAACATATTTAAACTTTTTATAAATTGAAGTCATATTCTTTTATAATCCATATGCATTAAATTTGATAAGTCCGAAATGAATCTAACAAATTACAAGCTTCAAATTAAAATCAATATATATTAATCGTTTTATTTACTTAATATTCACCAAAATTTTTGTAAATATTATATTTATCATTATAAACCTTCTTTTAAAATTAAAATGTTATTTATTAACAAGATGATTGTAGTTATTATCTTATTTACTACTGTAAAAACTCAAAACTAGACTATTAATTATAGTTAGAAACATCGCCACCAATTTTTCACAGTTCACAGTCCCAGTGGCCGCCGCGGCAATTCATCTCCATTACAGTTATTGACTCTTCATCTCCGTCTCAAGCGCAGCATAACTCCCGTAATTTGGTTCGTCTCCGTCGTGGACTCATCACCAAGGCTGCGACCATTGTGTCGCGAGGGTTCATCATCGTTGCAACGATCACGAAGGCCCATCACGTGAACCACCACAACAAAAGTCGCACCACCGTGGGTCGCAATTCTCATCGTGCCTATTGCGAGCTGTGGGTCACTAAATCGTGTTCTTGGCAGGAGATGATCTAGCGAAGGTAATTTTGCTGGAGAAAATGAGTTTTTGTTTTTGTTTTTTATTTTTTTAGCAATTTTAATGTGTAATTGATGAACCAGTCGCTGAACAATTTTTGTTGGCTGTATTCCGTGGTCTTGTTTAGTTGATCTTATGTTGTGGGTATTCCAAAGGCGGAGGAGAAAATGGGTTGCGGTTTTTGTATTTTTTTTAATTTTTTTTATAAAAATTTTCATTTATTTTGTGTAATTGTTTGAACTGAAAACAGTTATTAGATGTAATATTAGATGAAACTTAATTTTGAAACCGTTCGATTTAATCTGACGACAATAAAATTGGGTCTTTGATAAGAGAAAAACAATGCATGTTATCATAGCATAATAATAATAATAATAATAATAATAATTAACATTCCTTAATAATAATAATAATAATAATTAAAGCTAGGAAAGGCAAAAATAAAATATAATGGAAAAAGCAACATGGCTAGGTACAGATTCTTTCCTCTTTGACAGCTTTAAATTTATCCTAAACAAAATCAGAAAATTCCTCTATGAAACAAAATCGGGAAATTGATTTAAAATTGAATGCCATGAGTGGAGATGATTCCGAAAGGTAAAGCAACTGATTTCTGGACGTCTGGGAAGAAGCAGCATATAATGAGGATAGATGGCACATTTTCAATTTATATGCGAAGGCCATTTTGTTTTAATTTTCCTCCAATATAATACAAAAAAATTTGGACCTTGCCTATGCCCACAAAGCCTTGAATGAAGTATTTTCTCCTCAATCCGATGAGAAAATATCAAGAAATCATTTTGGATTGCCATCACCGCTTTTCAACACCCAGCATGACCCTTTGAACACGCAAATTTCATTCATGACCTGCATAAATGAAAGAATTTGCTAAGCTAGTCTATGGCAAACATTACTGATGTCCAGTCCATAAACGGGTCCCATATAACCTTAACTCTTAAAGGCCTTGGCTAAGGACGTTTTTGACAAAGAAACCACACGAAGAAGTAGCGGAAAGAATTTCACAAGAATAAATGTTGCAACGAAAAACTCAATATGAAAGCTAACCTTGCTGTATTCATTGCCAGTTATATCCCTGTTAAGAGCTTTCTTAGCAGCCTCAAAAATTTCAGCCTTCTTAAGTTTCGTGCTGGGTCCATTTCGGCGTAGAAGGTCAATCACAACGTTCCTGACAAAGGCAGACAGTTTTCAAGATGGTTCATTACAGAATATGAACATGACTCATGCATAAAATTGAAAAATCACAATTTAGACAGTAATTTTCTTTAATTTCGTTTTAGAGATGGGGCCAACCTGAATGCATCATATTGCGGATGCTCTGGGGATGACTTTAGGACGTATAGACCGTGAATGTTTATTGCAATTTCATCGACGAGTTTTTTTAGCTCGTCAGGAGAATCAGTGCCACATGCTGCTGCTTTTACAAATCTAGCATCCGACTTTGGAAGATTTAATTTGTTAAGCGCCAGGTCACGTAGACCTTGGCACATAAGCTGAAAGCTGCCAAGAAAAGGACACATTCCACTATTAGGCAAAATGAAACAAGATTGTGAAGGAAACTTCTGCAATTGACTGAAAAAGAAACTTCAATCGAATCTATATTATCAATATTAAAAATCAAATCAGTCAGTCAGTTAAACTTTTTGTTTCCCTCAATATCAGATACCGTACTATATAACAACGATTCAGAAGAATGGAACAACCAATAACTGGGTTCTTATATTACTGACAGGACCATACAGTTCAAACCAGGAGGGGAACAGAAAAACTTCAGGCAGTTGATATATACCTGCAAACTTTATGTTCTTGAATAACTCTTGGAAGGACCTTTGAACGTAGAGCTTCTCGAATATCATCTGGAATGATTTTTCCACTGACTACTACTTCACTTGCACCTTTGGTTACACCTTTATCAGACTTCAATGGTTTTACGGGCCTGCTAGGAATGCTGGCATTCATTGCACCACGACCAGGTTTTACATCTCCAAACATATTCATTATATTTCTCTCCAAATCTCCCCAAACCTGTTCTTGCTTCTTAACAACATCTGGGTAGCGTTTTATAAATGAAATATCCGTTTGCCCCTTAAATTTCCAATCTTTAACTGAAGGTCTTTCAACACCTAAAATACTGAGGAATTTATTCACAGCCGTTTTGAGAGATGGTGGACAATGCAAAGATGAAATGCTGATAACTGGATTCTTCCAAAATAAAAGGAGGACGTAATCCCTAGCTATCCGCTGACTGCCGGCCTCTTTAGTTGGCCCTAATAGTAATGAACTCTTGGGAGCCCAGAGACCTTGCACTAATAGCGCATGATGCTGAAGGACATCCAGAACCTCCTCTATAGTGCAATCAGGAGCGAAATGCTTAAGAACACTAAATCGGTGAATTGGTGCAGTTCCCTAAAACAAAATGCCTGAATTATTACAGAAGGAAAGAGGATTGAAGCAACTGATTGAAAAGCCTCTTGTGGTGCAAAATCAAACAAAATACAGTTTACTTGTAATTATTAGACTTTATATGTATTGGAGGGAAAATGAAGCAAACCTCACAGAGTAATGACTTTATACGTTCTTCTAAAGGTAGTGAAAGCAACACCCTGGAATAATATTGCATTTCTTGAAATCACTATCTCCAAAATGATGCATATAAACCATGTGGCAAGATAAATGAAAAAATAGACCAATAAAGCGTACGAGGATATGCAAAAATAAACATGGCATATAAGGATCATTATGTTAATGAGAAACCAAGCTAAGTCACAATTGAACCGTACGGTCCATACCTCCTTGAGGGACCTTTGGGCTCATTGTCATTCTTGCAGGATTTAAAACAAAAGGAGTTAAGGTAGTCATACCTGCAAACAAGAATAAAAATCTAAACATCATTAGCACAGTTAATACATTAAAGGAAGAATATAAAACAAATTACAAGAGTTCAAGATGACGCGGCTAAAAGATGCATATGCTATATATACATATATATAACGACTTACGGGCTTATCATAAATTGTAAAGGCGTAGATTCCTCAGTGGCCATTTTTCGTAAATATCTTAATGAAAAATCGGTATCTGAGCCATGATACTTGAGTGGAACCCAGCACTGAATAGAGAAAATTAAGCAAACAAAGATAATTAACAAAGTGTATTTTGCACAATCATGTTAGGTGACAAGTGCAAGAACCCCAGGAAAGCAACCAAAAAAAAGCAGAAGAAGAAACGTTTAATTAAAGATGACAGAAAAAATAAATTGAGACAAATATGATTCAATGCATCAACAATGAAGGTTAGGTTGCTATAATTATTCCACAACAAGGGGAAGAAAAATAAAAGAATGATAGCTAGAACTTCAATTATCTCCATTCTATATAAAAGAATGCACTTATTAGGAATAGCAACATTATCATACCTCCTCATCTGCAATTTTTTGCTTCATTGAAGAGTTCTCCTGCTTAATCTGCACCAGAGAAAATAAATACCCAAAAAAAAAAAAAAAGAAGTTACTAAGACTGAAAGGGGAAAAAATTTATAAAAAGGCAACGAATGATAAAAACCATAATGAAAAATATTGCATAACATCAAAATGAAAAGGCAAACCAGCTTCTTTGATGGACCAACAGCCTTTTTACTACTAGATTCTTCTGGTTTAATTGCATTTTCCGTATCTCCTGTAACATTACTGTTCTTTTTTAACCCAGCAGAACTTAGATGTTTCAGTGATGGGCGAAGCTGCATGATTGCATGAACAGGATTCAGGTGTAACTGCAAGATGAAGAGAATGAAGGAACATCTTAAAAAATAGTTTTGTAACAGAGAAATATGACCAACATCAAGCGGCAAAAATGTGGTCATGCATATCTTACACGATACAAGGTAACAAGGCCAAGGCCATGATAGATTTAGCTAATTTGTACAAGCAGATATACATCATACGTGTGCATGACTGCTTGCACATACAATCAAGGACTAAAATATATGCCCAAAAAAATCTCTCACAGACTACAGGAATAAAATGAAAGGAAAAAGGAGTGCAAATAGTTTCATCGATGGGTAGGCAACTTCACATACATCCCGTTGGAAAATACAGCAGAAAAGCTTTTAAATAAAAAATCCATGATGAAAGATATACATACCTTATTACCCATTAAAACCCCGACAGCATAACGAGTTGCTCGAGGTTGGTCCCATGAACAACGCAAGGTCTAACAGAAAGCCACAAACAGGACGCCATGTCACAACATATAACAACAGGCCTAGTCAGTACGATGAAATCTGACATCTAATCCTAAGAAAATAAAATCCTTCTTGAAAACAAAAATTAGTAAGACAACAAGAACCATGAATCTCATGGCAATTGTGGGCAAGTTTCAAGACTTAAAAGAGTACTAACATCTAACACATTGACTAAAATCTAGCACTAATCACTAAAATCTCTGTGAGACCACTAGTTAGTAAGTAAACTTTAGTACGCACAATTTTTTTTTTTTTCCAACAAGGAATTAAACATCAAATCAAGTAATACCTGCTTTGTCATTTTCAATTTGCTACCACAATCTTGGTCATAATTCTTGGATTCAACATCCATAGACAGATCAATTTCCACTTCAGAAGTTGCAGGCTTCACCCTAACCTAAAAATTCAAGAGAGAATCCCACAAACAATCATCAAAAAGAAAAATAAAATGAAATGAGTTTCCACAAATAAATTAAAAAAAAATCAAACCTCTTCACATCGCTCGTCCAATTCATAGGGACGCCAACACGGCCTCAAAGGATATTGCAAAACATATAGCTGCCAGAAAATATACAAAATAAACGTATAATTCACTAGCATATATACTGAGAAAACAAAAGGAATTGTAAAATATTATTTTATATATATATATATATATCCAGACCTGAGTGCTTTCGTCGATTTTAGGATTGAAAAAGACGTCGATTTCTCTAACAACCACATCATCTTCTTCTTCGACTTCCATGGAATCTTTTTCTTCCGGTTCTTCCTTAGCTTCGGCCTCGGAATCGACCTCCATTTTCACGAATCCGTTCTCGGACTTCCGCTCCGCCTCAACTTCCTCCTTCTTCTTCTTCGCCTCGAATTCCTGCGGCTCGGGCTTCGGCGCCGCCTGATCATCGGTCTCGCGCTTCGGGAGGACCGAGCCTAGGGATTCCTGAGCCGAAGCCGATTCGGACATGGGTTTGGGTTTGAGCTTGGAGGATTTGGGCGCGAACCTGGAGACTCGAGACGGAACGTGGCTAGGAGCGTCGAGGTCGTCAAGGTCCATGATTGTAACCTCTCTGCCTCACCCGCCGCCTCGATAATGGTTGCTCCGGTGACCGGCGACGCCGTGGAAGAGAACAAGGGAGATTTTTTTTTTTTTTTTGGGTGGTGAGGTTTTGGGAGATGGGGGTTTTGCAAAGGGGGAAGAGTTTAAAGCGGTGAGCTTCTATAGAGGAGACGGCGCGACGGCATATGCATTTTGACGTCGATTGGGCTGGATCGGGTTTTCTCAGGTCCAAGGAATTTTCCCGGGAAAACCTTTCACAAGGAAAAAGAAAATTAAAGAAATTATTAAGGAAGAAAAAGAAATGGGAAATTTTTGTATGGTGAGATAGAAAAACAAAAAAAAAAGACTCTAGTAATTTTTAAGGTTTTTTTTAAGTAATTTTTTAAGTGTTTGAAAATTATATACTCCCTTGTCAAAACAAAAAGAGAAAATTATATGTTCATAGTGACATTAATAGTCGTGAATAATTTTTTGAAAAAAATATATTTTTCTTAATTTTAAATTGTATGATGTTACTATATTTTCTGTTCTTGATTTTAATTATTTTTGAGGAATAGAATTAATGGATTATACTACATTGAGGTTGTTCACATATTGGATTTTACTGTTTTAAGGTTAATTTACAATTCAATTTAAAACTATTGGTGTTTGCAAATATTTTGAGCAATTTTTTCTCTCAACTACTAACTACACCAAAAATAAAATTTATTTTTAAATGGTTTGGACGGCTTGATTTTTTTTTGTATAAAAACCAAATCATGAATAAATAGTTTTAGTGGTTTGGTTTAGATAGTTTGAGCTAAATATTAAAAAAGTTTTCAATATTCAACTATAATTATAAATGTCTAAAAATTCACTATTTAAAGTTTTAATACAAATCAATAAGTTAAAATTTACCAACAATCATATTAAAGAGTTAAAAATACAACTAAATAACATAAAACAACACAATTAAATTTTAAATTCAAATTAAAGCTTTGCAGTACTTAGTTATTTAACTTGATTTTGTTTTTTGGATGTTGATGAGCAATGCCTAATGTTATTTTTTTATAACCTATTTATTTTGTAGGTTCAACTCGAATTTTGGATTGGACTTAAATCCACGTTTGATGGCACCAATATTCAAATCTCAATTCGAATCTCAATTGAGTTTTAAGTGCAAAATTCAAGTTTTGTCCCCCTCCCTCTTCCCTTAAATTTACAATGTTTGAATTAGCACAAGATTCCCTTTTTTTCATATTTTCTCTCTCATATACATGAAGAAAAAAATATCATAACTTATTCGTTTGATATCTGATTGAAACGATTCTTCTTTAATTGCATTCATAAGATAGAAAGGAGTAAATTAAAATTAAAATAGCATCTTTTTTAATATCATGAACAATAATAAGGTTTTGTTAAATTTTTTAGTAAATCATAAACTTTTTTCACTATTTATTCAAACACAAATTTCAATTTTATTCTATATTCAAATTAATATTTTAACTACTCATCTAAACATCAATTCGAATAGCAATTCAAACTATACAATTCAAAACATACCATTCAAATCAAAATATTTCGATCAACACAATTTGAATCTATCTACTAAGAAAAAGTGTAATTATAGAGTGAAAAAATAAATTTTGTAGAACTTCTTCTAATAAACAATGAAAAGTAATCTATATAAAAATAATAAAATTGATCTTATAAAAAAAATTTACCTATACAAAATTATAAGAGCGGGTGGTTTAGGTGGCGATTTGGGTAGTTTGAGAAGCCAAAACCCCCCCAAAATTTTTTTGTGTAAAAAGCACTCAAACTATAAAAGAAAAATCGCCAAAAAAAAAAAACACTAGTTGGTTTGGATTTGATAGTTTGGACAGTTTAACAGATTTTTTAAACACTCCTATCTAAAACTTTCAAATTGAGAAAATCCTAATCCGATCCAAAACCTTTACAATCCACAATCTGATCCAAAATCTTTAGATTTGATTCATGGATTTGCAAATGGAGCTATAACATTTAAAATAAGAACACTATTGAAAGCCAATTTTTTCAACATCAAAAATTAAAAATAAATCAAAATATAAATAGCTTAATAAAGCTAAATTTGTTACAACCACTCATTAAGCAAACTAATTTCAATAAAACTTAAGATCAAATCTTTAAAAAAAAAAGAAAAACTCAAAATAAAGTAATTCAAAATTATAAAATATATATCTGGGGTTTTGGATTTACGTATTAGACAAATTGAGAATTCCCAAATCCGTAATCCAATCCAAGACTTTCGGATTAGATTTTTTCAATCCGCTACTAATCCAAAACTCTTCCCAATCCTATCCAAAACCTTCACGTTAGATTGGATTAGGCAGATTTCGTAGATTGACGTATTTCAATAACACCCATAATACTACAAGAGTGTTTGAGAATCAAGTTATAACACCAAAGTTTCAACTACTACAGGATAAAGCTCTTATATGTTACATGGTAGAGAAAAAATATATTATCATGTAAAGCTCTTACATGATACAGTGTTTATATTCCAACTTGGTTTCCCGATACTCTATACATGCATACATGACATAACATTTGGATTTGAAAACTTTAGGTCGTTTTAACAAAATATGACGTATGGTTAATTCTTTTTTTAAAGGTTTTTTTTATATTTTGAGCATAAATGATATGTAGTTTATACAATCATAGTTTGCTATCGTTTATAAGATCAACAACTACAAACGACACCATCTGAAGGAAAAGTCTCCAACAACAATGCATAGAAAAAATATCATATAGGAAGTAATCATAAATGTAATGATTGAGGAACCGTCATCAAAAAACCCAATATTTAATTGGGTTTAATTAATGAATTTATTCTTAAAAATGTGAAATTTTGTAAAAATTGTAGTTTCTGTTACAATAAAATATGAATAAGCGGCATTGATCGCAAATTTTATGGCATATGTAATGCAATGATGGATATTATAAATACAAATTTTATGAGTTTGATGGCTCAGAGATTTGTGCATAATATCCATAAAATGAATTTCATGTCACAATTAATTGTGAAATTGTTATATAAAAGAATGAATGATTAGAATGTAAATAGGACATAGAGTTTGTCCTAACCCTAATCGGGGGTAGAAAGGAGGCCAGAGCAATATAAGAATACTGCTAAATGAAAACACAGATACAAAAAATATCACGATTAGCCTCCAAAAGTAAACGAAAAGTAAGTTAAATATTTTTATACATTCTAAGGATAGAAAGTACACTGAATTGACCACGACAGTATAGGAAAAATACTGTGTGATGAAAAATTACACAGTATAAATTTTTAACTCCACAAAGTGGACACTCCTTGATTTTCTATTGGGCCACATGTCAAGAAAAGTGGCCCAATCACCTTGTGACACCTAGTGGTATACTCATGGGTTACCATGAGTCACCAAATGTGATAAGAATGCATTTATGGCAAGTTTATCACAAAAATTCATTTCTTTCCTTTCCTTCCAAGATCCGGCAGCCATGTCTAAGTGTTCTAAAAAAATTTCTCAGCCCCCAAACTTTGCAAAAATATCCCCAAACAAGTTTTACAAGCAAATACAAGGATTTCTCACAAGTTTTAAGGTGAAATCCTAAAATTTTTCATGAGTTTTCAAGGGATTTTTCATGGGTAAAGGGCAAAAATTAATCCATGGTATTTTTGCATGAAAAGGAAGTCCAAGAAGAAGTTCAAGAAGCCTTTGAAGGTTAGAAATCAAAAAAAGAGTTATTTGGGTAAGTTTTAAAGTTTAAAGTTTGAATTTTATTTTGATTTTATTCTTTCAAACCCATGAGGGGTTTTGAGCGTGTATTTGATGGAATTTCATGTAGTATATGTGATGATTGGCATGTGAAACTTTGGTTTATAGTGCAAAACGGCAATTTTTGCAAAAAGTGTTATTTTTGTAATTTTGATGTTAGACTTTGCAAAAGTGATGTTTGAGCATGAGAATGTGTTGATAAAGGCATGGAATGGTTTCTACAAGGGTAGAATTGCAAATTTGAAACAGATTTTTGTAAAAATGCCATAGGGACTAAATTGAAAGAAAAAGTTCCTTCTCGGCAGATTTAAAAAATAGTCAAAAACGCCCATGTACAGTGAGATTTTGGGAAAAGTTAAAACATGAAAGTTGTAGATCTCGATGAAACTGTTAGGCCACATAGACGGTTTGTCCAAAAACTCAATCATTTGTGAGTTTTTGATTTTTCAAGAATATGTTAAAAGTGAAAAAAGTGTTAAATGGCAGAAATGTTATTTTTGTAAAATGATTTAAGGTATGGTACCTTAAGTAAAAATGATCCTTAAGAAAAATAGGAAATTTTGATGCAAAGAAATAAATTTTAGTCCCGGGGATAAAATCGTCAAAATTTTCAGTTCAGGGACTAAACCGCAAAGTTTTATGAAAATGGGGCATAATTGAGAAATAAAGAGATTTGACCCACTAGGGTGTTATTTTGAAATTAGTACATGGTTATTTTCGAAAGAATAACGAAATCGAGCTCGGGTAGGTTAGTAGACCCACGAAGGGCAAAATCGTCATTTTTGTCCAAATAACCCGAACCGTTTTGAAATGTTTCCAATGGAATAAGAAAATGACTAGAAAGGGTTCCCGCCCTTCATTAGAAACGATAGGGTAAAGTTAGATAGAAATAAGAAAAACCAGTGGTTTTTAGAGTTGTACATAGTAATGCAACTCAATTTATTAACTAACGGATGTTTCGTATTGAAACATAGTGGAATTTGGTTAATGGCTTTATAATTGGCCAACAGGATCCTAGGAGTTTAGGAGAAGGGAAATCGAGGTTAAGTTGCCCGACATTCGCATCAAGTAAGTACCCTTTCCACCTACAGTATGAAATATAGGTTTAGAAAGAAATGTATGTATATGTATACATGTGCGTATAATTAAGTGTAAACTTGTATGTTTGCCATGATACGAATACCTAGGGGTATAGTCATGTATGAATAATTGTGAGCATATTAATGTGTACCAGTGTGTACAAGATGTTATGTACCTGTGTGTACAATAATGAAAATGAGCATGTGTACCATGATTTTGTACCTGTGTGTATAAGATGTTATGTACATGTGTGTACAATAATGAAAATGAGCATGTGTACCATGATTTTGTACCTGTGTGTATAATATGTTATGTACCTGTGTGTACAATAATGAAAATGAGCATGTGTATCATGATTTCATACATGTGTGTAAAATGATAAATACTTGAGTATGTATAAAGTAGGTATCTGAGTGTATATTTTATGTTAAGTACCTGTGAGTACATTATGTTATATACCTGTACGTATATTAATGTGTACCAGTGTGTATATTCTATGTTAAGTACCTGTGAGTACATTATGCTACATACCAGTGTGTATAATAATGTGTACCAGTGTCGTACAAGAGCATTTATCTTATGTATAACATATGATTATCACTTCATGCATGGTATGATAACCATAATAAGTGAATTGGTAAACGAATCACCAAAAGTTAAGAAAAGTGTCATACCGGCTCCTAACTCAAGGGGAGTTTAAAGGATATGTTACGGTCACGGTGTTACGTAGACCTAAATGAAATTGCGCAATGGTACGAACACTTGGGCCCTAGTAAAGATAAGAAATGATGAGGATAAAGAAAGTTTATAAGAAAGCATAATTGATTCATGCATTCATGTGAATATCCATGTGAGATTTATGGGACTTACTGGGCGTTAGCTCATTAAGTATTTCATGCTGTAGGTATTCCGACGAGAAGGTCAGAATAAGTTCAAATGGTGAGCTGGCGGAGAGGTGGATGATGTGCAGATTGGGTATGGAGTCCGCTGCTGTAATGTTTTCTGCTACGTATGTTTAAAGTTATGTTGAAATGAAATGTTTAAAAGAAAGATGTTATAAAAGTAAAAGTATTAAATATGTAAATACAAGTATGTGAAAGTAGTTTGGGAATTACCAAAGTTAATGTAAGCAAATTATTCCCATTTTAAAAAAAAAATTCTAAATTTTTGTCCTAAAGTAAGTAAGAAATAGTTTTATCACAGCAAGAAAAGGCGGGTTGTGACAATAAAAACCAAATACCAATCCCAAAAACAAAAACATAGAAGTGTCTTTCAACAAGCTAAAAAAAGTAATGAAAAGAGGGATACCACATCCTCGGGCTATAACCATATCAACCACCGACAAGTGTCATAGAGTCTCCTAAAATGTCATCCTACCACCGACTTAGTAACTAAGTACTTGTAGAAGTTCATAATAAACATCTATCTCTCATGGTAGCTACAGCATAATACCATGATGTACGCCAGGTAGAGCATCCACCAAATAGAAATCTCCAACGTCGAAAAACCTCCAAATGATGATCACATTTAGTATTAGACAAACATTTGAGAAAACATGATGAGGAAAATGCGGCCAATATTGAGGGTAATGTGAAAAATGTGACAATACATAACTATTAGTGATGACATATGTTTTCATTAAACACGAATTCAAATTTTAGAATAAGCATAAAAACATAATTTTTTTTTGTACAACTTCTGGTGATGACTTTTTTCATCCCTAAAAGTGGATAGACAATTGGCATTTAATGACCAAATAAGATAAATAGCTATTATTTTAGTAAAAAATAAAAAGAAATCCAAATTGAGAGAACAATTAACACTGTCCAAAAAAAAGTCTCTGCCACCAACGCATAGAAAACCTACCACAAAGAAAGTAATTCTAAAAGCCAAATATCAAGCCCAAAAACAAAAATGTAGAAGGGTCTCTCATAAAAAATGAGCTAATGGCAGGGTAAAGTAAAATGAATGGAAAAAGGATACCGTGTCTTAGGCCGTAACACCATATCAACCACTGACAAGTGCCACAAAGCTTCCTAAAATGTTATCCGATCACATGCCCGGTAACTTAACACCCATGGAAATCTATCCATCTCTCCTAATAGCCATAACAAAATACCATAGTGTATGTCTCCTAATAGACATAACATAATACCATAGTGTGCTTTAGGTGGAGCATCCCAAATAGTAACATCCAATGCCGAGGAACCTCTAAATGATTATCACAATTGGTAATAGATAGGTACCTGAAAAAACATGACGACAAAAACATAGACAATATCAAAGATAATGTGGATCTGTGACAATGCATGACTTTTAACGATGACATATGTTTTTATCATACGCGAAGTCAAATTTGAAAATGAGAATAAAAACATTTTGCTGTACAACTTTAAGTGATGACTTTTTTTCATCACTAAAAATATTGATAGAAAATTGAGAATTTAGTGACAAAACAAGTTGTCATGAAAATTTGAATAAAGCCTTCAAAGCTAAAGAGTGTGGTGTTCCTCCCCACATACATGGTAACTTAGAGGTACAATAAACGTGGGGTCGAAGAAAGTTAATTTGTCATACATGTCATGTATATATATATATATTTAAAAATTTCATTATGCATAGTTTTGATTACCTTGATTATCAACAAAATGAACTTTAGTGACGTATATTATTAATAAGTTTACTATTTTATTTTACCAAAGCAACAATAATACAAAACTTCGAAAGAATAAAAAAATTAAAAAAACAAAGACTTAAACCATTTGAATTACCCACACTTTCCGCATATTCATTCAAAAAATCTTTCATTTTCTCGTTTTCTTTGCAATTAAATTATGGAAATATTTGCTAAAAAGAGGAAGGGATATCGTAAGATTATATATTAAAAAGGTGTGCATCTCGAACGCCTCCCTCAACTTAGCGCCTAAAAGCTTACGCTTTGAATTGCATGAGTGAGGCTTACACCTTTTCTAGCCGAGGCGTACACCTTGAGGGCTTGAGGCATAAGCCGCAAATAAATGCCCATTTTGGGTTAGTTAACATATATAATTTTTTAACAAAGTCAGCCCAAAAGGCAATGATAGTGTCTTGTACGAGTAAGGCTTGCAAATTCTTAGTAAATTTAGTGTAAGAGGCTTTAAGAATAAAGTCAGTTCTTTACAAGCTAATGGGCATTGGTGGATTTTTGAAAAAGACTCTTTAAATCCAAGCTTTTAGTGTCTCTCAACTAGGTTTGACATTTTGAGATCAATTGAAAATGGCGGCACATAGAGGAAGGGACAATCTTGGGATTTTGGTAATTGAGTTAGTTTAATTTGTGATGGATGGTTTGGAATTGAGCTTATGAAGGAGGATAATTATCGCTGGTGGTCATATATAAATGGGTAATGGAAAGAAGAAGCCGGTAGTTGGAAGTGCTTTTTTTAGGTTAGTTTATGGCTCATGGAAGGATTCGGGTCACTAGAGAACAATATAGGACTAAGGAAGGAAGAAGACTGCTTTTTTTGGTTACTATTTTTATTTGTTTATTGTTTAGTTTTTTTATTTTTAAAATATTTATTTAGGGTTATTTTTTTATCTCCACATAAAAAATTGAGGCCATGTGAGGAGCAAGTGATAAAAAAACTATCCAAAATTAAACGTTTCACCATTAAATTAGTCATTTTGCATCTAAATTAAAAAGTTAGATCCAATTCAATTATAAAACAAAATGTTGTAACTAAATTGCACATTTTTAAAAGGTTAGGACGTCCCGATGTAATTTACCCAAAAATACATCATGTTATCCAGGAAGCTACAAGTAGTTTTTCAGCAAAAGTTTCACGTTGTTTAATGAATCAACATGTCGTTTTACTTTTTATTGCTGTCGTTTTCAATTAGAGAGAAGCGTCAAGTTGTTTCCTTTTCTTTTAATCACAATTTTTATTTGATTTATCACGTGTATCTCATATATTTGCTACTTGTAAGTCAGGAAACTCAGAGTCTTTTAAGTAAAATAAATATGTTTTTTTCTTTTAACTAAACAACATATTAAATAAAATATTGTTGTTGTTTTGCCTGTAAAAATATCAGATTCTATTTTCTAACTTGCGTCGCATCATTTTCATTTTGAAAATTCGGTCATTTGTGCAAAGAAAAGAACATTTCGTTCACATTTTTCTGTTTCCTCTTAACAGGACGCCCACTGGCTTATCGTTTTATAAATAAACGACATGTTGTCTATATGTTGAATATTGTCGTCGTATTGTCAGTAATCTCATAAACATTCTATTTTCATTTTGGTTTAAAAATGTATATTCCTATAACATAGGATTTGGAGTAAAATGCAAATGATTAAATACCTCAAGTCGAAATATTAAATTACCTTGACATTTGCTTACAATAATAACAAAATGAACAAAATATTCATTAAAAAAATACAAATATTTTAACAGTATAAAAGGTAAATACCATATTTATTACACGACTGAACAAGATAGTTACATAATTTGACCATTTTTCACAATTAAGACACTAGATAGACATGGATATGGAGCTTTCATGGATGATGATGGCCCATCAGCTTATAGAAAACTTTTTTTTCTTTTTTTCCAAATTATATATGAAATTTTTATAAAACTTATATTTTTGTCCATTATTTTATTTTATTTGTCTCATTTTATTCTCTCAGTCATAACTTCATCTCTGACTAATTTTTCTCGCTTCATCTTAAGATAAAATCATGAAGACACGATCATCAAAATTGAGTGATACAAACAATTATAACTCGCATTCTCCGTTCAACCATTACTCAAGGCCAAGAACACTCTTAGACAAGTTCTTAATTCCTCCTAACATCATCACCATCCTCCAACTCTCCATTCTAGACCTCAATCTATACTTGTAACGCCCCAGAATTAATTAAATGATATTAGAATGTAAAATGATGGATTAGTATGCCATAATGGAAGTTTTAAACTTAATTTGATCATTTATGAAATTTCTAAATTAATGTTATTTTGATTATTTTAATGGTTTTTAATTACGCTTAATTATTTTTAATTGTTATTTTGAAATTTGAGACAAAACAATTTGTTAAATACCAAATATATCTCGTTTACAAAACCGTGGGCGACACACGGTTTTTGCACAATAAAACCGCCCAATTTTTCCTCTATTTATACCTCTCTCTCTCCCTCTCTTTCACTCAGCTCTCTCTCTCACACTGTCTCTCTCTCTCACTCGTCTCTCACCCTCTCACTGCCCCTCTCTTTCTCTCCACTTCCTCTCAAATTTTTGAGTAAAAATCAAGCCCAAGCTTTGGTTTTCGGTGGATTGGAAGCTCGAGAACGAGTTTAGACGACTGTAAACACGATTTAAAGCTTCGATTTGAGGTTAGTTTTCAAATTTTAAAACTTTTTCTAAACTTTCAATTTCCTTGGTATTTTGAAATCTAAGTTTATTTGAGCTTAGAAAACCCTTGATCTTAGTTAGAGGAACTTAAAACAACTAGAATCTAAGCTTAGTTTAGCTAGAAACGGATTTAAATTAAGTTTTTTATTTTCCTCTATTTTTCTCTATTTTTGAATTTATTCAAAATTTTTGTGTGAATCTTGTTTGAATAAGTTAAAAAGTGTTTTATAATGTATTTTTATGATCTATGATTGTTTTCCATGCCTGAGAACTAAGAAAAACAGGTTAAAATGAGGATTTGAACACGGGATGACCGAGAACCCGTGCTTGGAAAATTATGAAATTTTTCAGTTCGATAGGCCAAACTTCGTGTTCGGTAGGCCGAACTTCGTGTTCGGCAGGCCAGATTTATACGTCTGGCAAGCCGAACTTGGAAAAGTTCAGCTGACTAGACCTGGTTTTTTGACAGCAGTTCGGCCGGCCGAACCAGGGTGACCGACAGGTCGATGGGGCATGTGGAATTTTGTATTTTTCATCCGTTTTTACTGTTTTGAACCTTGATTGAAATCCCAACTTTATGAAATGGTTTTATAAGTACAAATGGCACACTAGGACACCATGAGATAGCTTAGTGACGTAGAATATCATCAGCTACAAACTGATAGGCATGGTTTATAAATATTTAGGGTTGTTCGTGGATCCGCAGAGTTAGTGTATAGCGGACTGGGAATTACAGTGTGGGACACCGGCATGAGTATTGAGGTAGGACTTCTACCCATTTCTTTGGTAACCTAGTTTCAAATGATTTTGGCCTTAAAAAGGGTTCTTATCAAAATGTTTTTAACGGTTGATTGAAAAATGAATTTTTATCGATTATTTTTATAAATAGTGGATTGAGGTGAATTTCATAATGAACCCCATAATGAATGTAAATAAAAATACATGGTAATTGGGTTTTTAAATAATGTTAGAAATGAATATAAGGGCATGATGCCATATTAGAGATTGGGTCAAATAGCGTGCGACCTTAGGGACAGGTCCCAAAACCCAGTTGGGCCACTACGGTGGTGTTATACATATGGTTTGCCTAGGAAAAGAAAATGGTATTCTTTCTGGTCGACCCATAAATGATTTGGTAAGAACAATTTTTATTAAATTTTGTTTATGTATTTAAGTCTATTTTCTAAATGCAGTTTTCTTTTGAAATTAAATGTTTCTAAAAATATAGTCCTATTGAGCTTTTTGCTCACGATTTATTTGTTTTTAAAATTTCCTCCCCATCTAGGTGGATATCAGCTTAGGATCGGAAAAGAGTTCACATACAGGACACATGAGCAATAGAAGAACTCAGTAGGTTATTTAAATTATAAAATCAAGGCATGTAATATTCTAACTCTCTTTCTATTTACTTAGATTGTATTTGTAATATAATATTGTCAGTACTACGTGTATGCACAAGATGTGGGTCAGTGAGACCCATTCTTCTTTTTTTAAAAAAAATTTCTTTATTACTTTCTTATTGTTTACTTTGATAAACTTATTTGTTTAATTATTATAAATGCTTGTTTTAAAAAGGTTTTAAAATTTTCCACATTTTCATAATTAATTTAAATACTTAAACTCATATTTTAACTAAATCTTCACGTGATTAACTTAATTAACCCGCCAGGTCACCTCTCGTACTTCAGGGTGTGACAGAATGGTATCCGAGCTCAAGGTTATGAACCTTGAGAATTGTGCACACATATGTACGGCAATGAAATACCATTGACAGTCCAAATTTTATTTTCAGAAGTGAGAGAATGGCACCTAGATGTCGTTCGAAAGCTGACGTCGAGTTTGGAAATGATGAAGGCATGACGAGAACCATGTTTGCCGTATTCCAACAGATGGCAGCCAGGGCAAGACCGGAGGATTCTGATGCTAGTCGTCGGCATACATACTATAAGGAATTCTAGCGTGTATCTATACCGACCTTTAACGAGAATGGGGACCCGCAAGTGGTAGAATATTGGCTGGACTCGATCGTGAAACACTTGGATACTCTTGGTGTGCCAGCTGAGTATCGTGTGGAGTTTGCTGCATATAAATTCGAAGGTGGCGCCAATATCTGGTGGAAGCAGGCTAAACGCTCAGAAAACAATGGGAATATCAGTTGGGACAAGTTTGAGGAGCTGTTCTACGATCGATATTTTTCGCAAGGGTATAGAGACTAGAAGGCAGCTGAATTCTACAGGTTGCAGCAGGGTGATATGTCCGTTCGGGAATATGAAGCAAAGTTTAATGAGCTAGCCAGGTTTGCTCCATCTGTAGTGACATCGAAACATGTGAAGTGTATTAAGTTTCAGGAAGGGCTCAAGGCTTCTATTCAATGACAGGTGGTTGCCTTACGAGTCAGGAATTTTGGTGAGCTTATGTCGTTAGCGATATCTATGGAAAATGATTATACGCAGTACTGTGAGGATCGAGCCAAGATGTCAGAAGGACCCTAGAGGAGTGGTAGGAGAAGTACCAGTAGCCGTCCAACCCTGGGAAAGAACAAAAAGAGTAGTGTGAACAGTGGTAGCAGCAGTTCATCTAGCAGTGGGCGTAGCAACCCCTACAGCTTTCACTGTCATTATTGCCAGCAGCCAGGACATATCAAGAGGAATTGTCCAGTCAAGAGTGCTCGCCTAGGACTTTAAACCGGAGAAGGGGCCAGTCGTCAACCTCAGCCTCAGACACTACCTCTGCCTCAACAGTATCCTTCAACTTCAGTTCCATCAGTTCTTTCCTCAGCAACAGCCATATCTAGTGCAAGGACACCAGCCGCAGAACTTCCAGAGCAACGTCCCTCAGTATTGAGCGCCGAGTACAGCCAGTGTGTAGTCACCTCCATTTCAGCAGTATCGGCCGACTAATCCAGGACCTAGCAATGCTGGTAGAGGAAAAGGAAAAGCTCCAGTTCAGGTTCATGCGATGACAACAGGGAGTTCGAATGCCAAGACCAGCAATGCAGTTGTCAATAATATGATCTTAGTTTCTCAATCTTTAGCTCATGTTTTATTCGATACTAGTGCCACTCATTCTCTCATTTTGAGTTCTTTTGTACATACCTTGGGATTAGAAATAGAAGAGTTTGATGAACCCCTAGTTATAGCTTCACCCTTGGGGCTGGTATATGTGCATTGTGTATGTAAAGCTTGTAAAATAAAGATTAGGGGTGAGATTTTGAAGAGTGATTTGATTGTACTCCCCATGAGTTCATATGATGTAATTCTAGGGATGGACTGACTATCCAAGCATAATGCAGTAGTAGATTGTCAGCTTAGGAAAGTGACCCTAGTGTTTGATAGGGGGACGATGATCACTTACCAGGGTGGTGGTGATCGGTTAATGAGTGAGCGACTCGTGAAGACATGCCTCGAAGGACGGAAGAACCTAGCTTGTTATGCCATCCTCATGAACCTTGGAGGAGAGCCTAGTGCCGAGAAGAAATGTAGCAATTCCAATGGTGGACGAATTCGAAGATGTTTTTCCCGACGAGTTACCAGAATTACCACCGCATCGGGAGATCGAATTTGGTATTGAGTTGCTCCCAAGAACAGCATCGATTTCTGTAGGACCTTATTGGATGGCACCGACAGAAATGAAAGAATTGAGAAAGCAACTACAGGAGCTTGCTGATAAGGGATATATTCGAAATAGTACATCACCGTGAGGAGCACCAGTTTTGTTCGCTAAGAAACATGATGGGACTCTCAGGTTATGTATAGATTATCGGCAGCTGAATCACGTCATGGTAAAGAATAAGTATCCTCTACCCAGGATTGATAAACTGTTTGATCAGTTTGGAGGTTCGCGGTATTTCTTGAAGATAGATTTGCGTTCGGGATACCACCAGCTCAGGATTAAAGAAGAAGACATTCCTAAAACAGCTTTCAGGACCCGATATGGATACTTTGAGTTTTTGGTGATGCCGTTTAGATTGACAAATGCTCCGGCAGCTTTCATGCATTTGATGAACATGATATTCAGGCCTTATCTGGATCAGTTCATGATCGTGATCCTAGTATATTCTAAGACTTGGGAGGAACATGAGCAGCATTTCAGGATCGTACTTCAGACTCTACGGGAGCACCAGTTATACGCCAAGAAAAAGAAGTGCGAGTTTTGGTTGACAGAAGTTAAGTTTCTGGGTCATGTCATCTCTGAGCATGGTATCTCAGTGGATCCGTCCAAGGTAGAAGCCATAGTGGAATGGGAAAGACCAAGGAATGTAGCAGAAATCCGTAGCTTCTTGGGACTTGCAGGGTACTACAGAAAATTTGTGAAGAATTTCTCAAAGATTGCAGCGCCGCTGACAAGATTGATTAGGAAGAATGTCAAGTTTGAGTGGGATGAAGAATATGAGCTCGCTTTTTAAGAATTGAAGAATCGGTTGACTTTAGCCCCAGTATTGATTATTCCCAACAGTGATGAGCCGTGCGAGGTTTATACAGATGCTTCAGGACGCGGACTTGGGTGCGTATTGATGCAACATGGACGCGTGATGGCGTACGGATCAAGACAGTTGTGACCCCATGAGTGAAACTACCCTACTCACGACTTGGAGCTCGTGGCGGTGATTCACACGCTGAAGATCTAGAGGTGTTATTTGTACGGGATGACATTTCAGGTTTTCTCCAACCACAAGAGTTTGAGGTATTTGTTCATCAAAAGGGATCTCAACTTAAGGCAGTGAAGGTGGATAGAATACATGGAGGATTATGACTTCACGCTGCAGTACCATCATGGGAAGGCTAATGTGGTCGTGGATGCGCTTAGCAGGAAGTCTTCAGGGATTCTTGCTTGTTTGGCTCTCGAGGATTGGAAAAGAGATGCGACAGTGAGTGAGTACGGGCTACAGTATTATGAAGATTACGACCGAGTTTCAGTGCACCATATGGAGACAACCCCAACTCTCGTTCAAATGGTGAAACATAATTAGTGGCAAGACCAGAATTTACGGGGAATTTGGACGCGGATTCAGAACAGGGGGCAATTTGAAGAATGGAGGGTACATGTTGATGGATCATTGTACTTCCGAGAACGCCTAGAAGTTCCAGCAATCGCAGAGGTGACGAAAGCTGTAATGGACGAAGCCCGCAAGTCTCAGTTAGCCATTCATCCAAGAAGCATGAAGATGTATCGTGATTTGAAGAAGCAATATTGGTGGAAAGGTATGAAGAAGGATGTTCGAGAGAGTATGTAGCCAAGTGTACGACGTGCCTTCAGGTGAAAGCCGAGCATAAGAGGCCAGCAGGTCAGCTTCAACCACTTCCTATACCAGGGTGGAAATAGGAGCACGTGACTATGGATTTTCTTACAGGTTTGCCAAGGACGAAGCAAAGACACGACGCAATTTGTGTTGTGGTTGACAGATTGACGAAATCGGCACATTTCATTTCCTTCAGGTCGACATGTTCGAGGAGAGCTCTCGGAGAATTGTACCTGCAGAATATAATAGATTGCACGGAGTTCCTTTGTCCATTACCTCCTATAGAGACACCAGGTTCAATGCTAAGTACTGAAGAAGCTTTCAGGAGGCTTTAGGTACGGATTTGAATTTCAGCACAGCATTTCATCCTCAGATCGATGGGCAAGCTGAGCGAGTTATTCAGATTCTCGAGGACATATTGTGTGCTTGTGCATTAGACTTCAGTGGAAACTGGAAGAAATACTTGCATCTAACAGAGTTTGCGTACAATAACAGCTATCAATCGAGCATTGGCATGGCACCATTTAAGGCGCTATATGGACGGCCGTATCGATCACCGGTGTGTTGGGCAGAACCGGAAGATAGGATTATCCTCAGGCCAGATGAGATTTGCGACAACAATGAGAAGATTACCGTAATTCGAGACCGATTGAAGGCAGCTCAGAGTCGACAGAAGAGTTACGCCGATAGAAGACGTTGACCCTTGGAGTTTGATGTGGGAGATTTCGTTCTCTTGAAGGTATCGCCTCGCAAGGGCATCACGCGATTCGGAGTAAGTGGTAAGCTTGCACCGAGATATGTTGGACCATTTAAGATCACTCAGCGTGTCAGGTGTGGTTGCTTATCGGCTTAACCTTCCTCCTGAACTTTCTCATGTACATGATGTGTTCCACGTGTCGATGCTTCGGAAGTGACCGCCTAAGCAGAACAAGGTAGTCTTATTTCATGATGTATAGGTTCGGGAAGACACAACATATGAAGAAGTGCCGATCCAGATTATTGATCGGAAAGTGATCAGCTTACGTCGTCGTAATATACTGTTAGTAAAGGTCGTGTGGCAGCATTACAGGGTTGATGAAGCCACTTAGGAATTAGAGTCGAGCATGAGAGAGTTGTATCCGCATCTGTTTTGTTTCTAAACTAATTTGTAAATTTTGAGAGTGAAATTTCTTTTAGGGGTGAAGAGTTGTAACGCCCCGAAATTAATTAAATGATATTAGAATGTAAAATAGTGGATTAGTGTGCCATAATGGAAGTTTTAAACTTAATTTGATCATTTTATGAAATTTATAAATTAATGTTATTTTGATTATTTTAATGGTTTTTAATTACGCTTAATTATTTTTAATTGTTATTTTGAAATTTAAGACAAAATAATTTGTTAAATGCCAAATATATCTCGTTTTATAAAACCGTGGATGACACATAGTTTCTGCATAGTGAAACCGCCAACTTTTTTCTCTATTTATACCTCTCTCTCTCCCTTTCTTTTACTCAGCTCTCTCTCACACACTCTCTCTCTCGCTCGTCTCTCACCCTCTCACTGCCCCTCTCTTTCTCTCTCACTTCCTCTCAAATTTTTGAGTAAAAATCAAGCCCAAGCTTTGGTTTTCGGTGGATTGGAAGCTCAGGAACGAGTTTAGACGACTGTAAACATGATTTAAAGCTTCGATTCGATGTTAGTTTTCAAATTTCAAAACTTTTTCTAAAATTTCAATTTTCTTGGTATTTTAAAATCCAAGTTTATTTGAGCTTAGAAAACCCTTGATCTTAGTTAGAGGAACTTAAAACAACTAGAATCTAAGCTTAGTTTAGCTACAAAATGGATTTAAATCAAGTTTTTCTATTTTTCTCTATTTTTGAGTTTATTCAAAATTTTTGCGTGAATCTTCTTTAAATAAGTTAAAAAGTGTTTTATAATGTATTTCTATGATCTATGATTGTTTTCCATGCCTAAGAACTAAGAAAAACATGTTAAATTGAGGATTTGAACACGGGATGGCCTAGAACCCGTGCCTGGAAAATTCCAAAATTTTTTAGTTCGGCAGGCTGGATTCATTTGTTTGGCAGGCTGAACCTGGAAAAGTTTGGCCGATCGGACCTGGTTTTCCGGCCGGCCGAACCAGGGTGACCGGCAGGCTGACCGGGCATGGTGGAATTTTGTGATTTTTCATCCGTTTTTACTGTTTTGAACCCTGATTGAAATCTCAACTTTATAAAATGGTTTTATAAGTACAAATGGCACACTAGGGCACCATGAGATAGCTTAGTGACATAGAATATCATCAGCTACAAACTTATAGACAAGGTTTATAAATATTTAGGGTTGTTCGTGGATCCACGGAGCTAGCGTGTAGCGGATTGGGAATTACGATGTGGGACACCAGCACGAGTATTGAGGTAGGACTTTTACCCATTTCTTTGGTAACCCAGTTTCAAATGATTTTGGCCTTAAAAAGGGTTCTTATCAAAATATTTTCAACGGTTGATTGAAAAAAGAATTTTTATCGATTATTTTTATAAATAGTGGATTGAGGTGAATTTCATAATAAATCCCATAATAAATGTAAATGAAAATACATGGTAAATGGATTTTTAAATAATGTTAGAAATGAATATAAGGGCATGATGCCATATCAGAGATTGGGTCGTATAGCGTGCGACCTTGGGGGCAGGTCCTAAAACCCAGCTGGGCCACTACGGTGGTGTTATACATATGATTTGCCCAAGAAAAGAAAATGGTATTCTTTCTGGTCGACCCATAAACGATTTGGTAATAACAATTTTTATTAAATTTTGTTTATGTGTTTAAGTCTATTTTCTAAATGCAGTTTTCTTTTGAAATTAGATGTTTTTAAAAATATAGTCCTACTGAGCTTTTCGCTCATGATTTATTTGTTTTTAAAATTTCCTCCCCATCTAGGAGGATATCAGCTTAGGATCGTAGAAGAGTTCACAAACAAGACATAGGAGCAATAAAAGAACCAAGTAGGTTATTTAAATTATAAAATCAAAGCATGTAATATTCTAACTCTCTTTCTATTTACTTGGACTGTGGTTGTAATATAATTTTGTTAGTACTACATGTGTTGAGGGTGAGCTCGGTGTCACCGCCGAGGAGATGAACTTCGATGGTCAGCTAAATAGCTCGGCAGGACTTCTAGGGAGCAGACTACCGACCCCGATGGCAACGTGCGTTCCGTCCGAGATGCTTCTCAGGGCCTCCGAGGCCACACCCTAAGCGGGCTGCCACCTCGAACTATGTACTAGCTCGGGTCGGACTAACTTCACTCACAGGCAGACTACTACTCGCCACCACAGGCCAACAAACGGCAAATAACTCACCGTCCGATGGGATCCAATCCATCGACGGGGGGACGTGACACTTATCACCTGCTGCCTGACACACCTTGATGTGACACTCGGGTTGTGGGCAAAACCCACCTGACACTCGATCTAAGCGGTAGCCTATAAATAGGATTCATTTATTACATTCTAGAGAGAGACTCCTTCCCACCTAATAAGCTCCCGTCCTCTATCGAGCAACCCCTGCCTTGAGCATTAGAGAGCTCTTGTTTATTGACTGACACCTTACCTTCATCTCTAAAGCGTCTCTCCTCTTGTTACAGGTACGCCAGATTGGGCAGAGGCGAGCCGGGAAGAGCTGAACCATGCGTAGCCGCAAGCGGTGTTGATCCGACCCCAGAACATGGTAAGCATCAACATTTTGGCGTTAGAAGGAGGGCGCCTACTCCTTCACTTAGACACCAACCACCTTACCTCTAAGACCCGAGATGGTGACTTGAGGGAACACCAAAGACAATGCTGCCTGACAGGAGTGGTTGGGAGATGCAAGAAATCGGCAACCGAACATGGGTAGGCCTAGGGGCCGCCCTCGGGCCACAAGATCCCAGTCTGGGGGGTAGGGAAGTACGGCTAGGGCCGAACAAGCTGAAGACCCCGTTGCTCAAGATCTGATCCGAGAGCTTTCAAATGCGGTCCGGATCCTAACTCAGCAGCTCGCCCAACAGGCTCAACGCTAGGGCACACCTGCCCTGCCACCTCTAGCCCCGGTTGACCAGGTCGAAGGTCGAGTAGGACGGGACGCGGTCGACCATGAAGAGACCGATTTCGAGCGCTCGAGAGGATCCACGCGTGGCACCTCGGCCAATAATCGATTAGTCCAAGAAGGCCGTCTCGGCCCTCAAGCAGCACGGGTTCCATCTCCTCAAGGTTCTCGAGCTTCAGTATTTGACCGGCTTGGACACCAAAGGGAAGCACGTCGGAATCGCCAACCCGAGGCCAGTGATCGCGTGGAGGGCGGAGTACCCTACAGGGTCGAACTGCCCGAAGACACGAATAGTCACCAGTTCCAAGCACTGTAGCGCCAAATTGACGAAATCTGAAACAACTGATTCGGCCTGGATGAGGCGAGGGCCTTAGATCCAACTTTCCCATACACCATAATGCGAGCCCTTATGCGCCTAAATTCAAAGTTTCACAGATCAAAGCCTATGATGGGACGGCAGATGCGAACGAGCATGTCGAGCTCTTCTGAGGACACATGCTCCTCCAGAACGCCAGCGACGCGGCAATGTGTGAGGCCTTTTTGCTGACCCTAACCGGACCTGCTCAACAATGGTTTTGAAGGCTTGAACCATCCTCCGTTTCTTCTTTTCGACAGCTGGCTGATGCCTTCTCGTTGGCATTTTCTACGACAAAAACGTAGAGAAAAGAGATTACATATTTGTATGCCGTCAAACAAGGGGACGGCAACGTCCGAGACTACATTAATCGGTTCACCTGGGCAGCCCTAGAGGTCAAACACGTCGAAGGCAAGACCCTCAAGCACATCTTTGTAGGGGGTCTTTAAGACAAAAAACTTACCTGGTCATTGGCCTTCGAGCAGCCGAATACATTTTCATAGATACTCGACTACACCCAGAGGTACGCCGATGCTGCGAAGTACATGAAAAGCCGTAAGGAAGAGGCGGGCCCAAGCGGAACAAAGAAGGGCAAGAAGCAAAAGAAGGCATCGGAGCAGAACAATGCCAGGCAGAGCAAGAAGCAGAAGAAGGAGAAGAAATCTGAGAAGCCAAAGGTGCCGACCGGTAAGTTTCAAAGCTATACGCCACTAGTGGCGACCATTAACAAGGTGCTTGCCCAGGTAGGTAGCAGGAACCTGTTGGTACCACCACCGAAGCTTAGGGGTAGCAAAGTGAAGCAGGATCAAGTGAGATTTTACGAATTCTACAAGGACATGGGGCATAGCACTCGTGAATGCATTTAGTTGAAGGACAAAATTGAAAAGCTAGTCCGGGAAGGCCATTTACGAGAAGTTGTTGAGCGAGTCATAACCCCGGGCTCTACCTCGGGTAGAAACAATCCGTCGGGCCGAGATGTACCTAATCGCCTAAGAACTGACGCTGGGAACACCTCGAAACCCCCGAACATCGTCCACACGATATTCGACGAGCCTATCACCGGGGACATGTCGAGTGGGTGGTGGTTGTATGTCATAGAAGCTCGGTTGATTGAGCGAGGTGAATTCATAAACATGTCCGAGCATGTTAACAAAATATGCCGCCAACAAGACGTTTCGATCACATTCACCGAGGAGGAAGCAGATCTGCTAATCCATCCACACAATGATGCCCTCGTGTGCGAGCTGCATATAGCCAACAACGTAGTATGGTGAATTCTGATCGATAACGGCAGCTCTACCAACATCCTCTTCAAGCAAGCCTTTGATAAGCTAGCCTTTGATAAGCTAAAGATCAGCAATGCCGCCTTGGTTCCCGTCCAGAGCCCACTCTACGGCTTCATGGGAGAATGCATCCGAGCAGTGGGGAAGGTCAGCCTACCCGTGACTTTTGAAGAAGGAGTTTCTCGGGTCACTCAGGTCGTTGAATTTTTGGTCGTCGACAGGCCTTCTTAGTACATCATCATTATTGGCCGCCCGACGCTAAACGCGTTGAAAGCCGTAGTCTCTACGTATCACCTGGCCATGAAATTCCTAACGGAGGACAGAGTCGGAGTAATTCACTCATCCCATAAGGATTCTCGAGCTTGTTACGCCAATGCTGTTAGATCTGTTACGGCCCAGCATCTAAGCGTCTCGGCTATCTTTGCGGTCGACGAGGCAGATCTGCCTGTCGACCTGGCGCCTAAGATGCTGTCTAATCTCGACCCCCGATTGCCCGAGGAAGGGGTAAGGGCTGCCCCAGGTCGCATGGCCAAATGGTCGATGGAGCTCAGCCAATACGATATCAGGCCGCATGGCCAAATGGTCGATGGAGCTCAGCCAGTACGATATGCAATTTGTGCCAAGAACGGCCATTAAGGCCCAAGCTCTAGCAGACTTTATCGTTGAATTCACGGATGCCGAATAGACCACACCGTTGGCCGAAAAGGCATCCATGGAAGTGCCAGATGCTCCCAACTGCAGTGAAGATTGCACTACCTCAGAACCAGAATGGAGACTTTATGTCAACGGCTCTTCCTTTGTTGATGAATAAGGTGCCGGGATGATTTTAATAAGCCCGGACAGGTACAAGGTGATCTACGTGCTCCGATTTGATTTTAATGCCTCCAACAATGAAGCAGGATTTGAAGCGCTTATGGCCGAACTTCAGATCGCCAGAGATCTCGGGGTAGACCGCATAATCATCCACAGCGACTCTATGCTTGTCGTTCAGCAAGTCACCGGGGGATTCAGGCCCGAGCAGATTCAATGGCTGCGTATTTACAAGAAGTCAAACAACTGCTCGGACAATTCAAATCCTACTCTTTTAAGTAGATCCCCCGGTCAGAGAACTTAGAGGCCGATGCACTTGCTCGACTAGCTTCGGGCCTCGACGATAGCGATCTTACCTCGGTCTCCATCGAAAGACTCGCCGAGCCAAGTATTCTTAAGGAGGTCACAAATGTAGCTGAGGAACTTGAGACCACATGGATGGACCCGATCATCCGATACCTAACCACAACTGAATTGCCCGATGACCTAGAAGAGGCATGTCAGATACGCAACAGCTCGGCCCGGTATTCGATGATCGGAGGAAAATTATACCGGCGAGGCTACACCACGCCATGCTTAAAGTGCTTGAGCCCCAAAGAAGCCGAATACCTAATGAAGGAGATCCACGAAGGTCTGTGTGGCAACCATTCTGGGGGGCGATTGTTGGCCCAAAAGTGCCTCCGACAGGGCTACTACTGGCCGACTATAGAGCAAGACTGTAAGGATTTTGCGTGAAAATGCCTCAAATGTCAGCAATTCATAAGAATGCTGGGCTATCATACCGAGCCCCTCACTTCAATAACCTTGGCATGGCCATTCACGAAGTGAGCCATTGATCTGATCGAACCCCTTCCTTTGGCCCGATCACAATTCAAGTACTGCATCGTGGTCATAGACTACTAACAAAATGGGTCGAGGTTAAACCGTGTACCAACATGACCGAAGCCAAATGCACCAATTTTGTATGGAAGAACATCATTTCCCGGTTAGGATCCCACACACGATCGTGACCGACAATGCCAAACAATTCGAGTCCTCAGGACTCCTCTGCCTATGTGAACAGCTTGGCATCAAGAAGGTTTTCTCCTCTCTAAGCTATCCCCAGAGCAACGGCCAAGTAGAGGCAGTAAACAAGACGATCAAGGACAACTTGAAGAAAAAGCTCGAGGGCCTTAAGGGCGCATGGATTGACGAGCTCCAACAAGTGATCTGGGCTTACCGCACAACCGCCCAGATAGCAACCGGAGAAATCCCGTTCTCCCTCGTATATGGGGCGGAGGCTGTCATCCCGGCCGAAGTGGGGTTGCCTAGCTTCAGAATTGAGCATTATGAGGAGGTCCAGAACATTGAAATGATGATGTCTGAACTTGACCTGCTCGAAGAAAAAAGAAACCGAGGAGCTTGGTATTACAACAAGTGTGTATAGACCGAGGAGCTTTAAGATCGAGGATTTGATACTAAAGAAGGTCACGGTTCAGCAGCCTGGCCTCGGGTCCTTTGGTCTGAAGTGGGATGGATCGTATAGGGTCTTCGGTATCGTTAGGCCAGGCACGTACAAATTATTTGACATTGAGGGAAACCAGCTCGGTCATCCTTGGAACGCCGAGCTCTTGAAAAGATTATTTTGTTAACATCAAAGCCAGAAACCCTTTTTGTTTTTACCTTTGGCCGAAAGTCTTTTGTAACTAAGCCTATTGAATAGGGCTGGAATGTAAATACTACACATGAATGAAATGCAAATTTCCTACACCATTCCATTGAGCAATGTGTTTGAGGGAAATAAACAGACCCGAAGAGGGATACCATAACTCCAGCCCGGAGGACTAGACAATAACTCCCGACAAGGGAAAGTCATCCTTGCTAACCAAGCTGGGGGGCTAATCGGTAGCTTATCGATTCCTAGTCTGTCGCTGTGTAGACCACCCAGTAAGTCACTTAGCACAACTACGTGCCCGACGAGTTCTAGACTTGTAAAGTTTTCTCAAACTTAGACAAGTCTAGGGGGCGATAGGGTGAGGGTATTCACACGCCGTTATGCCCTACCCGACCGAGAAAATGGGGATACCATCCCTGCTTAGATCAACTGAGTAAATAGGGATACCATCCCTATTCGGATGAACTCGGTAGTCATCGAGATAATATACTCGACCTCGATTCAACAAAAATAGAAGCTCAGAAAACTATTGTTTAGGAATGTCCCTCCCGAGAAGCATCCAACTTAGTCCAAATTCTGATTCAATTTTGAGACCGAGGTTTATGGTAACTCGGCAAGACGAAGGTCTAACTACGTTCTCTATGAACCTCTCGCCATGAAATATGAACATATTTTCTCGAGAATATTTGCACTTGGAAAATATCTAAAACACAGTATACAAAAATCCAAATAGCGAAGAACACGAAAAATTTTATTCATAGTACATGGGAGGTACAATTAACCGGGCACCTCCCGAACTCGAACAAACAACAAAAACAAAAAAGTGGCCTAGACCTGGGTCTCATCCCTGGCCGCGCCTTCTTTGCCTCCACCACCGGCAGTGCTCTGCTCGTCTCCGTCGTCGTCGCCGTCTACTATGACGACCTCCTTGCCTTGCTGTTGTTAAGCAGCGCCTTGCTCTGACTCGACTATGAGTGACCAGTCAAAGCCTTTAGCCTCGAGGTGCTGCCGGATCAGATGATCCCAGAAGTCTGTCATGTCGAAGTAGTAGTAGTCGGCGTACTCTGGAGACGCCTTGAATTCATCCATAGCTTATGCCAAACGGCCAGGGAGCTCGTCCAAAAATCACTTGTGGTCGGCCTGCAGAGCCACCAGCTGCCCCTAGAGCCGAGCAGCCTCATCCTTTGCCTCTCTGGCTTGCCTCCAAGCCTCCTCGACCTTCGCCTTGGCCTTGACGGCGTCCTCATTGGCCTTCCGAGCTTCCTCTTCGGCTTGAGATAAAGAGTTCTTGATTTGATCTAGCTCGACGTTCTTAGCACCGAGCTTCCTCTCGACCTCCAACTTGATGAGGAAGGTCTTCTTATGCCTCTCTTTCTCCTTGTTGAAGTCCTTCATCCTGGTCGAGTGGACCATGTGCAAGATGGCCCTTGTCTGAGGATAACAAAACTTCAACGCTCGGCAAGATGATAAAGAAAAAGGGAGTAAAGCTCAGAATAGACAAGCACTTACCGTGGCTGCAGAGCAAAAAGCCACGTTGCACAGGCTCTGAAAGTCCTCTAGGGGGTTCAACAAGAAGTCCTCCTAGGGCAGCACATCCTCGAGGCACTCCAAGACGGTTCGATGGTAGTTTAGGCGGCTCCTTTGGGGGTCCTATGAAGACACCACCATGGTGTTGTCGGCGTGTCTCTCCTCTAATGAAACCCTAGTCCTCGGAGGCAGGGGTGGTGGCTCTTGGACTGTGACGAGAACCTGCTCGGTTCGGGGAGGAAGCTCCACTCTCGAAGTCCGCTTACGCTTCCTCCCGACCTCCACGGCCTTGCCCTTCTGTTTCCTGAGGCTTTCCATAAGAGCCCATCTCTCAGCAGCAGAGCTTGGCCGTGAAGACATCTCTACAAGACAATTTTCAAGTCAAAATTAGGTCGGCACATAAAAAAAAAAAAAAAAAAACTCAAGGCTGACCTTCGATCCGGAGCTGGCGAGACGGGTTAATGAGCCGAATCATGTCCTCAAGGTCCTTGTCCGCCATGGGTGGCCCTACATCGAAGGAGCCACTCGACGAGTCCTCAAAACTGGACGATGATGGCTCCCTCATCGACCACCCAGATCGAGAAGTGCTCGGCCCCGGGACGTCTGCGGCACCAGGCCTGGCGACTGTAACCTGCCTGGTAGACCGGGCAGGGCAGACCAATGGGGGATTTATTCTGTTAAGTTCCCTGAACTAGCTGTAACCGAAAAGAGTTTCCTTCTCGAACAAGAAGGATTGCTACTTGGTCGCCTCTGGCTTCTCGAACAGGTCTTCAACCGTCCTAATCATGTGGCTCGGTGCCCAAGGCCTCTTAGACCACACATGTCCTTGTTCAAACGCCCTTGGCACGTGCTGATCAGCAAGGACAACCTCACCGACTCGGGCTAGGTAATTGCTCCTGATGTAGAACCACTCGCACTTCCATAGTTTATCTGAGTCGGGGTTGCCCAAGATAAAGTCCTTCTTGAAGCCGGTGACATAGTACCACCCGGATTGCTGAGGAAGCTTCTTCATCTTGTACACTTGTTTGAATGCTTCCAGCGGCATCTTAGTCGCCCTGTGGTACCTCCACAATACGTATATCCCGATCAGCGACCTGTAATGTTCGGGTTCAATTGAGCCGGGCACACATTAAAGTCGTTAAGTGCCTGGCGCAGAAATGGGTGGAAAGGGAGGCGCAGCCCAGCCTTGAAAAACTTAGCATAGAGCGTTATGCACCCTTCAGGCGGCTCCAGTGGCGAATCATTCTCTTCGGGTATGACGAGGATCACGTCGTTCGAGATGTTGAACTCGGCACGTAGATCCTCCAGCCGAGACTCTGTTATAGAGCTGGTGTATGCCGCCGTTGAGGTCTGCCCGGGGCGGGTCACCTTGTACGCCGTCACACCTCGAACTCGGGTAATTCAGACTCGTTCGTCCTCCTCTATATTGGGCTGCTCTGCCTCCTCCACCTCCTCGGTCGCTCATTCTTCGTCAGAAATGTCCACTGTGATTACGCCTGCGACTTGGACCGGGACCCCAGAATTTCGACTGGATGTGCTGGGGACATTGCTAGTCACCTAAAGCTCGGCTCTCTCCCGGGCAGTAACTCGGGAGGAGCCTGTAGTCGTCGCCCAAATGTACGGGTCCTCGTCCCTGCACGGACTGATCGATCTCTCCCTATCCAGCAGGTTGAGGAACTCCTGCTCGGGGACTGTCTGGGAGTCAACCCTCAGTATTTGTTCAAGTCGACCGGCCCCGTCCTGTTCTGGGGACACGATCTCGACATCGACCTGAACGGTGGACAAGCTACCCTCCTAACTGCTTTCTGACCAAGAAATGTTTATATTCTGAGAATCAATGAAGTCACTCATTTTGGCACTCCTCGGGAAATTACTTGTTCGGGCTGTGGTAACTTAGGAATGTAAAGTCTTCGGGTGAATAACTGCAGCTTGGTAGCTAAGAACTCTTCGGGTGCAAAAAACTGACTTTAGTCGTGTAAAATTAACAGAAAATGAGGCCCTATTTATAGCCGTTTTAGGCAAAAAATCTAGGCATGAAAAATGAAGAGGCGCAATCATTACGCCTGTCAGGCGGAACAGTCGACTGCAGAGTGACACGTGTCCCCCGGTTGATCCACGTGACCTTTCGTCTCACCCCTCTTCGGAGTGCCGTTTGCTCTTCTTTCTTTCAATTGACCTCACCCATTCAGCGTAGTCCACCCGGCCAGACATCGACTAGGTGAACTAGGGGGCTAGTGTTGAGGGTGAGCTCAGTGCCACCGCCGAGGAGATGAACTTCGGTGGTCGGCTAAATAGCTCGGCAGGACTTCCAGAGAGCAGACTACAGACCCAATGGCAACGTGCGTTCCGTCAAAGGTGCTTCTCAGGGCCTCTGAGGCCACACCCTAAGCAGGCTGCCACCTCAGACTATGTACTAGCTTGGGTCGAACTAACTTTACTCATAGGCAAACTGCTACTCGCCACCATAAGCCAACAAACGGCAAATAACTCACTGTCCGATGGGATCCAATCCATCGACGGGGGGGGGGGACGTGACACTTGTCACCTGCTGCCTGACACGCCTTGATGTAACACTCGGGTTGTGGGCAAAACCCACCTGACACCCGATCCAAGTGGTAGCCTATAAATAGGATACATTTATTGCATTCTAGAGAGAGACTCCTTTCCACCTAACAAGCTCCCGTCCTTTGCCGAGCAACCCCTGCCTTGAGCATCGGAGAGCCCTTGTCTATTGACTGACACCTTACCCTCATCTCCGAAGCGACTCTCCTCTTGTTGTAGGTACGCTAGACCGGGCAGAGGCGAGCCGGGAAGAGCAGAACTGTGCGCAGCCGCACGCGGTGTTGATCAGACGCCAGAACACGGTAAGCATCAACAACGTGTGTGCAGAAGATGTGGGTCAGTAGGACCCATTCTCCTTTCTTTTTATTTCTTTATTACTTTCTTATTGTTTACTTTGACAAACTTATTTGTTTAATTATTATAAATGCTTGTTTTAAAAAGATTTTAAAATTTTTACATTTTCATAATTAATTTAAATACTTAAACTTATGTTTTAACTAAATCTTCACTTGATTAACTTAATTAACTCGCCATGTCATCTCCTGTACTTTGAGGCGTGACAGTACCTTATATAGTTTGTACTATTCAGAAACCCTACCACACTTCCCCAAATCAACCAAACTTTCCCTCGAGGAGGGAGATAAAAAGAGAATGGAGGGCTAGAGAGAAAGATAAAGAGGAGAGAGAGGATTACGAAAAAAGAACATAAAAAAGAGGATATAGTAGTGAGAAAAAAATAATATAGAATAAAACAAGGACAAAATCTAATTAATATGCTTTATAAAACAGATGGATAATTTATTTTAAACTTTTAGTAAAAAGGTTAATTTTTACAAGACTTAATAACAAAACAATGGTTGATTCAAGACAATTTCTGTTTAATGTTTGACTCCATGTTCCTGTGTAAGCTATAAAATGACATTCTTTTTTACGCATTAGGCATATTGTCGTTTTTTCTCTACTGTCATTGTGTCTTACGATAAAGAACGTGTCATAGTCATTAAAAAACTATCGTTGGTTGTTGTATTTTGTTCCACAAACGACATGTTGTTTGGATTTGTTTTTCTCGGTCAGCTTGTCGTTGTTCGAAATTACGGTTTTTTAGGGAATATGAAAGCAATACATATAAATACATAAACTTCAAAAGCTCCTAAATTCGTATCATAATCATTTTGAAAAATCCAAAGGAATGCTCGTAAAGATTTATTCCATTTTTAAATGTTATAGAAAGTTTACCTTCGCATTCTTTCTTTATATGCTAACTTAAAAAGGGTTTTGGCACAATTGTCAATATTCTACATCTTAGAACCAAATAAAGCATATTCTAAATTTAGCAAAAAAAAAAAAAACACAAATTTAAGAGTATTTTTTCAATTCATTATTAAAATTTGATATTGACACATTAATTTGACACCATATTGGAGATGCTCTAACATCAAATATACAAATTTATAAAAAGAGAAAAACTAAAGAAAAATATGGTAAAAAAATAGTGCCCTTTTTTTTCATGTGTTTATACTTCAAGATCAATTGGCCTTGCTAACGCCTAACGTTATCATTACTCGGTTAAATTAAGGTTCCTACAAAACATGCTCATGCAAAGATCTTCATTTTGTTCTTAATTTTAAGATCCTATTGGAGAGTTCATTGTCTATATCATGATAAACAACCACTTAGCTTTTTCCTCTATTTAAGGAGAAGTTTTTCAAGGTTTGCCCTCCATAAAATGCTCAACTTGCCTTTATCTAAAAGATATATCTCGTAGTCGGTGTGCATACACTTCGACGTAATGACCATCCTTTTCTCTCTGATGAATCCTTTTATGCTGCCGAATGGTCACTCCAAAAGTAAGCTAATCAATTAGAGCATACAATAAAATTTCCCTTTTGATCGTTTAGCATTTTTGAAAGGAGCCCAAAAAGAGGCATGTATATAAAAGCCTAAAAAAGGTCCCCCGCAAATATATATATATATATATATATAACAAAATATGGTCCATGGACGTGGGGTGTCTACACCACAATCTAAATTACCATCAAACTTTAGCCATCAAACTTTTCTTTAATGACAACGTAAAATAAAGCCCATACAAAAGTAATTTAAAAACTTTGTGTTAGTTTATCGATTGGAGATCAATTGAATGATAAAATATTAAAAAGAAAGAGGAAAAGACTACTCGTATACGTAATTCATAGTTTTTAACGTCAAATATTTAAATAATTATGTTAAGTTGTTGTATTTTTAAAAAGTTTATATGGTTTTTTGATGCGATCTAAAAAAATTAGACTCTATCCTTCTAAGAAAAAAATTGTTTTAACACCCTATTTTCCTACATGAGAACATCTACGGCACTGCGCGTCTGCTGCACTACTTGTAGGGTATGATCCTATGGTTCAGCTCATTTTATGTGCTGTGTTCGACGGTTGTGCTTTGAAATACGTATGGTACGTGCTTCAACATATTTCTTCTCTTTCTCTTTCCCTCTCTATCTTTCTCCTCTTTTTTTTTTTCTTGAAGCAATTCTTCTCTCTCTGCTTCGTGTAATACATTTTTATCGTTTGGACTTCTCTTTTTTTCCCCTACATATTAGGATGTTGCAATCTAAATCTGAGTTTAAGTTGGACCTAAAAACAACGTTGCAAAAATATGTACTTTGATTTTTATTTTTTATTTTTAAATTCTTGGTTGAGTGGATTTTAGCCTGTTTGGTTCCCTCAAAATAGTAGAATTTAATTCCCAAAAAAAAAAAAAGAATGTAGATTTTAGATTTGAAGAACAGTGAGAAAAAAAAAATAAGAAAGAGGAGAGAGATAGAGAGGAAAAGAGAAAGAGAGAAGAAATCTGCTGAAACACATACCATACATATTTCAAAGCATAACCGTCCAACACAACACATTTAGGGGTATTTGGCAGGTGGTGGTCTGGATTATTTTCTCAGTTATAAACCGTATAAAGCTTTCACATGTTACAGTAACAATTAAAAAAAATCACTACAGTATAAAGATCTCACATGATACAGTAAAAACTAGAGCTGTACAAAAATTGCCCCGCACCCGCCCGTGCCCGCCCATCTCGAAAAAAACGGGTTTACGTTAGCAACCCACTGGCGGGCGGGTTGAACCCGCCCACCAATATATTCAGGTGGACGGGTTTGGTTTTAAGTTTTTGAGGGTGGGTTCAACCCGCACCCGTCCGCCTATATATTTTTTTTAAAAAAAAACTTATCATTTATTTGATTTTGTTCTTATTTTAGAGATGATTGAACAATCCAACACTCCAAGCACGGGCTCGGCTGCCTCTTGACATATTGGAAACTGAAAATTTTTCTATTATTTTGTGAAGTGATCAAAATTCAAATCAAGTAAGTTAGTAGAGAAAGCCTTAAAAAGAAAAAGAACACTTGACTTTGTTCATCATTTCATTTGTAGCATTCTATTATTTTCGAACCCAGTGAATAGGCTTTAATCTTGATGGACTCTTGACTTTGTTCATCACTTCATCTGTAGTCGATGTTTCTTGTTGCAGTGAATGATTATGTTTCTTAATTTGTACTTTTGAGTGTAGTCACTGTCTTTAAGCATCAAACTTGCTTGTTGTTGGGAATGCTTTATGTATTATCATCTTATATTTTCTACGAATTTTTTTTACTTTCTAAAAAAAAGGTCCAAAAATTTATATTGGGCAATAGCATAGGTCTAAACTGTCTCAACTCGCCCACACCCGCCCGCAACCACCCAAAACCAAACCGAAACAACCCTCCATGTGGTGGGCGGTTTGCGGGTTGGTTAATTGCCAACCTGCCATCCAAAAAAACTGCATTGCACTCGCCCAAAAACCGTCAAACCGCCCACCGTTCACCCCTCGTAAAAACAGTTATAACTAATAGTTTTAATTACCTTACTAAAACACCCTAAAAATGAGCTAAACCATAGGATCATACTCTATGGGCACGCTACCGTAGATGTTCCCTTAATACATATTTTCATTATTGATTTGTTATCCGTTCCTTTAAAACTTTCAAATATAGACATATTTTGAAAAAAATTTCTAACCATACTCTCGTTTCCCTCCATATAGAAAACAACACCAAAGACTAACATTACAAATTTTAGTCTTTTCAGTTTGGTCACATAACATTTAAGCGTGGTAAAGCTTCTTTATGAATCTACACACAAAGTTATCCAAGTGCCCTAATACTTTCTCATAAGAAAACATGACTTTATATTCTTTTTCAGCTGGTTAATGCCACAAGAATAACATTTATCGAGAAGCCGTCCAATTGCTACGACATGCCACAAGACAATATAGGTGGGTGGAGCCCAACAATCTCCTCCAAAAGTTGAAACAAAATCATTACAGATCATACTATTTTCATGTGGTTGAGCGCAGATTGTGTTAATGCTTTGATGAGTGTGCTTGAGGGCCGGGTCTCTAGTCTCCACCGGCTGGTAAGTGCCTGGCCAGTTTTTGGAGATTTGTCTTGTCACATTAACAAGGTGTATAGGAAAATAGTTTAAACCATTTGTAAAACTGTAACATATAAGGTTTTGTATTGTTACTTTTTATTGTAACATATAAAAGTTTTACACTGTTTGGTTTAAATCATTAGTTTGAACAACTCTTTCAAACACCCTATACGCCTTTATTTAGAGTCCCAATTAACAAACTGTGTAAAGCTTTCAACAATTATAGAAAAAAAAAGCAAAAAATTGTTATAGTATAAAGCTTTCATATGGTACAGTTTTCAAACCAATATTTTCAGTTTTAACCATTATCTCAAAATATAAAAAACGAATATATTTAAGAACACAGTTCAAACTAAAAAAAAAAAGAAAAGAAATAGTTCGAACAAGTTTAATTACAGTATTTTTTTTATAAAATTTAAATCAGCATAATTTTAAATTCAAATTGTTAGTTTAAATTATATTTTCAAACAGCCTAAACATATGGTTCTTTATCAATGCAAGTTAAAGTAGCTTTTACTGCCTTGAAATTTCAAGATTTCAATTATCGAGAAAACATAATAAGAGAAAATTTACACTTCTAAACTCTTTTTTTTTAACTTATCTTCTGAAAATAAGAAAAAATTTATGCATGTTAATATGAAGACGTATTCTTCTTTAATTCCTCTTGTCGGATTAAGTGAAATAAATAATCCAATCCAAGTGTGATTATCCATTAATTTTTGAGGGATTAACAAATTCAAAAAAACATAGACCTATATTTTAGTCGATGAATTTGAGTGTTTGGGAAGACAATGTTTCAAAACGAAAATTCTAAGTGCTATAGTCAAAAACCCTTTCGTTTTATAGTGTTTTAAGTTTAAGTTTCAAATTCTAACTTAGTTTTCCACTCTCCTACTTATCCGGTCAATATTTGTTACCAAACATATGGGACTAGAAATGAACATCCTAATCCCAATCCTAACACAATTTAAAAGACGACACAAACGCAAGGCTTGAGGTTTCAGGCCCGCATATTGGAATTTGGAGCCTGGGGGTGACTTTGAAGCTTGTCAAATAATCATGAAAACTAGGAAGGGGTGTTTTGCAATTGTGGTATGGACTACTTTCTCAGTTATGAATAGTATCAAGTTCTCACATGCTATAATAACAATAAAAAAACGCTACAATGTAAAGCTCTCACATGCTACAAAAAACAATTCTAACCGACAGTTTTAACAACTCTGCCAAATACCTATAAAAAAAATTAATGCTCATGTGACTCTTTCCTTTTATTTTATTTGTTTATTTATTTATTTGTTCCCTTTCCTTCTCCTTCCCTTGCACTTGGATGCAATTTTGCACTTTCATGAGGTGAAGGCTTATGTTCCTATTTCGGTCACTTCAGCATAAAACACTTGCGTGTGTGTTTCTCTAATAAAGCTCTCACGAAAAATTTGCAGTAGGTTCAAATATTCGAAGAATGATTCTTCTTTGCCTTTTCTAAGATTAATTAAAAAAAAATGCTAAAGTTAAAATTTTCAAGCCAACAATTGCAAGTATTTTTAGAAAAACTTCATCTAGGGTATTCTTTGTTTCTTGGCCTGATATCTAAGTTGTTTGATTTATTAAGGTGTTTGATAAATGAGTTCGAACACCGTAATATATAAAACCTTTACACTGTAGGATATGTTTGCTTTACACTATAATCCGTGAGAACATTACATTGTATACGATTTAAACTTCTGAGTTTAAACTTTTTTCTCAAACACAAAAATCAGTTTTATCAGTAAATTTGGAATGATCAGTAGCCACTTAATAAAACAACATGAAATAAAGTAGGGTTATGGATGATGCTAGTTTAATTTGTATAAAAAATAAATTTAAATTGTCCTATATAATTTCGTAATAAAGGTAGAAACAAGTCCTTCCCTTTTTCTTCTTGAGGAGAAGTTGATAATTTAAAGGGATATATATATATGGAACTAGAATTTCAGCTAGTTACAAGTCTCTGAAACATCATTAAGATTGTGGGGTTCTATCATCGACGCCAAGGCGGCTTCCATGTCTTTTTTAGTCGGATATATATCAATCTCTCTATGGCTACAAAGACATTATAAACTTAATATATATATATATATATACACACACACACACACATTGGACTGTCAACTGATCAATGACCTGTTGTTTTCCATAAGCACACGTTTGAGAGAAAATTGGAAAGTGGGGAAAAAAGGGCACCTACACAAAGTGCATAAATAAGAAAACTTTTGTGTTACGGAAAATTTTAAGGAAAGGTTTGAAAAAATATTTCATCATAGAAAACGCTATTTTGCGTAGTTATATCTTTATAAAATTTCAAAAAAATGTTTGTTTTTTTTTAAATGTGATACGATTTCGCAGTTCATAATAATGTTTAACTGGTATGATGTTTTTTTCACACCCTATAAATAGTTTTTCTTGTATTATGTAAAAATTTGGGATATTTATCAGGGTAAAATTTTATAAGGTGTTTGAGAATCAATTTTGGTTAAAAATATTATAGTATGTGAGAGCTTTACATTATAGTTTATTTTTTTTAACATTATAACACACAAAAATTTTACATTATAACAACTAAAAGTTTGATTTTGAACTAACAAATACCAGATACCCTGTTAAACTCATTTGTGTTTTTTGCTGTGGAAAAGCACTTGTGAACTTAATGCAATGTATCTGTCAAGAAGGAATAAAAGGCACGCTTGTGTTGACTATGGACCCTTTTTTTTTTTTTTTTTTGTTACAAACCCAAAAAGCAGGAAAAGAAAATATTATGGTTGTTGATGATCACTCAAAATTTATGAAATATTGTTGATTTTTCTTATCATCAAGCAAGACCTTAACTCTGATTGGGCCTGTAGCCAAGTAAAAATCTTGCTTTCTTTTGTTTTATGTCACATTTACTATTCAATTTCTTGTGCGTCCTAATAGTAAAAGATCAACAAGCCGTGGAACACGGTGCCATGTCCCATTTGCTCAAACTACGACGATGGGCCCTCAGAAAAATTGACGGAGCATTTGAGAACCAAGCTTGAACTTTAATGCTCCTTTTGGTAAGAAGAAAAGAAAATAAGAGGAAAAAAAATATGAAGGAAAAAAATGTAGGAAAAGAAAATATTTTCAGACCATTTAGTAGTATTTTTAAAATAGATAAAAATAATTTTATTTTAAAAAATAAGAATTTTTTAGGAATTATGTTAAGAGTGTTTTTGAAATTTTTGCCTCAAAAAACATGCAAGAACATTTCTGAAATTTCTAAAAACAAAACTAAAATTTTATCTTTACTTGTTTGGTATGTGAATGTGGAAAGAAAATGGTTTTATCTTCTCTTATTTGGTATTGCAAGAAAAACCAAAGGAATAAAAAAACTACCATTAATAAAATTACCATTTTGCTCAAATATTATTTAGCTATTTGTAGACTTTGGTGTCCAAATTTTTTGTTGGAATTTTAATGGAAAAGAAAGATAAATTGGTAACTTCACTTTTTTGCATTGTTGTTAAATTTTTTCTTCACAAAATCTATCCATATTTGGAGAGATTAATTTTGGTGAGACACACATGCTATTTTTTCCATCAATTTTTCTTTCCATTTTAATTTCTTTTCTACTAAACACTCCATTATATTAATTTTCATCTCAAAATCCTTCTAATGTTTTCTTTCCCTCCACTTTTCACTCATACCAATTAGAGCATAACGTTTTAATTGTTACTTAATAAAACTTTTCATATGTTATAGTGTAAACAAAAATATATTACAGTAAAAACTTTTCATATGTTATAATATTTAAGCTTTAATTTTATTTTTAAATATTCTTGAAGTGTTGAATTGTGACTAAACTTCTTGAGGAAGCCATTTTATTATCACAACAAGAAGTACTATTAGTTCCTAAAAGTAAAAAATAAAATAAAATTTGTTGTAGGGTTAATTTATCATTACTAGCGACAATACCACAATCAATCATGATGGTCTTTGCCAGAGTTTTATTTTGCTTTAATCAGCCTTATCCAGACTTTGGTATCTTGGGTTATTCAGTTAGATACCAATGTGCTGGGAATATCTAGCATTTTGCAAGTCAAGACCCTAACAATGAATTCCTATCATTATATATTTTTTATAAATTATAACGAGAATTTTACTGCAGACATGAGCAAATTACCTTACTATTACTGCTTTATTTTAAACCATTAAATTTATATCAAGTTTTGTTAATACTATATATATATTTTTTAGTGTAATTTTGATAATTTTAAAAACATGCAATACGAAAAAAAAAAGAAGAAAAAAGAAAGAAAACGTGGAATACCGGTGGAGATACCCTACCACGGAATTTTTGTTCATGTTCTTTAAAAGACAAGTTTTAGAGAGTGAATTATTAATTTTGAACTCTAATGTTTGAAGTGATAAATATGACTATTATTAGTGTTTTTTTTTTTTTCACCTTGTCATTGTATGATTGAATTGGGGCATATTACTTATGCCTGCCTACAAAATAATGAATATATTCATTCACCAAAAGAATGACATAGTGAAAGAGCTTAACAAAAGAAGATCTCATTCTGATCTAGCACCACACCACTCACAGATGAATCTCTCCCATGGCACTAATTTAGGCATATATCCACAAGTTAGCCTCTACATATTGCTAGCAAACCCAAAATTCTCAACCCAATTTTGGGCAGTGGCACCACTATTTGAGGCACTTCACTTATGCCACACTAGAGCTTTGTCCAAATCAAGGAATAAGAATTGTTTATGATTGGTCATTGCCGTCCCAAAAATAGGAAGCCAAAAAAAAAAAAAAGAGTCTATTGGGTACTATTTTTAAAGTAGGTGAAAATAATTTTGTTTTAAAAAATAAATTTTTTTTAATAATTATGCTAGAAATATTTTTAAAATTTTTATCTTACAAAATGTGTAAAAATATTTTTAAAAACTTTCAAAACAATATTAAATTGATGCATTTTTAGAGGGCCCAAATCCATGCTTAGTACAATGCATTGGCTTGAAATACAAAAAAGAAACGCAATCCAAGTCAATGCAAGTAATCATAAAGTTTGTAAGGAAAACATGCCGGCTTTTTGGTTGTATCCAAAGTTTAAAGCTTTTATTTTGATAAAATAGTAATATATATCACTCAACCTTATCCTGGTTTGCTAGCTTATATTTGATAAATGTATTTATAATGTTATCATATTTGTGTCAATTACAAAAAGTTTGTCCACGTACTATGTTTAGATTTGTAAAAAGAAGAGAAGTCTCTTTTGTTTATAAAGTTTGTGAGTGAACAAGCTAAGCGTGCAAGTGGGTTCTGCTTTAAAGCTTCGGCTATGGGCTTCATTATGTAAAGCATTAGGGACTTTTTACTGGGTTAATTTGAGAAATTTCACTTTGGTGTATTATTTTTCAATTTTATCGTTTCTATAATAAGTTTAACACATGCAACTTTTAATAAAAATAAAAAATTAATGTTTTCAAATATTTTGAATTAAAATTAAACCTATATTTGTTATTTAAAAATATTTTAGTTTTTTTAGCTAAAAATGTTATAAATTAAAAAAATAATAAACACGATTCTAATAGTAAAAAAATAATATAGAACTTAACTGGTCTCTTTCTACCTGGGGAGAGATTTACCTGTAATCAATCAGAAGTCAGAAACACTCTAGTCAATTAATTTATCATCATGAATTTGTTTAACTTCTTTTCTTCTTTTTCTCCTTTTTTTTTTTTTCACTTTTGCTTGAAAATCTTGCCTCATTAGTACGTGTCTTTCATAATGAGCTATGATTTAATCCGCCAACTTCTATTCCACTTTCCTACCCAAAAAATAAAAAAACAAAAAACCCTCCAACTTACACACACACAAATATTTGTTTTTCTTTTTTGAGTAAATATGCGAAAGTGACAAGATTTAAGATGTGTTTGGTAAAAGTTATTTAAATTATTTTTTTAATTATAAATAGAATAAAATTTTTATATGTTATAATAATATAAAGTTTATATATGTTACAGTAAAAATAATTTTAATTAACAGTTGAATTATCCTGTCAAACATATAGGCGCTGTTTATTTAAATACTCGAATCACGGTTTGAATTATTTTGCTATAGTATTTTTTTTTATAAAAATTTAAATTTTTATTTAAATATTTTATTTAAATATCTAAATTAAACGGACCCTTATTTATTAGTGTGGCATTTGATGATTGATGTCTTACATGTCTTTCATTGAATACATCCAATGCTCATCCTTTTATTTTTTTCTTTCCTAGTCTTGGAATTTGACTAATCTTATTCCTATCTTTCCCATTTGCGTAGAATTTTTGAACATCCACGAGTCTAACCTTTTTTTGGATGGGCTCAGAATTAAAAAAATAAAAATAAAAAACACGTTTGATAATAACAAAACATAGAAAGTGGAAAAAAAAAATACTGATTAGGGAGGGTGGCCGGAGTGGTCAAGCGGTAAGTCAAAATTGACACCACACAGACGCCAAAAAGTGCAGGACAGCTAATTAAGGGAAAATAGATAGAAAAAAGAAAGAAAGAAAAATATAATAAAGGACAAAGTTTGGGGCACATACAATGTACTAAATATATACAATGAGCAATTATTTTTTGTAAAATTTACAAATTTGTTTTTATTGAAGCCCGACTCTCTAAGAAACCTTCTCTAAAAATAATAAAAACAAAATTATATTTTCCGTTTGGTAATATATATTTATATATTTTAGTACATATATATATACACACACACACACACACACAAAATAAAGAAAATCCAACCCGGAACGTTCTAAGACCTTTTTTTTTTCCTTAAATAAGTCGCCGCTTGGACTTTTACTAAAAATTTTCTGTCTCGACATTTGTTTTGCTTCTCTGAGGTTGTTCTGTTTTGTTTTTGTTTTTTTATTCCTTTGTTTGTTGTTGCTGTTTGTAATTATCCAAAGACGCAAAAGAAAAAAGACAGTTAAATTAAGTACAGCAATGTTCCAGTAATCATCCACGATGAGGGAGAAATGATGTCGTTTTTGTTGTTTTCAGGGTAAAAGAAAAGCAAGGATGTCGTTTAGAAAAGAAAAGGCTAAACAACGAAATTGTAGAACTTACTAGTTATTAGCAAAACTAATTTATTAGGTTAATTACAAAAACATACCTCATAGTTTATTTATTACACAATTTAACTCTCTATTTTAAAAAACTATAAATATGTCATTTAGATTTTAAGAAATTGTTTTGATTTCATCCTTCTACCAATACCAAAAATAAACCAAAAAAAGAGGCAAAATTAATTTTTTTCACCTAAATACCCTCTCATAAATAATACCAATTCGAAAGAAAAACATTTTTTAATAAAAAATTGGAAGTATTCTTCCTCCTTTGGTTGCAACATGGGGGGTGGGTTCCGTTGAGGTTGCGATGCCGGAGGAACTTCGCGGGGGAGGGTTACGGTGTGGGGAGGGCGGTCACAAAAACGGGATGGGCATCGCGATTAATGACGGTCCAAGCTAGAGATCTCTGGTTGGGGTTCTAATGGGTCTGAGGCCGCGATCGTTGTCGACGACTGTTCAAGCTAGAGCTCATCAGCTAAGTTTTTAATGGGTTTAAGGCCACAATTGACGACGGCTAGTTGAGGTTCGACATGCTCGGACGATCTGAGACCAAGCTTTGATGGAGATCGGTAAGGCGTCGATGAAATGGGGTTGGGACAGCTGGGATTCGCCGGGGAGGGTAAGTAGCTGGGTTGGGTGGTGAAAGCGATCGTTGGAGATTTGCTGGAGAAAGGACAAGGGGAGGAGGGGCTGCTTATCTTGACAGAGGGAGGCGAGAAGAAAAAAAAAAGTATTAAAACTCTGTCCTTCAAAACAATAATATTAAAAGCTTTGTTTTTAAATTCTTAAAAGCAAAAACTATTTTTAATAAAAATAGAATTCAATTACCCAAACACAACCTATTTATGGGTTTTATTATATTTAATTATTTTAAAGCTAAAAACACCTTGTAAATTTTTAAATTAAACTAAGAGGTGTATTTTTATATCAACTCTTTATTTATTTAGTTATTGCTATCCTGATAGCAAAACTTTATATTTATTTAATCTTTGATGAGATTCAGTTTCAATGAATCGCAGCTTTTAATGGAATGTGATTATTTCACTGCAAAGCTACGGTCCAATAAAAAAAATTCAAAGCTCAATGACTAGTCAATCTTATCCGATGGTTGCTTCCAGAAGTCGTAGGAGCGGGCCCACGTGCTCCAAAGTCCATCACGTGCCTTCTGATCATCCCGTACGGCTAAACCTCAAACCACGCCCAAAGCAAGAAAAACAAAATAGAGATGAAGGATTTATTTTTTTAATAGAAGAAAAAGAAAGTTTACTTGTCCTGCAGCAAATGTCATCCAACCAATATGATAACTTGCCTCAAGTTTTTACCCTTTTTTACTCGGGGTCTCGTTTTCAACCTTTGACATTTCACCCCCATAAATAAATAATTATAAAATTTAAGGACCAATTTGATATTTAAACATTATGGTATGTACATAAAAATTTTATGTTGTAACAATTAAAATTTTATAAAATATTTAAAAAAATAATTTAAATTGACAGTTTAAATTATGAATGATATAAAATTTTTATATATTACAGTAAAAAAATTAAAATATAAAATTTTTATATGTTACAGTTCTTAAATTTAAAATAATTGTTTAAATTATTCTTTTAAACACACTATTAATATTAAAACTTTATTCTTAAACCCTCAAAGATTTTAAAAATGAAAAAAGTTATAAGAAAATATATTTTAAATACAAAAAGTTGATTTAAAGTGAGAGATACTATTTAATTTCATATTTAATATGGAGTCTTTAAAATGAGTTAAAGTTGAAAAAACGGTAATATAGAAAAAAAAATATAATTAAAATACTGGTTGGATCAAGTCAAACAACCTGTAAGATTTTTTATATTATTTTTTTTTCAAATTTCTTATTTTTTCAATCATTTTATTTCTTATAAAACCGCACATGTTATCCTCTTGTTAAATTCTATGTTCACATGTTATCCTCACATCTTTTTCTATAAAAAAAAAAGGGCTTAAAAGTGTATATCTTTAACATATGTATAAAGGACGAATGACTTTCTCCTAATGCTTCTTGGTACAAGAAACGTTGAAACACATTTTTTCGTGTGTTTTTTTTTTTTTTTGACTAGTTATTTTCAAAACATTAAAGTAGCTAGACTTTTTAACGTAAATGTAGAGGAATGCACGATGTGTTTAAGAAGCTAAGTTAAAATTTATTAGTTTTAATTGTTTCAGTTAAAGTTTTTATATATTATAATATAAAATAAAAATATATTATAATATAAAAAAGTTAATCTGTTAAGGAATTTACAATATACATACAAAATCACAGTTTACATAGATAAAAAGTATTCTAATTACTAAAATACCATTTACTGTTGGGTAAAGTCACCTGTTCACCTTAAGTTCCCTAAATAAAAAGGAAGTTTGTCAAACATGCTCAAGCATTGGGGTAACAGCGACGTGTCGAAACCGCATTGGCTCAGAACACGAGGACGTTGCACATCACATAAAAAAAAGTCGTTTGACTTTTGTGTCCACTTCTTCGGCACTGAATGTAGTGAAACTCAAGACCTCTCTCTCACTAAACGACAAATCGTTTTGTCCCGTTCCAATCTTCTGACAATTGGCTTGCAAAGTGCCGAGAACATGTGAATTGTGAGAGACTTGCAGCCACTGAGACGGTAGATAAAAAAAAAAAAAAAAAAAAAAAAAAGGCAAACTTACGAAACAAGTCATTGTTAATGTTAAAAATTAACTCACTTGATTAAACAACTAAACCTAATTAATCAAAACTAACTCAATACTAATTTCTGTATTTATTTCCATTATTTTAATTTTTAATTTTTTGATTCATATATAATAAATAATAAAAAAGTTATAAGAGAGAAAAGCACTGAGCCTTGAGCAATGACTTTTTGAGCTTTCTCTCTCCTCTCTCTCACCCTTAAAAGACTTGAACTCAAACACAGAATCTCCATTTGTGTCTGTTTTCGGACTCTGCTCGTAGCTCTGTTCAATCACACAAAAATCTGATTCTCCAGAGCACAGAAGAGGAAAAAGAAGAAGAAGATAGAGATATTTGCTAAGAATATTTTCGTTTTTCAAGTCCTTTATTTGAGGATTTTCCTTCCGGAAATTCGACTGTTGGATCAGATTTTTCCAAGTTTTTATTTTATTTTCTTCTTTTTTCATTTTTTTTCTTTTAATCGCATAGTTTTTTGATTCGTGTTTAAGTATTGGGTTTAATCATTGTGTTTATGGGGTAATGCGAATTTTGGTCAGACACAGAGCAGAGCTGGTAGGTTGGTAAAGGAAAGGAAAGGAAAGGAAAAGAAAAGAAAAGAAAATCGAAAGGAAAATAAAGCAGAGATTGACTGGTAGATATAAAAATATAGATATAGATACGTAGATGAGAGAAGAAAAAGAAACCACCCTAGAAACTCAAAAAAATGGAAGCTTTGTTGCCAAAAAGCTGCTTCTCCTCTGCAATTCTTCTGAGATATGAATAAACAAGTAACCAAGATGGCCAGTTGAGATTTCTTTTTTTACCTCAAAAGCAAACCCTAGAAAGAGAATACGAAGAAGAAGTTTTGACCTGGTTTTTTGATTTTCTTCTATGGCGACTGATTTGGACAATTCCTCCACGGCCTCAGGAGAAGCAAGCGTTTCATCCTCCGGAAACCAAACAACTCCCCCATCCAAACCCACTCCTAAAAAAAAGCGAAATCTCCCAGGAATGCCAGGTTCTTCAATTTTTTTTTAATTTTTGATTTTATTTTTCTGATCAGATTTTCATCACATTTTCTCGGAAAATCTGATTTTAGTTTTTGGGTGTTTTTGTTAGATCCAGATGCGGAGGTGATTGCTCTGTCGCCGAAGACTCTGCTGGCAACGAACCGATTCGTGTGCGAAATCTGTAACAAGGGGTTTCAGAGGGACCAGAATCTTCAGCTGCACAGGCGAGGGCACAATCTGCCATGGAAGCTGAGGCAGAGGTCGAGCAAGGAGGTCAAGAAGAGGGTCTACGTCTGCCCCGAGCCCTCCTGCGTCCACCACGACCCGTCCCGAGCCCTTGGAGACCTGACCGGAATCAAGAAGCACTTCTGCAGAAAGCACGGCGAGAAGAAGTGGAAGTGCGATAAGTGCTCGAAGAAATACGCCGTCCAGTCGGATTGGAAGGCCCATTCCAAGATTTGCGGCACCAGAGAGTACAAATGCGATTGTGGCACTTTGTTCACGAGGTTTTGCTCCTAATTTTTTTCACTATTTTTTTCCATTTTTTTTCTTAAATTCATGATTTGGGTTAGTAATTTTTTTTTTTTTGATTTTTGATTTTGTGCGTGTGAAGGAGGGATAGTTTCATCACGCACAGGGCTTTCTGCGACGCATTAGCGGTGGAAAGTGCAAAAAATCAGAATAATCAGCCTTCTGTTCTTCCTCCTCCCGCTCCGAATCAGACTAGTGGGAAGTTGAATTCGGAATCGGAACCGAAAGTTCAGAGTAAAAATTCATCCTCTTCTCCTCCTCCACCACTGGCACGGGCACCGGCAGCGGCACCGGCAGCAGCAGCAGCAGCAGCAAGATCAATTGAGGCTCAACCTTCATCAACTTCTGTTAAATCTGGTCCTTGTCAATTAACCGATGTTTTATCTTCATCACCCACTTTGCCTGTCCAAACCCCAGGTAAATATATTATGATTTTGACTGACCCAAGTTTGAATTTTTCTTTTTCCCCCTTTTTCTTCAATCTTTTCAGTTGGGGTTTTTGTTTTTTTGTCTGAAATGTAACATTCTTTTTTTTTTTTTTTTTTTGGTCGTTCTCTCTTTCTCTGTGTTTGGAGTGTAGTAGTTTTGTCTGTTACTGATCTCTGTCGAGCCTTGTTAATTGTTTGGTTACTTGCTGAACTGAGATTTGGGGTTGTTTAGAAATTTATGAAAACTAAGTGCTATGGGGTTTAATTAAAGACCGTGAGATTGAAGTTGTGTAAATCTATATAAAGAGACTCAAGTTGTTTTCAAAGGTAAAAGGGGTGGGAGAGAAGTGGGTTTAGAGAAAGGAAGCCATTATTATTAGTTTCTTCTTCTTTTTTCCTTCAGAAAAAGCTTTAATATAAAAGTAAAAGTCCCTTTTTAACTTTCTATCCGTGCTTGTTGAAGTAAAAACCCTTTTTGGTTTTAACTCCTTTTTTCTCCGATTTGTACTTTGGTAGCGGAATTGCCTGAAAACTCCCCGCGAATTTTGGAAGAAATGACGCCCGACACCGGCTTAAACGGAAGCTCAAGTAGCATCACCAGCTCAAGCAGCAATGGCAGCACAAGCAGTAGTGTATTTGCAAGCCTGTTTGCTTCCTCAACAACATCGGCAAACTTGCAGCCTCCTCAATCTCATGCATTCACTGATCTAATCCGAGCCATGGGGCCCCCAGATCGCCCTGCTGATCTCACACCAACTTCCTCCATAGAACCGATCTCTCTCGGCCTCTCAACCAGCCACGGCTCCTCAATTTTTGGAACTGCAGGGCAAGAGCGCAGGCAATACGCGCCTCCACCCCAACCAGCTATGTCTGCCACCGCATTGCTCCAGAAAGCCGCTCAAATGGGCACGGCTGCAACAAATGCCTCATTGCTTCGGGGGTTGGGAATCATGTCATCTTCATCTCCATCTGCACAGCAAGAGAATTTGCAATGGCCTCAGCGGCAAGTAGAACCGGATGCTGCAGGGCTTGGACTCGGTCTGCCTTGTGATGGAGGCTCCGGTTTGAATGAACTGATGATGGGAACTCCTTCCATGTTTGGTCCAAAACAAGCCACACTTGATTTTCTAGGACTGGGAATGGCCGCTGGTGGCAGTTCCAATGGCAGCTTAGCAGCATTGATCACATCCATTGGTGGCGGTCTAGACGTTGCAGCTTCCGCAGCCTCCTTTGGAGGTGGAGAATTCAGTGGCAAAGACATTGGAAGGAGCTCATAAAATTGGTAAACAAGAACACAACACTGGGTTTCAGATGAGATGGGAAAGGTGGGCATAATTCTGGTTCCTTCCGGTAATTTGGTCAATTGATTACGCAGAAGAAAAAGCACTAAAAGATATTAATTTTGACGTGTAAAATTAAGGAAGTATAAAATGCCCTCATGAAGGTTAAAGCAAGACCACAGGCAGTTGAGGCCTTTTTTTTCTCCCTCATTGTTCTACTGCCTTTTGAGATTTGGACAAGGACTTTGTCTTGGTGGTGGTTGGACTTTTATTAAAGCTAAACAAATTATGAACCAGAGACCCTCTTTGCTCTCTGATTTTCAGGGGGGGCATTTCGGTTTTTTAAGGTCACTCAAGCTAGGAAAAGAAGAAGGGCCACATTAAGTTACTCTTTTTTTTTTTTTTGTGTGTGTGAAGTTGTAACTTTACTGAACTAAATATGTATACAACTACTTCCTTCATCTTTTGTTTTTTTCCTTTTCTTTTTGAGCCAAAAAGGCTTTTATGTTGGATTCACATAGCCTTTTTGATTTATGGCCTCTGGCCTCAACTGATATGTGACAACAATTTGTGGTGGCCAGGAGGGAGTGGAGGACCATTTTGTAAATAATTCTAAGATTAATTTATGTTTGGAATGATAGGATTTAATCCCCATATATATCTATGTAATTGTAATTAGGTTAAGCAAAAATTGAATATTTCTGTCTTTTGAGATAAAAATCATCTCATCAAATGTCAGCCTTGTCAAAGGCCTTGAAAGGGTAGAAAGCGGAGACAGCTAATATCTAATTTAAATTCAATTTTGTTAAAGAGCACAAGAGTAACACCAAAAATGGAAAATAATATCCTAAAGAGAGTTGAAGGATTCTTGTATATCCTTGGAGCCAAAAATGAAATTAAAATAAAGGATTCAAAGTGTGAATAATGTAAGATTCAACACCAATGAGAAGACACTACCATCACGTCACGCAATGCCTACTAAAATATGCAATTGTCAGCCGTATAGTTGCGTGTATTGATCGAATCACTTGAAAAATATATATAATATATATAAATATAAATTAAAAAAAAAAAAGAATAGGGCAAGATGTCAACCATGGCTTGCTCAAGGGCATCTCTTGTGCAGTATTAACAGATCATCTCACCTGCTCCTCTCTTATTTTGAGCCAAGATGCTTTTAGTATTGCCTTGGAAGTCAAATGTGGTTTATTGGGTACTTTTAAGTTCTACATACTTATATTTAATTGAACACCTGAAATCACATATAAATGTTTTTTTCCTTGGACCATTTTAATAAAGAAGAGAGCCTTGGCAACTTGGCATCAAACCACCAATTATGCCCAACCTTGTCACTTACAGCTAAAGCTCATTTCCAACATTAATAGTTTGTTTAGCAAATCGGTCCAAGCCAATTGGTTCAGTTAATAATAGTGTTAAGTAAAATATTGTTACAGTATAAAGCTTTTACATATTAGTTTTTGAATCAATTTTTTATAAGGTATTTGAGAAGCGTAATTAGAACAAAAACTTCTAAATTGAAAACTGTAGCATGTGAGAACTTTATACTATAGCTCATTTTTTGATCAATGTAGTATATGAGAGCTTTATACTATAGCAACAAAAAGTTTTAGTTAAAATTGATTTTGACAGACGTCTTTTGTTCAAACTAGTTTGCTAAACACTCCATAAGATAATAATTTCTTTATTGTTTCAACGTAATTATTAGAGAGAAGAAAAAAAAAAGAAGAAGTAATATTGAGGATGTAGTTTTTTTTTTTTTTTTTTTTCTTTACTTCCTAGTCCCCGTATGATATCATCTAGTTATTAACTCCCATTTCAAATCCTTTCCACAATTTCAATTCTGCCATGAAACTTTCACATAATAGAACTTCCTTCTCTGTACTTAATCACTCACTTTATTAGCATTTGCACGTGAAGTGTATAGCAACTCTTTTCTTCCCCGGATAAAGATCCTTGGCAAATCAAAACTTAAAAGTTAAAATCTAAACATTATAATATAAGAGTTTTATACTGTAACAAACTATTGTAACATATAAGAGCTTTATATTATAGTAAACTGAACTTATTTTTTAAACGAGCTTCCAAACAAAGTGAAAATAACAGTTCAAAAACTGTCCTTGGTAGCAAATGGAGTATATGACTTGTTTGACTGAGCTAATGTTTCCATTATTTTTCTAATAAGTTGTTTAGGAGAACAATTAAAACATAGTTAGAATTAATATTAGTTTAAAATATTATAGTTGTTAAAAATTTTACATTAAAATAATCTTTTATTTTACACAATAACCGCAAAAAGTATTACCCTGGATGGTTAAAACCAATGGAGTATGGAACACATACCAGCATTTATGACATTTATTTCTTAAAAAAGTGAAAAAAAAAAAAAACTTCTTAATAGATGAGAAAGAATTTATTATATAGTCAGACTGATGGAGGTTGAGTCATAATTGTCTGCATGGTTAGCCTTGGACCACTTTTGTATGTATATCTGTATGTACATATGTAAAGGACTAAAATAGGAAGCCTCAAAAATACGGGCAGGCTAAAATCCTTTTAAAGATTTCCAATTCTCTTAACCATTTTAATGCCCCACGCGGTTCTTGAGCAAATGTCGGTTGATGATCTTTCTCTTTCATTTCAAGAGATTGAACATTGAATCTCTCACTTCTCTATAAACCATGACATTAAACTAATTAAATTACTTAATTAATTGTCGTGATCTTGCACAAGCATAGATAAATTATTGAGGGTTTTTTTTTTTTTGGGCAAAATACTATTGGGATCTCCCAACCAACTTGGTTTTAAATAAACAAGAAACAGAGAACCTAAGTGAAAGGGGTCAATTCTAGTGTTATTATTTTAAGTAGATTTTGAATAATTGGTTTGACCAAGGAAAACTCTGAGTGGAAAATGCATAATATGTATACATATGAAGGGCTTTTTAGCAAATGTTGTGAAGCCAAAGGATGCATAAAGCAAAATTGTCAGCTTTGTCTTTGCTTGTTTGTCGTCTACTAGTCGTGGAGATCTACCAGAACAGGAATTTGCATCGACCACGTTTTTGTCTTTTTCTTCTTGTCCACGTTTCTTTGTTTGTTGTTAGTTTGTTTTTCCTGATTGGAGGGGGTACTAATAAGTATTTAACAAATATAATTAGAACTAATTTTTTAATTATTAAATAGTATAAATTTTTTATATGTTATAGTATAAACTATTACATGCTATAAGTTTTGAACTAAAATATTAGTTCTAATCATGTTTATCAAATACCCTATAAATAATGAACAATTTTTTAATGCCTAATAGTTGTCAAATCATTCTTAAACCCACTTAATTGTTTAGTTAAACGAGATACTAATTTCTCTTTTAAAAAAAAAGGAACAGGAGGAGGATTGCTTTGTGTATCTTCCTAGTTCCCGTATTTTATGGAAAATTTTTAGTCTTTTTTACAAAAGTGGTTGCCTAACTTTTAATTGGTGGATTGATTGTGAACTAAACAAATGACCTTGTTTAAACAAACCCCTCATCCCTTCCACAAAAAAAAAAGAAAACTTATGTGGGAATTGCTTAAGCTAGAAATTCATAATTCTTTTTGTGGGAGCAATTTGAAATTCAAATGACAATATAGAAAAATACGACACCGAGTATGAAAGCGTTTTTAATAATAAAAGTCAGAAAAAATCTGTTAGACTAAAAGACTGAGGAAGAAGTTTGAACAAAACCAAAAGCAAACGCGAGCTCAAAACTGATAAAGCGAGAGGGGAAAAAAGGACACGTGTAAATAGATCAGGTACCTCATCAAAGGCGGTTAATAACGAATAGCATAGATCAAATATATTTGTGATACCCGGCGACTATAAATATAAATATAGGTGAAATCTAATCATTTGCAACACTTTTGCTGATTTAAGTATTATTAAAAACTTCTTTGAGGTTAATTCAATTTTTAAGTCAAATTAAATGAAGTATTATGTTGTTGTTATTTGAGAGAATTTTGACACAAACATATACATTCAACCTTTAATATAACATAATATTTTAATTTGTTCGACGTGATATAAAAAGGGACAATAATAAAAGATCAGACGAGTCGAATCCTCGATAGGAACACCCACTTAAATTAACATGTTTCGTCCTTTGCCTAATTTTTCGGCTGCATAAGAGAAGACAATCTTGAATAACCTTCCTAGTTCACACGTGAAGACCAAATAGTTTAGTTTTTAGCTAAATAATGTCATATCATGATATATTCGACCATTTGGTTTGAACTTTGAAATTAAAACGGGTTGTCCTAAGCAAAACTACTCCTTTTAAAATTTGCCCCTTAATTAAGAATTCAACGGTTAAACTCCCAAACAGTTTAAGAGCTACACCTTTGTTATAACAAAAAAGGAGAGGAAAACTATAAGACTTATTTTTGTCGGTGCTATCTTCTGTTTGGCTAAAAGTGATTCCCACCATGAATTTAGTTATAAACAGTGTAAAGTTTTCACTAAAAGTGATTCCCACTATGAATTTAGTTATAAACAGTATAAAGTTCTCACATGTTATAATAAAAAGAAAAAAATTATTACAGTGTAAAGCTCTTACATGCTACAATAAAAATGATTCTCACCACTAGCTAAACACACAAGTGAACTGCAGTACCAAGTTTGTTGTGTTGGAATGTTGTTTCAGTGTTGAACATTTAAATTTTTTGTTTTGTTTTTTTTTTTTTCGTTTGCTTGTTTGTTTGTTTGTTTGATTGATAGAGTGCTATAGGTTAACTTGCTTTCATGCTGCCTATAGATTTACACTTCTTAAGGGAGATACTCTTGATGTGATTCCTCTGAAATAATTTCTTATTTTTTTAGAAGAAAATATTATTTCTCGACAAAAAAAAGAATTAGTGGTTTCTTTAATTAGCATCACTTTAAGAATCTACTGCTACCATAGGTGGAATATTAAGGATCTTAGACTTGAATCTTCACCAGATAACAAACTAAGGTTTAGTAGAGTCCACCAGCATATTTCTTGCATGCGCAATATAAGGCTCAAACCTCTGACCTATTAGTTGATGAAGTCTCCAAATAAGACCTTCTTGCTACCATGTTGCTACCACCAATGGTTTTTTACGAGAAAATATTGTAAGCCAGCACCCTATCAGTGATAATTTTTCAAAAAACTACTCCTTTAGTCTCATTCTTTTCAAGAACCAAACTTCAAGTTCTATAACCTTGAGGAAAGGAAAGGCGGTAAAACTTCAAATGTTAAACTTCCGGAGATGATCTCCATGGCAATTTGAACAACACCAAACTGCACAACTCAATGTCCCCATCTTCATTAAAGTGTCTCCTATATATAGTTTCCTTATTCAATTTTAAGTAAAAGACTTGGCAACTTTGTCAAGTGAATAAGACATCCACTACAAAGTTGTGCAAGATTACAACCATCGTTACTGTTCCTAGGTCCCAGCATCAAATGCCATAAAAGATGACTGAGTTGTTGTCACAGTTATCAAATTTTGCACCCTTCTAATATTATTATTTCAACCCACTAACCATGGGCCACTATATATTTATACTAGTCCTCAACTAATAATTTCCTTGCTTATCTATACCAAACACGGATAAATTAGTGGTCATAAGATAACTAATCATGATATTAAGAATCTCCATATATAGTGTTAATAGCATGGTTATCAAATCTGGTCAAAGTAAAATAAGCCACACTGCTAGCTTGTTTGGAAGCTTGCTTGGAATCAATTGGTTAGAACCGATATTAGTTAAACTAAAAAAAATGAGTTAGAACCACAATTTATGATTAAAACTTAATCACTCAGATTCGGTTCTAACCGTTATTGGGCCGAACGAGATTTTCAGTTAGTTAAACCAAAAAAATGAGTTAGAACCACAATTAATGGTTGAAACTTATGTTTGATAAGTTTATCAAAATGTTGGTTGAAGACAAATGTAGTTCTAATTACTGTGACTCGATTCTAACCGTTATTGGGCTGAACGAGATTTTCAGTTGAAACTAAAAAGATTAGGGAGAATCGGGCTCCCAAACAAGCTTCCCACTTTTTTGGATTTACAATGTAATCAGGTTTAAAATATTGTTGGATGATAAAAAGAAACAATTTGATTTTTTTTTTTTCAGCTTTGTCGGCGGCAGCTCTAACTTTTTTATAGTGGCTGTATATGCCCCCTGGCTAAAAACGGAGAACAAGGCAAATAACAAATTTTTTTTAAAAATTAAAAAGTAAATATAACAGGTTTAAAATATTTTAAGTAAATAGTACGAGATAAATAATTTATATATTTATTGGGATATTTTAAAACCCACCATTTACTTTCTTTTAAGTTAAAAAAAATGATATTTAGCACAATTTCAGGCAAAGTTTTACACGCAAATTTACATTGTTTTTCCTCTCCTTTTTTTAGCACACTGCACACATGACTCCGGTTTCTGTTTGTTGTTTGCATGTTGGTTTGTGTACTCCATTAATTTGATCACTCCCACGAGAAAAACGTTGTCATACAATTGGTATTTAATCAAACCGACTAATCTTGTCCGCGAGATTTTCTAGTCTTACGTTGTTTCACATGTTCCACATGTTTAACATAACGTCGTACGTGTTCAATTAGTCAAAGTTAGGCATGTATCTGATGGACAGAGGGAAAAACGACAAAGGAATATTGTGTTCTTCAAATTTTCATAGAAATTCATGCACTAGGGAAGAAAAGGATAGGCATGGCTTAAAGGTGTTACAATAACTGTCAAATTCCTATGTGTTGTCTTCAGACTAAAGTGTGACATTTTGAACAAAAAAAAGTTAAAAAATTGTAACATATAACTTTATATTACAGTTGTTTTTTGCTTCACAGTACTATGGCTGTTGATAGCTTTACAATGTAGATGGTTCTGCTGTTATTGCCTACGCGATTATTGTTTTACCTAATGACAATATGCGGATTGACCTTATGTGGTGTAGAATTCAAGAGTCTAATTTTTAACATATGTGAACTCTGACAAAAGTTTTAATTTGTTTATGTCCTAAAGTGTTTGATCGTGTTGTTTTTGTCACGAATCGGCTCTAGTACAACCATGACATGTAAAAACATGTGAAATTATCAGAGGGAGCTAGGTCTACCCATTTCTGATGCCTAACTCTTAGTAATGGTCATCTTGGTGCCTTGTTATAATTGCTAGTCAAATGAAACACTTCAAGAATTTTTATTTTTATTTTTTTTTAAATTTTAAAACAGGGTCCATTTTTGTGCAGAGAATTGAGACGACCCTCAATGGTACTCATGCAATGCAAGACTTGACTTCTACGAATAATCGATGCATGGCTTTCTGTGTAGAGTTCTTTTTTGAGTGGCTAACGATCCCATATCATGAGTACACAAATCGCTTTAAATTTCTCATTACAATTTTCTTGTTCAGAAGAAACAACCGACGGGGACACATATCATTTCTAATTTAAACGAGGATGCCTCAATGGAGTTCATTATTTGTGATTTTTTTTTTGTTACTTCAAAATTTAGCGTGTTGGTTTCGTTTGGCAACGTCGTTCTAACTATATAGTTTCAACTACTACAGTGTAAAACTCTCACATGCTATAATAAATTCGTTTCAACTTTTAGTTTTAACTACGTCACAAACACACTCAACATCCTCAAATGCGTGTGGAGCTAGTGGTAAGTTATTACCTAGAATTGTGTTGTTCTTAGGATGATGTTTTGCATTGTTTGTGTTCGTAATGGAGATGTTTTATAAGACGTAATCGTTTCAAACAATAATTGTCGTTTAAAGGCGTTGTCGTTTTTCTTAATTTTATAGCATTGTCCTCGAGATTCTATATATATATATATATTCAGCTTTTCTTCCCCCCACCCCCCTCTAGATTCTTGTGTTGGATCAAAATCTAATTATGGGTCAATATATTAAATAAATATGAATTAAAGGCTATTAATAAGGTTGCCTAATTAAAAGTGATTAATTTAAGTTTTGGGCTTTTAATGCATCATTAAGTATGAGCCTCCTATGTGTAGAGACCAAAATTATAATTACTAATTTTATGATGGACTAAATTAGTAATTAAGGATAATTGCTAGGGTTTAGCAATTATATAAAGGGGTTGTGGTCTCCAAGTCAGTACGTACATTATTTTTCTGTTACCCATCTACAGAGAGATTACGGAGCATTCTGATAGGGAGGATTTACGTACTAGACTTGGAAGATCCTCAACCAAAAGACTCAAGAATCACATTCCATCAATGGATTCAGGTTAGCTTCCGCATCTTATTAATATTCTTAATGATTTGACATGAACGATCCTGGGTGATGATGGTTTTCATCACAATTCTATTCTAACAAGTGGTATCTAGAGCCTCTTCATGTTAAATCATTGAGAATCAATAATTTTCTACATGTGATTCTCATTAAAAATTCTTAAATTTAACAATCTATGGTTCTATAAAATTGTTAAATTTGAAAACAATTGTTTAAAATTTTTGGTTGAATCGTTCTGGGAATACTTTATTGTATTATTTTGGGATTCAATTATTCAGTTCCAACATACATATATATGTGTGTGTTTAGTTTTGACTTTTGCGTGTGTGTATATATATATATTATATATGAATACGGTACAATCTTCAAGAAACCTTTATTTTCTATATAATATATATACAGATATTGTTTCTTTTTTTGTCTGTTGTACGAAAGAAACAAAACAGATTTATGCTTTTGTTTTATACACTCAAGTTTATATATAAAACTTTGAATGTTTATGGTTTTGGGAATTCGGAAAGCCGGTGGCATCCTTACTGTCGCCGGTGAAGGACACCGGCAAAGGACTACGGTAGCGGCCGTGAGGCCACACTGGAAAGACGGAGCGCAGCCTCTGGCCTCGGCTGAGGAGGAACGACGGCGGCCATATAAAAAAAAAAAGAGGGATTTCGTCGGCGGCAGGACCTCCCACTGCCGGCGACGGCCGTGTCTGGGAGGTCGCGCCGGAGAAGAGCAGCTGCGGTCGTCTGGCCGCAGCACAGGGTGGCGGCCGTCTGGCCGCCCGTTTATCTCCCCTGGGGTCGAAAGACCCCTAGGGTTTTTTCTTGCGGGAGGGTCTGGGACGAAGCCCAGACCCAATTTTGGTTCTTTACACGGGCCCAGTTGGGCCCGTGACCGGTTATGACCCAAGGATTCAAACCCTTGGGTTACCCCAAAAAAAAAAAAAGGAGATACACTGGCTGGGCCCGTGACTGGAAACTCATACACGGGTTGGGCCCGTGACCAGTAAGTCCCCAGGGGTTCAACCCCTAGGTGACCCGAAAAAAAAAAAAAAAAAGGAGCAAATAAAAGGGGGGCTGGTTTAGGATCCGGGTAGGGTTCTCCCGACCTGGTCCAGCCTCGACCTAGTCAATGTTGACCTTGACCAAATTTTTTTTTATTTTTTAATTTTGGTCAATTTTGGTACAATTTTAAATTCAAATTTTGGTATTTTATATATATTTTGAGATGAATTAATTGAAGCAACATGTCACCAAAGTGGCCTCTCTTGTAGAAATTAATTTGTTTTAAAATATAAAAGGTTGTGTTTATGTAACTTATGTGAATATTGACCGGCCCAAAGGAATGCAATATTTGACAGAATTGCATGTACACCTGTGGTGATAAACACGTGATGATTATTTAGTTTTACATGTAAGCAATAAATCAGCCCAAAGGAAGATTTATTGTTTGACATGTTCTTATTGTCAGTGTTTGATTGCTACACCAAGATATCACTTACAAGTTAATATTTCTGTCCAAAGACTAAATATTAATGGAGTGTCCGATATCTTGAGATGGATTTACCTTTATTTGGATTTATTATTGTTATTATGGATTCTTAGGTGAGCTTATTTTGGTTTTGTTTATTTTGTTCTCTGTTTTAGCTACTAGTTCTGCCTCTAATATTATTGCCGACATCAATTCAATTCCTATGCTGAATGGTAGCAAATTCAAATCATGGCAAGAGAACCTCCTAATAGTTCTCGGAGTCATGGATCTCGACCTTGCGTTAAGGGTTCCTTCTCTTGCACCTCTTACAGATAAAAGTTCTTCTGATCAAAAGAAGGACATGGAAAGGTGGGAGAATTCAAATCGTATGTGTATGATGATCATGAAGAAGGCCATTCCAGAAGCATTCAGGGGCACTATATCGGAAACGATAAAGACAGCCAAAGAGTTCCTTGAGGACATTGAGAAGAGATTTGCCAAAAATAAAAAGGCTGAAACAAGTACACTTTTGGCAAACCTCATCTCAATGAGATACAAAAGTAAGGGAACATTAGGGAGTACATTATGGAGATGTCTCATCTTGCTTCAAAATTAAGAGCACTTAAGCTTGACTTTTCTGAGGACTTACTAGTGCATTTAGTTCTTATATCTCTTTTTACACACTTCTGTCAGTTTAAGGTGAGCTATAACTGCCAAAAGGAGACTTGGTCTCTTACTGAGCTCATCTCACATTGTGTGCAAGAAGAGGAAAGGCTGAAGCAAGAAAAGACAGAAAGTGCTCACTTGGCTAATACTTCCAAGGACAAAGGGAAGAAAAGGAAGAAGGATAAGGAAGCTGCAGTTACAGCACCTCAAAAGAAGCAACAAAAGAGACCGGTTGATCCGAAAGGTACGGGTTGTTTCTTCTGTGGAGCTGCAGGACATAAGAAGAAGCATTGCACCAATTATCACGCTTGGCGTGCTAGAAAAGGTATGCTTCTTAATTTGGTTTGTTCTAAGGTTAATTTAACTTCGGTACCTGAACACACTTGGTGGATGGATTCTGGTGCAACCACTCACATTAGTGTGTCTATGCAGGGATGCCTGAGATGCCGAAAGCCAACTGATGGTGAAAGATGCATCTACCTGGGCGATGGCAAGAAAGTTGAAGTTGAAGCAATAGGAAAATTTAGATTATTGTTAAAGACTGGATTTTATTTGGATCTTGATGAAACATTTATTGTACCGTCTTTTAGACAGAATTTGATTTCTATTTCAGTTTTGGACAAATCTGGTTATTCTTGTTCATTTGGAAATGGAAAATTTAGTTTGTTTCATGATTCCAAATTAGTTGGTTTTGGTTCTTTATTAGGTTACGATAATCTTTATTTGCTTGATACAATTGCTTCATTTAATGAATCCTTGCAATTAAGTACACGAGGTATAAAGAGAAAATTAACCAATGAAAAATCAGCTGCATTATGGCACAAGAGATTGGGTCATATCTCTAGAAGGAGAATAGAGAGACTTTTCCCTTAGACTTTACAGATTTTGATATTTGTGTTAACTGTATTACGGGGAAATAAACCAATAAAAGGACATTTGAAGCCAACAAGACTTTAGACATCTTAGAACTTATACATACAGACATTTGTGGGCCATTCCCTACGGCTTCTTGGAATGGTCAACAATATTTTATAACGTTCATAGACGATTTTTCCAGATATGGCTACATATATCTCATTCATGAAAAGTCACAGTCGCTGGATGTGTTCAAAAATTATAAGGCTGAAGTTGAAAATCAACTTAACAAAAGGATTAAAAGCGTCAGATCTGACCGTGGTGGTGAATACTATGGTAGATATGACGGTTCAGGTGAACAACGTCCGGGACCATTTGCTAAGTTCCTAGAGGAAAGCGGTATCGTCCCACAGTATACTATGCCGGGTTCGCCCACTATGAATGGTATTGCTGAAAGACGAAACAGAACGCTTAAGGACATGGTGAGGAGTATGATTTCTCATTCTACCTTACCAGAATCACTCTGGGGAGAAGCACTTAAGACTGCAGCGTATATCCTTTACAGGGTTCCAACTAAAGCAACTACCAAAACCCCTTACGAACTTTGGACAGGCAAGAAGCCTAGTCTAAAGCATTTGCATGTTTGGGGATGTCCAGCTGAGGCAAAGCCTTATAGGCCTAATGAAAAGAAACTGGACTCGAGGACGGTTAGTTGTTATTTTATTGGATACTATGAAAGATCCAGGGGGTACAAGTTTTATGATCCCACGACCAAATCAATATTTGAGACGGAAAATGCCAGGTTCTTTGAGGATGTCGAGTTTGCGGGGGAGATATGGTTAGGGACTTTGTCTTTGAAGAGGAATATGTTAATATTCCCACAGCTGTTATTGACATTGATCAGGTTTCTACTCCTGACATCGTTCAAGAAGCAGACCCAAATCAAGACAATGTCAGAGAACCTCCAATTCTAGAAATTGTTCCAGAAGAACAAACTCAACCACCTTAAGAACCTATGCCATTAAGGAGATCCACTACAGAAAGGAGAAGTGCGGTGCCACATGATTACATTGTATTTCTCCAAGAACATGAGTATGACATTGGTATGGTGGAAGATGATCTAATCAACTTCCGTCAAGCCATGGAAAGTTCTGGATCTCAAGAGTGGATTGATGCCATGAATGAAGGCACATGATTACATTGTATTTCTCCAAGAACATGAGTATGACATTGGTATGGTGGAAGATGATCCAATCAACTTCCATCAAGCCATGGAAAGTTCTAGATCTCAAGAGTGGATTGATGCCATGAATGAAGAGATAAAGTCTATGAAAGACAATGACGTTTGGGATCTTGTCCCATTGCCTGAAGGTGCGAAACCCATTGGTTGCAAATGGATATTTAAGACCAAAAGGGATTCGAAAGGCAATGTGGAGAGGTATAAGGCTCGTCTTGTCGCTAAAGGCTTTACACAGAAAGAAGGCATTGATTATAAAGAGACTTTCTCTCCGGTTTCTTCGAAAGACTCTTTTAGGATTATAATGGCATTACTGGCACATTTTGATCTTGAGCTTTATCAGATGGATGTTAAGACTGCGTTCCTCAATGGTGACATTGATGAAACAATCTATATGGTGCAACCGGAAAACTTTGTGTCAGGAGATGCAAAGAAGATGGTTTGTAAATTAAAGAAATCTATCTATGGGCTCAAGCAAGCTTCTCGTCAATGGTATTACAAATTTCATCAGGTTATCATCTCGTTCGGTTTTGAGATGAATTTGGTCGATGATTGTATATACCACAAGTTTAGTGGGAGTAAGTATATTTTCATGGTTTTATATGTCGATGACATTTTGCTTGCCAGCAACGATATAGGCTTATTGCACGAAACCAAGAGATTTCTATCAAATAAATTTGAGATGAAGGATCTTGGTGACGCCTCCTTTGTGTTGGGTATACAGATACATCGAGATCGCTCTCAGGGTATTTTAGGATTATCACAAAAGGGCTATATCGAAAAGATTCTTAAGAGATATGACATGCAAGATTGTAAACCAGGTGATACCCTTGTGGCTAAGGGAGACAAGTTTAGTCTCAATCAGTGCCCTAAGAATGATTTTGAGGTTAAAGAAATGCAGAAGATTCCTTATGCGTCAGTAGTAGAGAGTCTAATGTATGCTCAGGTTTGTACGCGTCTGGATATTGCGTACATTACAGGAATGTTGGGCAGGTACTTAAGCAATCCTAGAAAGGATCACTGGGTAGCAGCCAAACGAGTTTTGAGGTATTTTCAGAGAACAAAAGATTACATGCTCACGTATCGGAGGTCAGAACAGCTTGAGATCATTGGGTATACTGACTCTGATTTTGCTGGGTGCCAAGATAGTATGAAATCTACATCGGGCTATGTCTACCTTCTGGCTGGAGGTGCTGTCTCTTGGAAGAGTGCTAAACAGTCTCTTATAACATATTCTACAATGGCGGTAGAGTTCATAGCATGTTATGAGGCGTCCAATCATGGAATATGGCTGCGAAATTTTGTCACGGGGCTGCGTATAGTGGACAGTATTCAAAGACCACTCAAGATATTTTGTGACAATAAGTCAGCAGTTTTGTATTCCAACAACAACAGGAGCTCGACGAAGTCAAAGCATATAGAGATCAAGTTCCTAGTTGTGAAAGAAAGAGTTCAGAGTGGACAGTTGTCTATAGAGCACATCGGTACAAACTCCATGATTGCGGATCCGCTTACTAAGGGATTGCCACCCAAAATGTTTCATGAGCACACTGCTCGTATGGGTGTCATATCATTTCAGGATATTTAGTTTTAGTGGGAGTTTGTAATTTTAAATGCTCTTATGATATAGACATTTTTCAGTTATTTCAATTTATGGATATTTTAAGGTTATTTTCTGCAGAAATAAAGTTTTCAATTTATTCACACTCTGATTTTGATATGGTTTGATCTCACTAAAGTTTTCAGGTGGACCAGTTGGAAATAGGCATGTTAAGATCACATTGCATGAAATTTTCATGCTACACATCCATGCTTGATCTTGTCATTAGTTGTGTTGGTATATGTGATCATTGATGAGTCTAGTTACGACATATGTAACGAAGGTCGCTTTGGTCCTATATTGATATGGTTAATGGACAAGATTGTTGAGGTGCATAAGGTTTTGATAGCAAAATTCATGAGCTTATAAGGTATAATTTACATTTATAAAGTTTAATATATAGCTCAAGTGGGAGATTGTTGGATCAAAATCCAATTATGGGCCAATATATTAAATAAATGTGAATTAAAGGCTATCAATAAGGTTGCCCAATTAAAAGTGATCAATTTAGGTTTTGAGCTTTTAATGCATCATTAAGTATGGGCCTCCTATGTGTAGAGACCAAAATTATAATTACTAATTTTATGATGTGCTAAATTGGTAATTAAGGATAATTGCTAGGGTTTAGCAATTATATAAAAGGGTTGTGGTCCCCAAGTCAGTACGTACATTATTTTTTTGTTACCCATCTACAGAGAGATTACAGAGCATTCTGATAGGGTGGATTTACATACTAGACTTGGAAGATCCTCAACCAAAAGACTCAAGAATCACATTTCATCAATGGATTCAGGTTAGCTTCAGCATCTTATTAATATTCTTGATGATTTGACATGAACGATCCTGGGTGATGATGGTTTTCATCACAATTCTATTCTAACATCTTGTCCTTTCTAAGCGTTGTCCTTGATTTACATGACAATGTCGTTTTTAAACTATTCTCGTTATTGCCATGATAATGTGTGTAACGCTGTTGTTTTCGAAACGATGTCGTTTTAGGACGTCCACACTATTAAGAACTTCCCTAGTTGCATATTGTTGTCGTTTATAAAATGTGTCCATTTACAGACGATGATTTGCTGCATATGTTGTCGTTTTTAAATAAACGTGTTGTTTTTTATACTGCCGTTTTCATGGACTTGTTTTTAATTTTTACTAGTTGGGAACCGTGGTAGCGCATGCGTAATATACTTGTTATATATATATTTTTTGAGTACCATCTTTATAATGACATAAACTTAAAAATACATATAAAATTATAAGCATAAAAAATAGTGTGTTGAGATATATCGCCGATGTGACGAGGAAGAATTGCAACTCCAACTTACTTCTTGGACCTCGGTTGAGGAACATCGATACCTTGTCCTTGGCATGCTGCTCCGCTCGCGCTGCTCATGATGTGGCATTTGATGGCAATTCTCGTGATGAACAGAATCCCAACGCTACCAATTTGTCTGACCAGTGTGTGCTTTTATCTTATTTTAACTCCGACTTCGATTTTGCTTTGAGTCTGCTGCCTTTTTTACCAATGTAGATAGAAATGAGTTGTATTTTCATGTGCTTAGAAATCATTAATCTAGTCCCATAAGGATTGTACTCCATGTAGAATTTCTTTACATGTTTTCATTATCTAGTGGAAATGTTATATCATCCCCAGTAGAGTTTTTAAGTAACAAGATAGCATAAAAAGAGCCCGTCGGGCTCTAGTAAAGCACAAAATAGGTTTATAGCATTTTTTTTTCCCTCTTCATGGGTTTGATCTTGGGGCTATTCTTGGAGACAGAACTCTGAAGCTTCTTTCGGGATCATGTTACCTTCCACATCCTGATAAGGAAGACACGGGTGGAGAAGACGCTCATTTTATTTGTACAGATGAACAAGCAATTGGTGTAGCGGATGGTGTAGGTGGCTGGGCAGAAGTTGGTGTTAATGCGGGAGAGTTTTCGCGTGAACTTATGGCTAACTCTGTTTTGGCGATTCGAGAGGAGCCAAAGGGTTCCGTTGACCCTGCCAGGGTGTTAGAAAAGGCTCACGCAGGTGCAACTGCGACGGGTTCCTCAACAGCTTGCATCATTGCCCTCACAGAGAAGGTTTGTGATTTAGATCTTTTCACATGTGGCTCATGGGAACCTATCAAAATTGGCAAATCAGGCAATGCTTGTGCTTTTAAACTGACATAATGCCTACTAATTTAGCTGCCCTCTTATTCCAAATTTCTCCAAGTTTCCGCATTTAGCATGTAAAACTAGGTCTATTCTCTATACAAAGTAATTTATACACTTGTATGTATCAATAATGTTTTTAAGTTCTTGAAATAGATAAAATTTTTCCTGGTCTCAAAAATACATCAACTCATTTTTCATGCGCATATTGAATGTTATGCTTTCTTGTGTGTGGAAAGCCACGGAATGTTTACTATCTTTTCTTGATTATATCTTTCAATAGGGATTACACGCAATTAATCTAGGGGACAGTGGATTCATAGTGGTTAGAGATGGATGCACCGTCTTCCAATCTCCAGTACAACAGCGTGGCTTCAACTTTCCATATCAGTTAGAGCGTGGCTCTGGCGCTGATCCACCAAGCGCGGGTCAGGTCAGTTAATATTCTCTCGAACTTCAACAAAGGTACTGCCACTGAGATTGCACAAAAAAGGACAGCCTTAGCTGAGGGCCAGTTTGGCATTAGAAATTATTATCGACTGTTAAGTTATGCCTTAAGGAAAAAGCCACTTCCACCAATGTCTCAAAACTATCATGTAAATGGTGTTTGTTCATTTACGAACACATTTACGCTCAAAACTTTTTTACTTTCTCCCTCTTTTGGGTGGAGCATCTCTTTCTATCAAGTTTTCAGCAGAAAGAAAACGGATTCCGGTAATTTAGCTAGTTGTGAACTTAAAACAGTTTAAACCCGATTTCCTCCATAAATTCTCCGATCCAAAGGGCAGAGAAGTTTCCATATTAAGTTCTCAACTCTATCTGCAATCTAAAAGTACTTTAAAAAAAAAAAAAAAGAAGCTTCAATAGGCGTAGTTTGACCAACTTCTTCATAGTGAGTTTGTGTTGGGAAAAGTTATGAATGTTAATTTCATGTCTTTTTTGTTCGTCAATGTACACAGGTTTTCACAAATTCCGTTTCCCCAGGGGACGTCATTGTTGCTGGAACAGACGGGTTGCTTGACAACTTGTATAACAACGAAGTGACTGCTGTTGTTCTTCATGCGTTGAGAGCTGGCTTGGAGCCCCAGGCAACTGCTCAGAAGATAGCCGCTTTGGCACGCCAGAGAGCACTTGACAGGACCCGGCAAATGCCTTTCGCCATTGCTGCTCAAGAAGCTGGGTTCCGTTATTATGGTGGTAAACTCGACGACATCACTGTTGTTGTGTCGTATGTTGCAAGCTCCAACAGTGCTTGAGCATGCCTCTTTTTTTGTAAGTGTAGCTGAACCATCACACTCGTGCATTTTGTTTGTTGTTTTATGATGGCAAGTGAGGGCTTTGAAAGCCCCTTTTACTATTCCTTGCCTGAAACCAAGAGGAAGAATGACGTTGGCGTTTATTTAATCATCAGTTTTATCTGAGCTTTAATTTTGTGTGATATGATTGGTGTCTGTTCCCTCCATTCCTCCTCTTTTTTTTTAATATTTTAGTGCTATACCTTTTCATTTCTTCTGGGATTCAAATTTCAAGTTACTTGTGCAAATGCTCCCAATTTAAATGAGAGGAAAGAGTTTTTTAACTTGGCCAATCAAGTACAGGCATGAAATCTAACCTGCCCAAAGCTTGCTGTGGTTTGAAAGTGCCTATTCTCAGCTGTATCTAAAAGATTTGTGATCTCTAATATATGATAAAATTGGTATTTCCCTTTTTTGAACATAATGATGAACTTGGTATTTTTGACCTCTCTTTCTTTGTTCTAATTACTTGATTAATACTTCCCTTATTTTTAGTATGATGATGAAGTTGGTATGCATTCTAGTTCTTTCTTTGCTTTACGGAGAGACTTGATCTCTAGCATGATAAATTCGGTGCTTACCCTTATAACGATGAAATTAGTATTTTGTAACCTCCCTTTCTTTGTTCTAATTACTTGATCTCTAATATGATGAGATTGATACCTTCGCTTTAGTATAATGATGAAGTTGGTGTATATATATATATATATATATATGTATACCAACTTCATCATTATATATATTTTGTTTCATCTAAAGATTTGATCTCTTATTATGATGAAATGGTATCTTTGTCCTCTCTCTTTTCTTAGTTTAAACCTTCAATTTTAGTTACTTTTGCTTACTCTCACAACCACGGTATATTCAAATTTTTACGTTAAAAAAGTTCTTATTCATTCACACTGAGTAGGAGTCTGTCAAAGAGTGTCAAAACATAGATCACAGAGCTTATTACGCGAACGGACATAAAAAGAGCAACATTTCAGAGGTGCAATTATTTATATGCCTGTTTTGGTGGCTGATGACAAAACAAAGCCAAACTTGCGGTCCGAGACGGATCAAATTGTCCACATCTTCAACTGAGCTATCTTCTCACCGCCCCCGCCACCGTCTTCCCTCTCTTCTTGCTGCCTCTCCCTCTCTCTTTCCTCTTCTCTCCTCCTAGCCTCTTCCTGCTCCCTCTCCCTCTCTTCTTCTTCTTGTCTCCTCTCTTCTTCTAGCTGTTGCCTCTCCCTCTCCTCTTCTTCTTCTTGTCTTTGCCTCTCCCTCTTTTCTTCTTCTTCTCTCTTCCTGGCTTCCTCTTCTTCCCTTTTTTTTTCTTTCTCTTCTCTCTTTCTCTCTTCCTCCTCTTGCCTTCTCTTTTCCTCCTCTTCTTGCCTCTTCCTTTCCTCTTCTTCCTCTTGCCTTCTCCTCTCCTCCTCTTCTTTTCTCTTCCTTTCCTCCTCTCTCACTCTCTCCTCTTCTTCTCTCTTCCTCTCCTCCTCTTCTTTGGTCTTCCTTTCCTCCTCCTCTCTCTCCCTCTCCTCTTCTTCCCTTCTCCTTTCCTCCTCTTCCTTCTCTCTCCTCCTGGCCTCCTCTTCCTCCTTTTTCTTCTCAATTTCCTCCTCCATTATCCTTTCCTCTTCCTCGGCACACGAAGTGCAATCCAATATGGCTGAATCCGCCTGTGGAGCCAAAAGTTGGTCGATCGTTGTGTTGGAAACATTGAAGGACAGAGCCAAGGTGTCCCTGTCCAGGGTTTGTAGGACCGATTGCTTTCCAGCCAAGAACTGAGGATGATTTTCCTCTCTTCTTGTGGAGAACCCCATGAACACAAGCGAGTCGTTGTTGAACGATATCTGCACCATGGAGTGAAACCTTGGCACAGCAAAAACATCTCCTTCTTCGACCCTAAACCTCATGTTTTTGCACTTGTGTTTCGATTTATTCGGTCCGCTCGAGCAAACCACTCGCACCATCCCTTGTCCTTGCAAAACTATAGCTATCTCCGTTCCCTTTGGATTCCAGTGAGGTCCCATCATTGAGCCCTTTTGCAATGAACATCGATAAATGTCATAAGCCGGCTATCTATTTCCCAAAGAACACAAAACAAAACCCAATAACTGGGATTTTTATTTTTAATTTTTTCCCTGCTTAATAACCCAAATGGCTAAGCTTGTTTTAACATTTTAGGTACTTGTTACTCTGAAGTTTTTTTTTAGAGATAGAGGGTGCACTTTTATGAACATCAAATCACATCAAACTCGTACATAAATGAAGATGATAACTGGCTTGGCCTAAGATAATACTAGATCATGTGAAGATCATACCAGAATTATTCTAACATAGAATGATATTGATTTGAGTCATATCAGAATCAAACACAAGCCTGCAAAAGAGAATTGTAGCAGCATCTTGTGGGACACTCACCTTCGTCAAGCTCACCATGAAAAGGCCAATGTTGGTGCTCTCCAATATATGCGCGGCTTTCTTCCCGGTCACTGTTAAGCTCCGCCCATTACAGTTCTCGAAATCAGGTTCTTCATCAAAGAGATTATAACCTTCTGATTTTTTCTTTTTGTTATGTGGTTCGCCGCCTTCGCCTTCGAAGAAGGCCTTCAGAAACCGAGCTTCCATTTCCGACACCAAGGCTTTTCTCTTCTTCTCTTTCTTTTCTTTCTTTTCTTTCTTATCTTGCTTTGTACTTGAGATTGCGTGCACTATGGCTTCTACATCCGTTGCACTTGTTATTGATTCTATCACTTCATCAGGAACCTGATATACACAACATAATTTTTCCTCATATGGTGGTCTTTTGGAGATCTCATAATTTTACACATTTAGTCAAAAGTTTTCTTTTCTTGTGAGAATTTGCTTATCCCAGGAAACAAAACATAATTCAAATTCTTCAAACCTCCAGTATGTAATATATTTTTGCTAATTAATAAGTGAATATACACTACAAGAAAAACTACATTTAACGACATATTATTTACGACATGTATTTTCTGAATGTCGTTGAAAAATACATACAACGACATCTTCAACAAAGATGTCATTAACGACATTTGAAACAATAATTAACGACATCTATATAGATGTCGTATTAAAGATCTCCTTTTAACGACAATAGTTTAGTGTCATTAAATTATTTAACGACAAGTAAGAGATGTCGTCAAAGCCTTGGAGATTCTACAACACCCCTTATAGACGACATTAATCAATATGTCGTCTATAAGGGGTATCGTGAAATCTTCAAGACATTGACGACATCTCCTACTTGTCGTCAAATAATTTAACGACACTAAACTATTGTCGTTAATTATTGTTTCAAATGTCATTAACGACATATTTGTTGGAGATGTCGTTGTATGCACTTTTTAACGACATTTAAAAACTACATGTCGTAAATAATATGTCGTTAAATATAGTTTTTCTTGTAGTGATAACTGATCAACCAGAAAAAAGTGGATATAGGATTTTGGCCTTTCTTGAAAATATCTTTTTATGTTTTAAAAACAAGTTTTTTTTTTAAAATCAAGAATTTATAAAAAAAAATTCTCTCAACTATAACTCTTGTAATACTATGCCCTTTGAATTTCAAGTTTTTTTTTTTAATTTGGTACATAATATAGAATTATTTTGATAATTCTATCATGTCTAAAGTTAATTTGAATTTAAAAAGTTGATAATTTTAAAAATTGTAATTGTTAAAAACATCAACTTAAAAAGCTTAAAAAAATTTGAAACAAATAATTTCTTATTTCACTTTCACGTGTTGCTCAAAATCGTAATTGAGGAATTTTTTGGGTTAATATTTCATAGATTTGGGGGAATAGATGTCCCATTTTGAAGTTAGGGGCATAGGGTTATAAGGGCTAAGAGAAATTTTTGTAATTAATCCTTTTTTTTAGTTAAATTTTAAGCCTTTTTTTTTAAATTTATCAGTTGGATACTAAATATTGCTATATAGATTAATGCCAAATTATGGGGATTCATTACAGAGTGAGTGGTACCTTGAAAGCCTGCTTAAGTGTCACCTTGTCAAAGCCACGGACCAAGTCCCTGATGCTCGAGTATGCCCCAATTGCTGGCTCCTATTTTAGTGATTTGTTAAGTACAAACAAAACAAACATGTAAAATATAACAAATCTCAAAACCCCTTTTTCCTTTCCTTCAAAAAAAAAAACCCTTTTTCCTTAAAAACACAAATTACAAAATTTCGGCAAAAAAATAGATCATACAAATAATTCGCCATCTGCATTGGAAAACATTGCATAAATCCGAAGGCTTTCACGTTCTGGCTCTAAGTCACTCTGCACAAAGAAGACAGAGCCAGTCTGAAGCCTGAAGATATCTCCTCTCTGCAAACGCACACTTCTTGTCTCCTCCTCACCAGCATACCTAAGCATTCCACTTCCTGCACAAAACCAAAAATAAAAATAAAAAAAAATAATAATAAAAATGACACTGCATTGCAAAATTTCTATTGTGGAATTGACATTTAATAAAATTTTCAAAAAATTTTAGAAATAGCAAAACTTACAAATATCACAATGATGTCACATTTTTTTACTATATATAATTACATGGTGGTTATTTTAAATAATATGGAGGGTGTTTGATTCCGTTGAAACTTTTGAAGTTAGTAGGTGAGAGTTTTACATTGTAAGCGTTGAAACTCGGTTCCCAAATACCCCATAAAATTTTGAAAATTGTGCTGTATTTCAACTTTAGTTCTGATACTTTGCTATATGTCTTAAAAAAAAAGTCCATATATCATAGACTAAAAGACTATGACATGCAATTAGTAGTAATTAAGAACCTGTGTGGACAAAGAGAACCATATCTGCATGGAGAAGAACAGGAAGGAAGAGAGAATTGGGCTTCAAAGTAAAGAACTGGATATGGTAGGGCCCTCTGATACCATCACTGATGTTAACGGCTGAGATCTGACCGTACTCATTATCAACCAATGACTCCCTTTGGGATTTCTTCACAAGAGGCCTGAAACAATCATCTCCCCACACATCTTCATCATCTGATCCGAAATGCTTTGGCTTTGCCTTTGCCTTTGCCTGTGCATGCAAAGCCAGATGAAGAAGAGAAAGAGAGAAGAAGAAAAAGATTAGCAAAGTTAAAGCCTTTGTCGTCATTTTTTTTTTCCCGAAGTGGTCTTGTTGGGGGGGGGTGTTTTTAGTTGCTAAATAGAAAGTTTGGAGAGGAAAGGAAAAGTAAAAAAAAAAAAAAAAAAAGAGAAAGAAACGACTAACGAGGACGTGAAGAAGCGAATGCGTGTCGTTTAAGGTAGACACGTGCATGTCCATGCAAACACGTAGCAGACGAATATTTTGGTTTTCTAACACTTCCATGCAAAACGCCAAATTTTCTTTTTAAGTTTTTGATCTCTTTCGTGGTTGATAGACTTCATGGACCTCAAATAATGTTACGAGACCCCATGAGCATTGGTGTCTCCGCTCCTGTGATGACCCTTTTTTTTTTTATTTTGCTTTTTGAAAAAGAAAATAAAAGCAACTGATATTTAGATTGTCATCTATCATATACAAGTGTTTTAGCAAATGAAATGGCTCATCTACTTTCTCAATTTGGTTTTAATATTTAACGTTCTGTTAATTATTGGTTTAATGAGATTCCCCCAATGGTCTGATATGCTGTTTCAGGGCATATAAATGGATCGGTGATGGATTTCGGATACAATTGCGAATAATATCATAAGATGTGGTATGGTGTGATTGAGTATAACAATGTCTATTGGACCCACTCTAATACGACTAAACTAGTAATGCAAGATGACCTATAAACATAATCTTAAGAAAATTACTCTAATTTTAATGCGAATAATAGATGATCGATGAGCCACAATGAGACATTATTTAAATATCAGAGCTAAACAAATCTTACCATACAGATACCTATGTCACATGGGTGACTTCTATGAAGTCCCCTCAAACATTCGTATAATATTTAATTACTCTCCAAATGAACACATGGCATGCATTAGCTAGTGTGATATATACTTGCTTCCATGGGTAGAAATCCTCATCTGAGATATTAGGCTGAAGAGATTTCTTTATTAGAGTTTAGCGAAGTTAAAAGAATAAAAGTATCAAGTAATGCCCTAAGCAGTCAATGAAACAAAAATCTGTGTTAAATAAGTGGAAAAAATAATAATGTTGTTAGGAAGGACTATTTAATTAATAGATAGTTCATAATTCAATATTAGAGATCGCAATCTACCACTTTGTAACTTACGGATTGGATCTTAAGATAGAGTTGATTGAGAACTAATTCCTTAACAAAATCAAATTGCCTAACGTGGCAAGTATATTTGAAGATTTAAAGCACACCTACCACTTTGGATCAGTTACATAATTGGCAAAATATGAATTAGTTCTATTATTAAATGTACAACTATTGCCTTCCAAATCTCTTATAAATAGAACACCCCACCTCCTTTTTGAGGTAAGGCAATCGATCCTCAATTAACCCTCATCTGGAATGAGTTCATCAGCACTCAAAGCAATTCTCAAGGCCTAATTTCCTCCACATAAAGACGTCATCAAGAAACTATGATATTAGAACCTAATCAACCTTCGTATATGAATCCTGGGAGTGATAACAAACATAAGAAATAAAGGGTCGCCCATACTTAGGTAGTTCTCATTAAGAACAAAATTAAGAAGCCAATACAAGAAACATATGACAACTTAATTCAACTTGAGGATCCTGTTAAAGTCCGTCTTCTTGCAAAATCTTTGAGACAAGGTAATAGTTAAACATATTAAGAGAGTATAGTCCACCTCTAATTACTACTTTAGATCCCTACGACGTGAGAGTTGTACTTTTCTTAGCAATTCTTTGACATTATTCCCGTTAGAGTTGTACTTTTCTTAGCAATTCTTTCACATTATTCCCATTAGTTCCTTGGTATTTTCTTTATCATTTTTTAATACCTCCAAATCTATCAAATAGCATGGTAAGTATTATACTTCTAATTTAATTTCGTTATGAACATATAAGATGAAAGATTATCATCTTCTTATCTCTACTATTATCGGTATTTTATCTTCTTATTGTTAATCTCTATAATATTGTCATTTATTAAACTGTCTTGTTATCTTGGCATAACCTTATAGTATTCCTTACAAATGCCTTACCTCAGACTTATGGACCAGTGCCATTCTATTCATTGATTACTGCTTACATCATGCCTACACGTGCTTTAAATTTATCTCTGGTTCACCCCACGTATGTGTGCTATGCTGCACCCTAGCATTCGAACACATACATCTATTGCTCCTAGGGCCCATAAGCATGACATGCATGGTTCCCTATGGATCTGAAAAGTTGTTTCGCCCCATGACTGGTTTGAGCAGTCTGTCATGTTCTTTTTGTGAAAGCTTTTATAGTATGATAAGTAGTTTGGTCTTGTGATTTTATCCGTTTGATTATTTTTTGATAGTTTGATTTGTAATTATTTACGTTAAAAATTTATAATTTATAATATAAAATTATTTTTAATCATATTATAAATTTAATTATTAAAAAATTAATCTAATAATTAAATAATAAAATCTACCGCTCAGTCAAAATATATGTTAGTACCATAAGTGACTTTCTTTTAGGGGTATCTTTTTGCTGGAGGAATTTGAAACATGTATCATCTAGAACGACATGGATTCCATTTCCTTCAGTTTTACATGGAGAATTTATACCAAATAGCAGATTTTGTAAGTTTATTAGTAAATTATATCATATGTTTTGAAAAAAAGAAAGAAATAGCATTTTTTATGACACAAGATATTAAATCAATTAAAAACCTAAAAATACCCCTCAACAACAACAGATCTGATATTTGTTTCTTTCATTCCTCTCTATTTTGTTTCTCTCTTTCTTCTCTTTTTCTCTCTCCTCTGTGTGCCTGATTTTCTTTCTCATTTCTCTCTCTCTTGCACAAGAACCAGTCGTCGTCTCATCGCATTGACTTCGGAGCTTGTGACGAAGACGAAGTCACTGGAGGGAAATCGGCCATCATGAGTCCACGATGATCTTGCCGTTGCTAGGAGGGAAACCGATGTGATTTGTGACAAGATCTAGTCGTTTTCTCCAAGCTCTACACCATGGCATTGCTGTGAGATGCTCAAGTTCGAGGTCAGATGCCAAGCCACAGAACTCGATCGATCTGCACGTTTCTCTCTCTTCTTTCTCCCAATCCATTTTTTCCTTTCTAGTTCAACACGATCACATATATGCATAATCAATTACTTTGATGAAATACGAAATATTTCTAGTTCCACACAGTCTCTGATCTGCATAATCAACACGAACTTGGATCTCAAATCTGCATATGTATATGTATACAACTTCTACCTTTCTTTCTGTTTGATGAAGTATGTATATGTATAATTGATTAGTTTTCTTAAGTCTAATTTTGAAAATTTTCCCTCTTCATTGCAGGTGTGGTCGCTGCAAATCCCTTGCTCCTGTAAGTATATGTGCTAAATCTTGAAAAATTTTCTCATAGAACTCGTTGTGTTGTACTTGTTTTCTCACAGAACTCTTTTTGTTGTACTTTAGCAAGTGTTGATTATTTGATATATATTGATTCTTTCCTTTATCTAGATATACAAGAAGATTGCAACAACATTTAAGTTGGAATAAGATGTGGTGATTGCTAATGTTATGCTGACAAACATAGGGACTTGACTGAAAAGTGAGTAATAAAGTTTAAATGTTCTTCTTTGTTGATAAAAGAAAGAATCCGGTATGTTCTATGAGATTCAGTATAAGTTTTATTACAAAAAGATGCCAACTTCAAGATCCATAAAGGATTTTTTTATAATTATTTTGATTTTTGTATAGGGCATTGTTGATGCAAGGTCTGCGGAAAAACAATAGAACAGAGCTTTTTGTTGTTTTTCTTTGGTGAAATTTTGTATTTACATAGTAAATATAGTATTTATAAGTAAATACTGTAGTTACTAGCCGTAGATTATCCGACAAAGTCATTAGTGAATTTTTTTATTTACCATGTAAATACAGTACTTACCTGTAAATATTGTATTTACTAGCCGTCGGTGGTCTAGCAAAATCGCCAATGAATTTTTGTATTTACATAATAAAACAGTGTTTACAGGTAAATACTGTATTTTCTAGTTGCCGACAATCTTGTAAAGTCGTCAGTGAATTTTTATATTTACTAGTGCACGGTAAATACAATATTTACAAGTAAATATTCGTAAATATTGTATTTCCTGACCGCTTATAAATTTTTATATTTACACGATAAATACAGCATGTACAAGTAAATATTATATTTCCTGATCGCCAGTAGTTCAACGAAGTCGCTGGTGAATTTTTGTATTTATTATATATACATTATGTTGGAAACAAAGTGCGCAGCGGAATTTTTAAAAATTTTTCATCAGAGTATTTTCCAAAACACAAGTTTGACATGTTATACGTATAAATTAAACAGATCTTACTAACCTCAGTATGCCGAAGAACCTCCGTGACCTGTGTAGAAAAGTAACGTTCCAGAAGAGCCTCAACCAACTGGTCTTCTTTGCTATTCTCTATCCACAACCGGAGTGAGTGTGGGCTCACACGTACAGCTCTTCCATCGGTGACTCTCCTTCCAATCAATAGAGAGAACCCAAAGCTAGTGTTCGTGATTTGTGAACAAAAGCTCTCAGGGAGTTTTCAGATGCTCACTAGAAGAGTATCACTCTTAACCTCTCAAATTGATCTGAGTAAATCATTAGACTCACTCCCTTTTTATACCTATTGGTCCTTGGGGTCAGTCCATATCAGATTAGGTCTCAAAAATCGAAACAGAATCAAGTTCGGATCAATATCTGATAAGATACGCGTGAAAAACGCGTAATCTTAACTGTCGCGGTCGGCATGCCGAACTATGAGATAGGCAGGCCGAACTGGCCAGTTCGGCAGGCCGAACACGTCATCCGGCATGCCGAACTGCCGAGAAAAAATCTCCGCGAATCTTTTATTTTCCACCCGAGATTCTAAAGGATAAAGTCTCAGTTTTGATTCAAATAGCCCAATAGAAAAGATATCTGATCAAAACAAACTTTATCAAGATAATCTCTAAGAAAATAAATCAATTCACAATAATTCTACAAGTTTGTCTTGTTCTAATTGTCCAAAATTAAAACAACCGATATACAGACAAGAATTATCCGAACGCCATAATTCAACAAGTTCATCTTGAACTAATTTCTTACATAATTAATTCAACCGATAAACAAACATGAATTATTTGATTCTTATAAATTTTAAACCAATCTGATAAATCCGACATAAGTCACCAATTATTGAAAAAGCACGCCGTGTCGTTACAGGATTTTGTGAGCTAGCAAAGGGGACCAAAATGGACCTATAAAGTTCAAGCTCATGATAATTATGAAACCCAATATCCCAGATATACATTTCACAATTATCAACTCCAACGCTACTCCACTAAAAGCTTGGAGCTGCACTCTCGAACTTTATAGAATTACGAAGCTCGTGTAGCTAAGTCTCCATGACATATCATAGTGTATCGCATCCCCATATGATCATCCATAATCGGCTTAAGGACAAGTTCTGTCTTACCTTCCCGATTATTTTTATCTTACGTTCCATTGTCTCACCATTAGAAAACTTACCATCCAAAGATAGTATACCATTCGGTTACACCTATGTATCCAAATGGTTGAGCGCTCCAGTTTTCCAATTACAGGACAACGCATATAAGAGGATATCATTACTCCTAAAGAGGAGCTATGGATTCCATATCTATGAATAACAAGTCTACGCTACCAAGAGTCATGCCTCCAACGTACCGGCATGCATGCCACTGTAGAGATGTGGGAGTCACCCATTGGTACATCAAAAGACACAAGTCAGGACAACGGGCCCATTATTCATCTCAGGATTAAGATACAATACAAATGATTGCCAAAAATGAATTAATTTGCCAAAACAGAATTATTAATCCAAATCAATTCACTTTATGTCCCGATCCAACACATCGTCACCTATGACAACACGCCAATGTTTCTATTCACGGAGTCCAACTCCGATGGCCAAGACAAACCATCTCCCTAAAGGGATATAGACACCATAACAATCTTTACATGAATAAAGCGCCCAACTTTATTCCCTCGATTGCGGATCATATATTTTAGACCATCACCTTAAGAGCCGTGTCTACCGCATAATCATCCCATCATATGCCCAACTCTTAAGATTTAGACTGACAGTCTCAGACTACTGTTTGCTTATCATACATTCAACAAATATGAACGTAAAGAGGACAATATTTGGTATATATAAATGAATAAATTCTTTATTGATAAAAAATGTCTCCAAAAACGTATTACATTTTTACTCTTTAGAGCATACATGTCTAACAATCTCCCACTTGCACTAAGTGAGTAAATACTGCAAATTTCGCATCCCCATAGCTTCCACATGCCTTTCGAAGACTCTCCCAGAAAGTGTCTTCGTAAATGGATCAGCTAAATTGTCCTCTGACGCGATCTTGCACACCGTGACATGCCCGCTCTCAACGAAGTCCTTTATCACATGATACTTCCGATCAATATGCTTACTCTTCTTGTGAAATCTTGGTTCCTTAGCATTAGCTACCGCCGCACTGTTATCACAGTACAGTGATACCGCTTTATCCATACCAGGAACTACCTCAAGATCCCCAAGGAACTTGCGGAGCCACACTGCTTCTTTCGAAGCATCACTAGCCGCCACATACTCGGCCTCCATCGTTGAATCCGAAGTGCAATCTTGCTTCGCACTTCTCCAACTGATGGCACCGCCACCCAGAGTAAACACAAACCCTGATGTCGATTTCCTAGAATCCAGGCAGGATTGAAAATCCGAATCAGTGTATCCTAGAGGAGTTAAATCCTCACCCGAATACACAAGCATATACCCTCGAGTCCTTCTCAGGTACTTGAAAATATGCTTTACCGCAACCCAATGGTTTGGTCCTGGATCCGCCTGAAATCGACTCACAATCCCGACCGCATAGCTAATATCCGGTCGAGTGCAAAGCATGGCATACATGAGACTACCCACTGCCGAAGCATAAGGTACCTTCTTCATGTATTCTCTTTCTTCATTAGACTTTGGAGAGTCTTTCTTAGAAAGAGTAATTCCAGACCTAGATGGTTGCCCACCTTTCTTGGAATCCTGCATTGCAAACCTCCTGAGAATTTTATCTATGTAGCTGGCCTGTGACAAAGCTATCATTTTGTTCTTCCTATCCCGAAAAATCTGGATACCGAGAACAAAATTAGCCTCACCCAAGTCCTTCATGTCAAACTGCTTGGTCAACCATAATTTGACCGATGACAACGCCCCAACGTCATTGCCAATTAGCAGAATGTCATCTACATAGAGTAGTAGAAAAACCACCTTCCCATTCTTAATGTGTTTGTAAACACATGGTTCATCCACATTTTGTGAGAACCCATAAGTCTTGATCACTTGATCAAATCTTATGTTCCAAGAACGAAAAGCCTGCTTAAGTCCATAAATAGACTTTAGCAACTTACAAACCTTACCCTCTTGACCCGTGACCTTGAACCCGTCTGGTTGTTCCATATAAATGGACTCATCAAGATAGCCATTCAGAAAAGCCGTCTTGACATCCATCTGCCAAATCTCGTAGTCGAGAGCGGCAGCTATGGACAAGAGTATCCGGATGGACTTAAGCATGGCTACAGGCGAAAAGGTTTCCTCATAATCGATTCCTTCCTTTTGCGTATAACCCTTAGCTACCAGTCTAGCCTTAAAGGTTTCAACCTTTCCATCCACTCCTCTTTTCCTCTTGTAGATCCACTTACTCCCTATGGGTTTTACCCCTTCGGGAAGATCCACAAGCTCCCAGACCCGATTAGTCTCCATAGACTTCATCTCAATGTTCATGGCCTTTGTCCAGAGTCTTGAATCAACATCCTCCATAGCTTCTGCGTAAGTATAAGGATCCCTGTCATGTTCATCCGGTTCAGCCAAAAAGACCTCCCCATTGAACATATACCTCTCAGGTTGACGACCGATCCTCCCACTACGCCGAAGCCCCTGAGGTTGTTGTTCAGGTTTGTTTGGTTTTTCTACACCGATCGGAATGGTTTCGTTCGGAACCTCCGGAGTAAACGGATTACCCCTCAACTCCTCAAGCACCACTTTGCTTTGAGGTTTAAAGTCGTTCATGTAACTCTCCTCAAGGAAAGTAGCATTAGTTGAAACCACGACTTTATTTTCCTTTGGGTTATAAAAATAACCCCCTTTAGTCCCTTTTGGATATCCTACAAACACGCAAACTTCTGAACGTGCTTCCAACTTATTCGGATCCTTAAACAGGACATGAGCTGGACATCCCCATATGCGAATATGGTTTAAGGATGTCTTCCGTCTTGTCCACAACTCGTGAGGAGTTTTAGGGACCGATTTTGAAGGCACATTGTTCAAAAGATAACATGCGGTTTGTAGTGCATATCCCCAAAAGGATAAAGGCAATGATGAATAACTCATCATGGACCGAATCATGTCCAACAAAGTCCTATTCCTTCTCTCTGCTACGCCATTCTGCTGCGGAGTGCCCGGTGCAGTCAAATGGGATAAAATCCCATTTTCTAATAAGTGTCCCAAGAACTCATCAGAAAGGTATTCCCCACCTCGATCAGATCGAAGTGCCTTTATGGGTCTACCCAATTGCTTTTCCACTTCAGCCCGAAACTCCCTGAACTTATCATAAGTTTCGCTTTTGTGGTGCATTAGGTACACATACCCATATCTTGAGTAATCGTCAATAAAAGTAACGAAGTACTCATACCCTCCTCGTGCCCGGATGTTCATCGGTCCGCAAACATCACTATGCACAAGTTCTAGAACCCCTTCGGCCCTATTGCCCTTAGACCCGTATGGTCTTTTGGTCATTTTACCCTCCAAACAAGACTCACATTGAGGTATAGATTCCACCTTTAAGTGACTTAAAGGTCCATCCCTTACCAACCTTTGAATCCTATTTAGGTTAATATGGCCAAGGCGCAAATGCCAAAGATAAGTCTTATTAGAGTGAGAAGTTTTAAGTCTTTTTGAGTTATTATCATTTATCTCAGCATTAAGCAATAGGTCCATCTTAGGTTTGATAAAATATAGATTATTTTGCATCCATCCAGAACAGATAAAAGATTTGTTTTTACGAATCACCACTTTTTCATTAAAAGATACCACGTAGGAGTCTTTAAATAAAGAAGATACAGAAATTAAATTCCTTTTAAATTTAGGAACATAAAAACAATCTCGCAAAATTAAACTCCTATAATTATCAAAATAAAGATGGACATCTCCCACTGCTTCCGCTGAGACCAAGGATCCATCGCCCATCCGAAGCGTTAAGTCTTCACGAAGTAGACTTCTCGTTTCTTTGAATCCCTGCAGAGAAACACAAACATGATTAGTTGCACCAGAATCTATGACCCAAATGTCACTGGATTCCTCAACCAAACAAGTTTCTAAATATAGAAGATCACACCTACCTCCCTTGGAAAGGAAGTCCTTGCAATGCTTCTTTATATGCCCGACTTTTCCACAAAAGAAGCACTTAAGTTTCTTTGGGTTCTTCTTCTTCTTCTTCTTGCTCTTGGTAGCAATAGGAATAGAAGACTTCCCACTTTTGGCCCGTTGCTTCTTTCCATTCCCAGAGTTAGGATTGGAACCAGAAGCAGCTACCATATTGGCCTCTCCACCAGCAGGAGACTCCCTGATCAGCAGTTCAAACTCTTGTAACTGTTTCATCAGTTCTGTCAAGGTCATATCCCGTCTATTGCTTAGATTAAAAGTAGCTCTAAACGGAATAAATTCCTTAGACAGAGTCTCAAAGACCATAGTCATCTGAGTTTCAGCATCGATGTCGGCTCCATTGGTTTGAGCCTCAGCGAGGTAACCCATGACCAACATCATGTGCTCCTTTACAGATGTCCCCGGTCTCTGTCTACAGTTTAAGAGTTTCCGAAGCGCCCCTTGCCGCTTTGTTATGGCCTGGCCTCCAAACATGTCCTCAAGATTATCCAAGATCTGCTTCGCAGTCTCATAATCCTGATGTTGAGCCTGCAGCACGTTATTGATGCTAGCCATAACATAGCAGTGGGCCTGATCATTAGCATCTTTCCAGCGTTCGTACGCTTGGAATTGCTCATTACTTGAGTCTCCCGTAGGCTCGGGAGGACAAGGAGTTGTCAGAACATATTTCAGTTTCTCAAAGGAAAGGACGATGTCCAGGTTCCGTTTCCAATCATTATAGTTCTCACCGGTCAATTGGTTTTTGTCAAGTATCGATGATAAAGCGTTTTTAGACATTTTCAATCTACAATAAAGAATCATATACCAAACATAAGCAAACATATATAATAATTTAGTAAGTTAACACAATCATGTAAAATCATACAAATGTGTTTATGTGTCAAAACCTTGAAAATATCACAACCTTACAACGATAATTCCCAACTCAGAATTCAACAAGCTCCTAGGGGAGTCATGCCAAATTCAATCAGGAACACGGATCCCCTCCTGATTAATATATGCCATCCAGGACCCGTATGATCCAGCATATACTAATAATCGTTTCTTTGGCCATTAATTTTATTAACAGAGCTCCTAGGGGAGGTTAATAATAAAGTTAACGTGAGTGTATAACCACCGTTTTAATATTTTATCCATGATTTATAATCACCACCTAGGGGTGTGCAACCATAAATCATACTAAAATACCTTATCCTTTCAGAGATCCAATCTGGTACATGATAGAAATCCCTTCCTAGGGGTTGGGACCATCATGTTCTTCCTATGGACCAACGATGGAGGCCTTAGGTTCTCTCTTCGAAAACCTTCTCCCACTCAATCTTTTGAAGTCAAGGTTTTATTTTAAAATTATGCATGAACAATTTTAATATGAGCGGCACTCCCTATTCTATATGACATGTTATCAATATACATGGTAAATCATATTATAATGCAGACAAGCAAAGCAATCAAGCAAAGCTACAAGCATAATAATAATAACCGTAATATTATGGTTCCACCCTAGAGAATAGAAAAAATAAGATTACAAGAGAATAATCGAGACATTTATCGATTCTTCATCCTTGAATCCTCAAGCTGTATCCTTCTTCATGTAATATCCATCTTCAAGTCCTCAATCCCGTATGAATCGAACACTTCATATTTCCGTTCATATCCAAATTTAATGTTTCTCAGAATCGTCCCAAAAATAAAATTAAAACTGCACTGAAAAAATCGCATCTTTTCTGGACACCTGGCAGCTCTCGGTCGGCAGGCTGATCTGGGTGATCGGTCTGCCGATCATGGTGGTTCGGCCTGCCGAACATGAAGGTTCGGCCTGCCGGCAGAGCACCAAAATTTCTGCCCCACTGTCGGCCTGCCGGACTATACGTCCGGCCTGCCGATCTGTGACCTTCGGCCTGCCGAACTGTGAGGTTCGGCATGCCGACCGAGCAGAAAACCCTTAATCCAGAAAATACAATTTTAATGCAATTCATCAATTTTATTTTTAACAATTCAAAAACATAAAATTAGAGACTCAGGAAATACCTGGAGACGCCATCATCAATCTTTAAGATCCGACTTCTCGTTCCGTCTTCTTCGAATAATTATTTAATTACAAAATTCTTACAAATTAAAAATTAAATAATAATTCCTAGACGGAGATGATAGTCCGCCATCTAATTACATGAAAAACCTAGATACACATTCTAACCTCTAAGGAACCATAACCGGTATTAATTAATTAATAAATAATTAAACAACAATTTAATCAACCATAATTAATTAATAAACATTCACCATATAATCCATGACAACATATATATTATATAGAAACCTAGAGTGCCATCTCTCTATAAAATTTAATTCAAGCATTGGAGAGATTAAGATCACAAAATTTATGCATATAACATGATCACAAACTTGCAAATTTATGTAAAAACCTCAGCTCTGATACCAATTGTTGGAAACAAAGTGCGCAGCGGAATTTTTAAAAATTTTTCATCAGAGTATTTTCCAAAACACAAGTTTGACATGTTATACGTATAAATTAAACAGATCTTACTAACCTCAGTATGCCGAAGAACCTCCGTGACCTGTGTAGAAAAGTAACGTTCCAGAAGAGCCTCAACCAACTGGTCTTCTTTGCTATTCTCTATCCACAACCGGAGTGAGTGTGGGCTCACACGTACAGCTCTTCCACCGGTGACTCTCCTTCCAATCAATAGAGAGAACCCAAAGCTAGTGTTCGTGATTTGTGAACAAAAGCTCTCAGGGAGTTTTCAGATGCTCACTAGAAGAGTATCACTCTTAATTTCTCAAATTGATCTCTTAATAAATCATTAGACTTACTTCCTTTTTATACCTATTGGTCCTTGGGGTCAGTCCATATCAGATTAGGTCTCAAAAATCGAAACAGAATCAAGTTCGGATCAATATCTGATAAGATACGCGTGAAAAACGCGTAATCTTAACTGTCGCGGTCGGCATGCCGAACTGTGAGATAGGCAGGCCGAACTGGCCAGTTCGGCAGGCCGAACACGTCATCCGGCATGCCGAACTGCCGAGAAAAAATCTCCGCGAATCTTTTATTTTCCACCCGAGATTCTAAAGGATAAAGTCTCAGTTTTGATTCAAATAGCCCAATAGAAAAGATATCTGATCAAAACAAACTTTATCAAGATAATCTCTAAGAAAATAAATCAATTCACAATAATTCTACAAGTTTGTCTTGTTCTAATTGTCCAAAATTAAAACAACCGATATACAGACAAGAATTATCCGAACGCCATAATTCAACAAGTTCATCTTGAACTAATTTCTTACATAATTAATTCAACCGATAAACAAACATGAATTATTTGATTCTTATAAATTTTAAACCAATCTGATAAATCCGACATAAGTCACCAATTATTGGAAAAGCACGCCGTGTCGTTACAGGATTTTGTGAGCTAGCAAAGGGGACCAAAATGGACCTATAAAGTTCAAGCTCATGATAATTATGAAACCCAATATCCCAGATATACATTTCACAATTATCAACTCCAACGCTACTCCACTAAAAGCTTGGAGCTGCACTCTCGAACTTTATAGAATTACGAAGCTCGTGTAGCTAAGTCTCCATGACATATCATAGTGTATCGCATCCCCATATGATCATCCATAATCGGCTTAAGGACAAGTTCTGTCTTACCTTCCCGATTATTTTTATCTTACGTTCCATTGTCTCACCATTAGAAAACTTACCATCCAAAGATAGTATACCATTCGGTTATACCTATGTATCCAAATGGTTGAGCGCTCCAGTTTTCCAATTACAGGACAACGCATATAAGAGGATATCATTACTCCTAAAGAGGAGCTATGGATTCCATATCTATGAATAACAAGTCTACGCTACCAAGAGTCATGCCTCCAACGTACCGGCATGCATGCCACTGTAGAGATGTGGGAGTCACCCATTGGTACATCAAAAGACACAAGTCGGGACAACGGGCCCATTATTCATCTCAGGATTAAGATACAATACAAATGATTGTCTAAAGTGAATCGATTTGCCAAGACAGAATTATTAATCCAAATCAATTCACTTTATGTCCCGATCCAACACATCGTCACCTATGACAACGCGCCAATGTTTCTATTCACGGAGTCCAACTCCGATGGCCAAGACAAACCATCTCCCTAAAGGGATATAGACACCATAACAATCTTTACATGAATAAAGCGCCCAACTTTATTCCCTCGATTGCGGATCATATATTTTAGACCATCACCTTAAGAGCCGTGTCTACCGCATAATCATCCCATCATATGCCCAACTCTTAAGATTTAGACTGACAGTCTCAGACTACTGTTTGCTTATCATACATTCAACAAATATATAAATGAATAAATTCTTTATTGATAAAAAATGTCTCCAAAAACGTATTACATTTTTACTCTTTAGAGCATACATGTCTAACACATTATTTATATGCAAATACTATATTTACCAACACTTGCAGTCTAGCGAAGTTGTCGGTGAATTTTTATATTTATATAGTAAATATTGTATTTCTCAGCCGCTGATGGTCCAACAAAGTCATCGGTGAATTTTTTTATTTACACAGTAAATACAATAGTTATAGGTAAATATTGTATTTTCTTACCGCCGTCGGTCATGCGAAGTCACCGGTGAATTTTTGTACTTTCACATTAATACAATATTTTATTTACTAGCCGTCGATAGTCTGGTGAGCTCGTTGGTGAATTTTTGTATTTACCGTGTAAATACAGTATTTGCAGGTAAATATTGTATTTTTTGGTAGCCGGCAGTCCAGCGAAGTCGCTAATAAATTTTTGTATTTACATGATAAATATAGTATTACCAAGTTAATATTCTATTTATCGGCCGCTGATGGTCTAGTATAGTCACTGTTGAATTTTTGTATTTATATGGTAATATAGTATTTCAAGTGAAATATTGTATTTTTTGACCGACAGCGGTCGTCGATGAATTTTTATATTTCACAGTAATACAGTATTTTAAGTAAAATACTATATTTCCTGGCCGCCAATAGTTTGATGATGCCGCTGGGTGAGTTTTTTTATTACATGGTAAATACGGTATTTTTTCGGCTGCCGACGGTCTAGCAAAGTCGTTGGTGAATTTTTATGTTACACGGTAAATACAGTATTTTCCAGTAACTATTGTATTTTTCCGTTGCCAGTGATATCGGTGAGGGAGGATGATGAGAGATATAGAAGATAAAGAGGAGGGGGTATTTTGGGGTTTTTGTTCTCAATTTCTTATAAGACATTACTCATTTTCTCATAATATGCTATAAATTACACATTTTGAAACTATATGATATTATTTATTAAGTTTTAACTTTAATATGCTATTTTGCTCCATCTCTTTTTTGCATATTAATGAAAATGGGCTGCATTAATTGGCCTTCTTATATCTTTTTCATTTGGTGTAAATTCCGTAGTATAGCACTTTCTTACTATCATTATTGGGTTTAACCATTTTTTTCTCCTCCTTTGATCTATACCATTTCTCGTAGCTAAAAAGGTTTAAATACCTTTCGATACACATATTTATCTAACCCCAACTTAAAATACTTTGAAATAATAGTGTCTTTATATTCATTGAAAATTGTATGTTTTAAACTTTTTCGTAGCAATGGTAAAATTGAAAAATGATTATATAGAAGTGGTACTTCTCAAAATGACATTTTTCATTTGAGAAAATTATATGTTATGTCACACTTTTAAAAATTATGTTTATTCATGCTATATTTAAAAAAGTTGTACTATATTATCACTTATATAATATGTTTAACGTATAAAAGTGTGACAATTATTGTAAATAAGTTTCAAAAGATAGAATTTATAAACATTTTCCTTTTTATTTTGCTAGGATTCGGCATGGGATTCCATAAATTCATGGCTTAAAGTGACGGGAAAAAACTACTTACAAAAAATGTTATGCCACACCATATCACTACATTTATAATATCAAATATACTTTTAAGAGACTGGCCGCTAAGAGTTGTCATATCGACTTAGATTACTATTAGGATCCACACAAGTGGGATTAGGATAAAGGTTAGAACCATATATAAAATTAACCTGTAATTTTAACAAAAATTCATACGACAATGTGATAATTATATAAGCAAAATTATGGGTTTATGCCCGATTCCATATAAATGAATATGTGATTATGACAATTGTTGATATAACAATGAGATAATTATAATAAAAAGTATATCATTATAACATGTGTGATTGTAATAATAAGTAAATAATCAAGTTAAAAGAAATCTTAGAAATCTTGCTAAAAAATCACATGTGATATAATGATATTTAGTTATATCATTGTATGCCTAATTGCTTTATTTTATGAGTTTTTATTAAAACATGTGTGATTGTAATAATAACTAAAATGATTAAGTCGTAATAAATCATAGAAATCTTGCTAAAAAATCACATTTGAAATAATGACAGATAGTCATATCATTATATGCTTAATTGCTGTAGTTTCATGAGTTTTCGCTCGATTATCTTTTAAGAAATATTGTTGGTTCAATTAATATTCATAAATCGTTATCATAATTCATAATTATCAGAATAAGTATGCCATCGTATGTTTGATTTTTACTATTCTTATAATTACATCATGATTTTCTTTTCTTACTTTAACTCGAGTTTTATTAAAATGCTATTTGCCTCATCAACCTCTATCATTGGGGTACTTTCATTTAAGCCTTGCTGACGTGAAAGGTTGAGTATTAGTGATCATTGTCGTGTATTGGTCTAAGCAAAGGGTGTTTGACAAGTAAGTTGAAATCAGTAAGTTCTAATCAACTATAGTGTAAAGCTTTTAACAGTTACAGTAAAAAAATAAAAAGCTGTTACATTATAAAACTCTCACATACTATAGTTTTTAAATCAAAATTTTTATTTCCAACCGTTTTACCAAATGTCCTGTAAAACTAAATTCTACGACCGGGAGAAAGAATGACAACATATATTCTGAGGTGGAACACTAGAGGAGGCATATGCACAATAAATAGTACCTAGAGGATGAAACTTTGTAAGTACGTGGGCGTGTTTGAAGGGTGGCACTGTGTAGGTAAATTAAACTCACATGCACTGGATAGGAATGGAACAAGACCCAAGTAAAAACCGTCCCCAAAGGCATCCTTCATAACAATTCTACCATTGAGTCGTGTAAAAACGACTCAGAGAATCTTACAGCAAGCGTACAAGGTGGGAGAAAAACTTAATTACGCTTTCAACGTCCTTGCGCATGAGCACAAAGACGGAGCCAGCTTTGGCCCAACTCCGAGGAGGCTGCAACACCCTCGGTTGCCAACAGACCCTAATAAAATATTGGCAAAGTTATTATTTTTCCCTCTTTTTATTGTTTTGCCCACTAATTCTTTTTTTTTTAAAATCCAAACTTGATAATTAAAAAAAAAGTCATTTACATTGTTAGTTTTTACTTTTAGCTGTATCCTATTACTTTTTTTTCCTTCCTTCTTCTTGTATCTATTGTTTTAAATTTTGAAACTCAAGTAAATAAAAATTGTGTTATGATATTATGCAAATTAATGAAATTTTTTAGTATGTATTTATTAGACTGCTAATTTTAGTTTAAAATTTTGAATTTAACTAAAGCCGCAACCTATAGCTTGCACGCATATTGCTATCACCCAAGGCTATAATTAATTGCTAGGCCTAGATGCTCATGTCAACAACCAAATAAGTTGAAAGATGTGTTTGCACGCCAAGCCCCTTACTTGTGTCTTTATGCCTCGAGCAAGCTAGGCCCAAGCTTGCACCTCACAAACTTGAACAATTGCGAGGATCTAACAGCTAGGGGTGCATTTTGTTTGTAGGTTTATGTGGGTTAAAATCCATGAGCCACGAGCCCAATGACTGGTGTTTAGATGTACATTTAGTAAGGTGGTTTTGAACTTGATCTAATATTAGAATCTATCAAAAACAAGTTTTTTAGAACTTACATGCTCCTCCCTTAAATTCATATAGGTTTGAACCTATTTGCTATATACGATAAAACTATGGCTCTAATTCTTATTTTCTCATAATTATCACACTATCTAAACACTAATTCTCTTATGTAATGTTTTGTTCTTGTTCAAACTTTCCACTTTAAAATGTCAGTTAGGATAATAGTTTAAACCATTTAGGTTTCGAACTAAAAAATATTCAAAAACCGAGCTAACCTGCTAACTCAACAGACTTTAGGAATCGAGTACTTTAAGCTTCATTTAAAACGAGTTTTTTTTAGAAAAATATGATGCATTTAGTAATTTAAAGAAATTAAAAAAGTAAATAGAAAAGGAATTAGAACATTATTTTGTCGCCACTGAAATCTGAAAAAGTCATAGTGTTGGTTTAAATTTATTCACTTATTTTTATCAAAACGTTATCAGAAAATTTTGTGCACTTTTTGAATTTGATTTGATCATGCGTTCTTTGGAATAAAAGTGCATTATCTTGAATTGAATTTGATAGGATTGATAGAAAATAGCAAGGAAAAAAAAACACACTTTTCTCTTTTTGGCCTTTTTCCATTCCTTGGGCGTAGGTGTGTGTGGTTTTTTTTATTTTTTTATTTTATATTGTAGATAATCACTATGAATCCAACCCCTTATAAGTGTTTGGGAAACTTACATTGGTTCAAAGTCGTTGAAGCCAATTTAAAGCATAGAGGTAGTTCAAATTGACATTTAGTGAAGTAATAACTGGAGCTAGTTTAAACCATAGAGACAGTTTTAAACCGACAAAACCTCCCAAATTTAAACTTTAAATTTATCCCCCTCAAGTTCATATGGTTTAAACTATTTTATAGTAAAAACTATTTATATTCTCGTTTTCTTTTCATAAATCATAGTTTTTCAAACATCAATTCTTGTTTTAAACTTGATGTAATGTTCTATTCTCATTTTAAATCTTTATGTTCTAAATGTTAGTTCTAAACCACACCATTCTAATTCCACATATCACGCGAACCCTTGAGGTTTGTTTGGTGTGCGGTTCGGAATGGTATGCTTTATAACTTTATAATTTGAACTATGAGTTTTAAACTGTGTAATTTAAACAATGGTTTTAAACCGGCCTCAGTTATTACTCCACCAAATGCTAGTTTGAACTGCCTCTATAATTTGAACTGGCCTAAACCCATGCATCAAACGCTTCATTACTTCAAACTAATAGTTTAAATTTCAACAATATAAAGCTCTCACATGCTATAATATAAAAGTAAGTTACATAGTAATTGCTCTCACATGCTATAGTGTTTTGAATCAAATTTATTCAAACCAATAGTTGTCAAACACTATTATTTTCTTTAATTTGTAGACTTCTTTTCTTTTGTTTCGGCCCCTGAGATATTGACATTATGTAGGTGGGTTGCAAAATTTCCATATAATTTTCTTAATTGTACATAATCACTATTGAATCCAACCACTTCTCAGACTGTGACCCAGGAATTCGTTCATCAAATGGACTATCTTGAGTTGGTCATGTCATCAATTCAAGTGGCTAAAGAGTACCAAATGCCTTCTTTCACCATAAACCACACAACATCTGATTTAAAATAGTTTCTCCTCCTCTCTACTCCCACTGAATGGCCAAGAAAACGCCAGAGAGAGAGAAAGCGATATGGAGTCCATGTACAAAATATAGAAAAGAATCCAACACGCACAAAAAAAAAAAAGAATAAATTAACATGAAAAATAATTGTGGTCATAAAGAAAACTAATTGAATCAAAAGGGTATTTCTCCATGCAAAACCAACATATCCCTTAAGGATCCCCACATTGTAAAAAACCCAAAAAAAAAAGGACACCATTTCATACATACATACATGCATACATACATACATATATATATATATATATGTAACCTCATGCTTTGTAGAATACAAGATTGTAGAATGCAAGATAATAGATAGGAGATCCGCCACTTTGATGCCCAAATCACCACACCCTCCCACTGTTCCAATACCCTCTCTCTCTCTCTTAGCTCTGCTTTGTTTTGCCTTTTCTTTTTTGGAGTGGGAGTGCGGTTGGAGACCAATGTCTTTTTTGCAATGAATGATTTGTATTAGAATCTCAACCCCCTTAACACTTACCTCTTCAATTTCTTTTGTGTTCCACAAGCTTCTTTTTCTTCTGCCTCAGCTTCCACCACCACCGCGTGTGTTCCGTGTGCCTAAAAAGTTCTTAGAGTATACCTTAATTGTTAAGCACACGACTAAGTAATATTCTCCTAATAGAGAGCTCTAAAAGGTAGAATTTATAAGCATTTTGGTCCTACTAGTAAGTTCTGTTATTTTTACCGTGTCTAAACTATGCCTATATATGTTAAAAATTTACAATGCGGGACGCATAATTATTTTTAGTCATAAATCAGATCATTAAAAAGTTAATCCAATAATTAAAATGACATAATTTACCGCTAGGCTCAAAATGTTTGTCTTATTATAAGTTTTGCCTAATAATAATTAAAAAAGTTTGTGTGAAAATTCTAAACGTGTTTAAACCTAGCTAGAGATATTTAGGAGGAGGGATACAAACACGTTGATATTACTAATTACTAATTAAGGATATACAAGTTTATTGGGTCGTTGGAGTTGATCGCCTGATTTTGGGGAATCGTCTGATTATTATTTTTTTTCCAAGCGAAGAATACAATCTTGTTGTTATATCGTGACTAATATTCTTTACCTCATTACCTGTGATGTCACCCTTTGATCTTTGTTTATGTTTATTATTTGATTCATGTTATTCTTGTGAACGGACGAGGATGCTTAGGTATAACTAGAAGTACTCTAGAACTATTAAACTTAAATTTTGTTCTGAGAATTTACAAATTATAATAATAATTCAATATCGGATTGCAAATCCAAGTCTGTTAAATGAGTAATTATAGAACATTGACCCTTGATGTATAAAGCTAATCGAAGAAAAGCAGATAAAAATTTTGCTTTTAATATATATATATATATACCGGTTCATAGATTTTCTTTTTCACTTTTTTTGGGGTCTCGAATGTTAGGTACTTTTTCATACAATTATGATTGTTATCGCAATTAGTTCTTCATTTCTTAAAAAAAAATTCTTTATTTAATAATAAAATTATCAAAGAGATCTCTTGTTAGGATTACATTGCATTTAAGGCTTTTGTGCCTTCAACATTTTATGTTGTCTGTGTTTATAAGTTAATTTACAAACTAGAACTCCATTTTTTATGTTCTTTTTTGAAATGCTAATTCCTAATTTTGAGCTTATTAGGAATTAAAGAGGTATAAACAAAAGGAAAAAAAAAATCCACGTACAACGTACTAACGACTTTTTTTGGCTAGAAATTTAAAGTTTTTTTTTTTTTTTGAAATTTTCTACTATTTTGCTCCATCAACCATGTAAACTAAGCTGATCAAATATTTCTGATAAAAGATATTTATTTTCAATAATTAGAAAAGAGGAAAGTCTTCTATTAGGGTACACAAGAATATCTCATTGGACGTACACGATTACTTCTACATTTACATCTAATTAATAACAATGAAAAGATGACAACTTATTGTTACGCCAGTTGATATTTAAAAATCTAAAATTTAAAAGTTAAAACAAATGCTTGAATCCCTAATAGTATTACATGTATTATTTCTGTTAAATTCACATTTATGTTTTTTCAATTTTGTATGATATGATAGTACAAAGCTATGTGCGTGGAGACAAATCTATTTTTCATACATAAATGTAATATTAAATAAAGATAGTGTGGAAAACGCAAGTTAAAGTAATGAAAAGTTATTCACTGAATGCCATATGGATAAAGGGTTTACAGAGATGTTGTTGTTGCATTGGATCCCTTGGATCGTTGTGCATGTTCACATCTTATTACAGTTAATAACAAATTAATCAAAAGCAATCCACACTTGATTCTAATTTTAAAATCTTTGATTAAGACTTGAGTGGAATATCGGTCATAAAATATACACATCAAAAGCAAAGAAAATAGTAATAAATTTGACATGGGCAAAGAATCCAAGAAAGGGCCAAAAACATCTTTTGCAATTTAAGTTGGCAAAATCTCTCTTAAAGTCCCACTTCCAACTTTTCACAAAACAAAAAAAAAAAAAAAGAGTGCCCCACTTCCAATAGCAAAAACTAAAAAATCAAATCGAATAAATAAAACTTATAGTGGATGACAAGTATTTTACTGTAGGTCTTGTTATTTTAACTGTTAATTTATTTCTCTAAATCTTTTCAAATTTATTATTGAAAATAGTTATATGCAAATGATGTAAATTTTAAATATATACAGTAATACGTTAAATCATTGAGAAGTTAATTTAGACGTTTAAAATAATACTGTCATCATTATGATCAAAATGAATGTCCCGACATAAAAACTCCCGATAATTAAATAAAATAAAAGAAAGAAAGGAAGAGAGGTGTGAGCTATTGTGTTTTTTCTTTCTTTCTTCAGGGTACGTCTGTATGGAAGAAGGAAGGGATGGAATTGTCGATCAGTGATTGCACTATCACCGCCAATTGGAACATATTCCTCTTTTCCTGTCGCCGCCAAAGCCAAAGCCAGAGCCTATCGATCCTACGTGGGCGTGTTTTCTACGCGCTGACTCTTTTGGTTAGTAGGGCCTCTATTCCCCTCATGTATAATATACATCTCCCATGCATTTCCGACGCACAAAGCTACCCGGTGGGTCCCACAAGTATGGGTCCACCGGTTGAGGTTTAGTCCCATCAGGGGGCCCCCAGTCAATGAGATTTCTATTCACCTTTTACTTGATGCCCTAGGGCCCCTTTTTTTCATTGTTTTTTAACTAGTGACTAGTGTGAACTGAACATTTTTGCTGTATCCGTAAGCATCAAGTCGACGGTGCTCTTAGAAAGCTCATGTATTTCTGTGGACGAAGAGACGGTTAAAAGTAAAAAACAGTGGTCAAGTATTTCTTTGGGAAGTCTTTTTGAGATTTGTTCTATAAGTATACCAGTTTTTTAGTCTGTGTTTGACATCTCGATTAAAATCGTATGTTGGTTCTAATTACAAATTATATAATATTTTCAACATGTATAATAACAAGAAAAAAATTACTACAATTTATTATAGTTTAAAACTTTCATACATTACAGTTTTTAAACTTCAGTTTTAATCACTCTCCTAAGTACCTTTTTAGTTGAATTTTGTACAATATATGTAGCCACGAAGGTTCGCGAAAATAATTTTTAGCTGATTATTGTTTTCGACCCACTCCAGCTATAAGGACGACTTGTGGTTATTAAGATCTTACTAGTGGTGAATTGCTAAAAATTACGTTACTAACGTGTCATTTCTTGTAGTGAAAAAATCGATTTTTTATGTAGCAATTTTGTAAAGGTCTATAACATAGATAATTTATCTATTATAAAATCAATATTACACTTTTCTAAAAATTGTTTATACAAAATAAATTTTGTGTTATATATATATATATATATATATATATATATAGAGAGAGAGAGAGAGAGAGAGAGAGAAATCCTGGATGCATCAACGGCTTTTTGTTATTGATTTCTTATAAATGTTATACTCCTATTTTTATAAGAAATAAGAACGAATTAACTTTCCAAAGTTTTTCATTTTTGTTGTTTTTCTTATATATGTTAATATTATAATTTGCACATGCTTGGTTTATGAGAACAAATAGAATCTTTACAGTTGTTATTAACTAACAAAAACGTTAAGTCATTTCATGTTTGGTCATCATACACAAGAAATCGAACCTCTAAGTTCACGTCAATTATGAGGGGAAAAAAGTCAAAGATAGAAAAGATGGAAAATTTTCTAGGAATCTTCCTCGATATTGGTTTATGCTGATCATCAGCAACAAAATGTAAAAATACAATAGGCAGGCAAAAGAAAAATTAAAAAAAAAAAAGACATAGGCCTTCATTATAATCAAATTACTGTAGTTAATTAACCCTAATTTTATAATTAGTTAAAGTTCTCTCGTGTTAGAGTTACATAATTATTGTCAACTAAATTTAAGAGTGTCAATTCAAGTGAAAGTTTGTTTTTCTTTTCGATGAAGATATAGTGAAGTGGAACACAGGTCTAGCAAAGTCTCCTGTTGCTATAAACTAGCTCTTTTTTATTTTTTTTTATTTTTGTAAAGAAGAGCTAAGCCAGCTTTTTTGCTTTTGCCAGATAAGGAACCGTTAACAAAGATGCAAATAAATATTTTTCCATAACCGGAGAGAGCTGGCTAGTGATCTAATATGTCTGCTAGGTGAGCTCAAAGTTGTTAATCATAGCTCTTTTATTAAAGGCTTTTTTTCAAAGGGGGGCTTAGTAAAGTTTGGTGGTGGGTCGTATTCGAAGCTTTTGTAATATATATATATATATGGGGTTAATTTGTGGTGAGACATTGCTTTGGAACTTTAACGCCAATATGCGACTCATTTGTCGTTTTTCAGTTGAAAAGCCTTTTGAGGTGTATATAGTGTTTGATAATGTTTCAAAATATTGCATTTATACTGTAGACAGTGGCGGGGCCTGAAAAATTAACGAGATAAAGATGTGACTAAATTAATAAGGTGAAGAGTGAAATACAATTTTATAAGGATAAAATATAATTTTAAAGAGGATAGAATATAATTTTTATTAAATTTTATATACAAAATTATAAAAAAAAAAAGTTCAAAAGGAATGACTGTCCACCTTAGTCCTTTTGTGGCTTCGCCTGGGATGGACTGCACCAGCTAGTCTCTCTATATCGTTTCCTGATATATAGTTATTTTTTGTTTTACCAAACATTGAAAGACAAATATCATTGGGACAAAAAGAAAACGATAAATTATATCGTTTTCACTTTATAAAAGGTTTGAGAATATTTTTTTCTCCTTCTTTTGAACATGGGCATACTATGAGCATTAAGGATCCTATTTCCTGTACTCGCACTCATAATATATATTAGAAGCATATAAAAATTACTAACATTATATATTTCCATTTTTCAGGCACAATATATAGAATTTGAAACTCCTTATTAGTTCCAAAGGCTGCGTTATTTTCATGCATGCATGGCCTGAAAACATTTTGACGTACTGGCCCCCACATATCGTCGGCCATATCGAGAATTTGTTTTCCAATTATTTATTGGACTCCAACGAACAATATTAAACTATCAGCCCGTGCCTAATATTACACATTAATAAAAAGTAAATTCCATAGTCTATTAGAAATGATATTTACTTTTAATTAAGGATAGATAATTTTAGAAGTTCATGAACTTTTAACACTGTGATAATTTGATCATTGAATTAATTTAATAGGCTAAAAAAGCCCTTAAATTTTTAATATTGTGATCGAATATATTGAATAGGCTAAAATAGTGATGGTTGATATGGTAGCATTGTAACAGTACAGTACCGTAGTGTGGCTTGTTGGGTGAGGTAATTGGTGGGACAACTATAAGGTGGTTTTGTTGCAAAAAGGGTGCAGCGAGAGGTGATGTGAGGTCAATGTTGTAGAGAAGAATGCCATAAGGCGAAGGCCGTTGTGATGTTTTCTATTTAAATTCTAATAGTGACTAATAAATAGGACTATTTTTGCTACAAAAACTAATTCGTGGACTATTTTAGCCTATTAAGTTAGTTCAAGAATTAATTTATCACAATATTAAGTTCAGAAACTTTTTAGCCTGTTAAATTAATTGAAAGACCAAATTGTCATAATGTTAAAAGTTTAGAGACCTTTAGAACTATTACCCCTTTTATTAATTGTCATATTGAATGTTATTGGTGTCTTTTAAGGGTCTATTTGGTAAAGGTTCGATTCAAAGATTTAAACCGAAAATATTGTAGCAATTTAAATTTGGATTAATTACAAAAATTTTCCCTGAATTATAACCCTTGTAACATTTTACCCATGATTTTAAAACGTAACATCTATTCCCTCCGAAGTATGAACCATTAACGAAAATAATCCTTCTATTAGAATTTAACAAAAAAGTGACAAATAATTAATAAACTTAAGGGTATTTTGGTAATCCTGCCTATAAAAATAACCACAAAAATTAAAACTATAGTAGAACTAGTCTTTATTGATGATTCAAAAAATCAATTAAAACCATTATACTATTTGGATCCTTCTTTTTTTCAATATACCAAAAATTTCTTCAAAAATTTATTAATTTTTTTAACACTTAAAAAGAATTTTGAAATTTTAAAAGTTATAGATACTAGTGAAATAAAAAAGAATATAACACAAATATATTCAATATTACAAGAAGTATAACACAAATTTTTCAAAGAGAAAAAATCCTTTGATACTATTTACAAAATTTCTTTTATATTTTTGAAGTTTTAATTAGTATTTATAACTTTTAAAACTTCAAAATATTTTTTGAGTGTGAAAAAATTAATAAAATTTTAAAGAAAATTTTGATATATTGAAAAAAAGAGGGATACAAATAATATTATGTTTTTAATTATTTTATGTCATTTCTAATCATCAATAAACAGTATTTTTATTGGAGTTTAGTTATTTTTATATGTAGGATTACTAAAATATACCTAATTTTAAAATAACAGAAATACCATTGTTATTAATGGTTCATTTTTCAGACAAAACAGATATTACGCTTTGAAATTCAGAGGGCAAAGTGTTACTAGAACTATAACTTAGAGGGAATTTTTGTAATTAATCCTTTAAAATTTGTGAGAAAAAAAATACAGACCTAATAAAATTGTTTTAAAATCAAAACTTTTTTGGTTCTGACCTTACATGTTTCCAATCGGCTCAAAGCATTTTTCTCTTACAAGATATAGCTTCCTCTGTATCTTGACTTCCGCAGTTAAGGGTTTTGCATGAGAATTTGGTCCCTCTGAATCTACATGATGATGCAATGTATACCAGTACTTCCTTTGTGCATTAGAGACAGGGGATATTATATACGAGCTCATTAGATTTTCAAAAGCCAGCGATCAAGATCAGAGAAGAATTTAGCCCCCCGAATCAAACCTCCTCATAAAAAAGCAAATTGCTATTGTTATATAATATAGTAACTTATAAAAAGGAGACTTGAATTAGAAGCTTCAAAGAGATTAAAGGTGTACATCTCTGACGCGTGTCACACTTGTCTGTCATGTATATGCGAATAATAATAATAACAACAACATCATGATGATGATTCAATCATCCCCCCATGCACACACGCAAAGATAAAAAGCCCATAATCATCACCACTAAAAGCCCCCCCTCCTTCTCTTCTATAATCCAACACCAAGGTATAGCCAAGGGACAAGCTTTTTTTTTTTTTTTTTTTTCCGTTGCTAAATATTTTCAATTCTTTCAAAGCTTTTTACTGATTCTCCTTTTTCCAACAAGCGATGATCGTCCCCGTTACCTCTCCTCAGAACAACAACCCTAACCTGAAATCCGAAAGCAACAATCATCACAACAACAATAATACTAATACTTCTGCTGCTGCTGTTGCTAACATAGTCGGCTTTCACAGCCCGACTGATCATATTCCGAGCCTTTGCTACGAACCAACATCGGTCCTCGACCTCCGCCGGAGCCCGAGCCCTGTGGGAGGAGGAAAGCCTGCCAAGGTCTCTCCTTGCGAGTCCGACATCGTTTTACCCGGCGGCGGTACCGGTGAGCTGGCAAATGATTCTGCCGAGTGGCCGGAGGAGCAGGTGTTGCATAGCTTGGATTGGGAGTCCTTCATGAGAGAGTTGGGCTTGCATGACGATTCTGCCCTTTCCTTGAAGACTACTTCAAGTACAATCACCAACTCTTTTGCACAACAGTTGAATTGCGATGCTCAGATTATTACCCATTTCTCGGACCTGATCACGCCTCCCCAGCCGTTCGATCCAACCCAGCTGGTTCATCATCACCATCATCATAATCAAAATCTCAACTTCTCGGAGATCAATCCAGGCGATAATTACAGCCACAACCTCTTCGACACGACGTCGTCCGGCGATTTCCACAGCCGAAATAACATCCACGTCGGGTTTGATTTCATCGAAGACTTAATCCGAGTCGCCGACTGTTTCGACTCGGACGACTCGCAGCTCGCTCAGGCGATACTCGACCGGCTCAACCAGCGCCTGAACCGGTCCACCAGCTCGCCGGTCGGGAAACCCGTCGGCAGACCGCTCCAGCGAGCCGCTATCTACTTCAAAGACGCTCTCCAGTCCCTCCTCACCGGTTCGAACCGTACGGCGGCGGCGGCGGCCCGGCTTTCTTCCTGGTCGGAGATCGTCCAAACCATCAGAGCCTATAAAACCTTCTCCGGAATCTCACCGATTCCGATGTTCTCCCACTTCACCACCAACCAAGCCCTTCTCGAAGCCCTCAACGGCTCCGCCTTCATCCACGTCGTCGACTTCGACATCGGCCTCGGCGACCAGTACGCCTCGCTCATGAAGGAGCTCGCCGAGAAAGCCGATTCTCTTAGACTCACCCCTCCGGTGGTCCGAATCACTGCCGTCGTGCCTGAGGAGTACGCCGTCGAGAGCAGGCTGATGAGAGAAAATCTCTCCCAGTTCGCTCAGGATCTGAAGATCAGGTTCCAGATCGAGTTCGTCCTCTTCCGAACCTTCGAGGTCTTGTCCTTCAAGGCTATCAAATTCATGGAAGGGGAGAAGACGGCAGTGCTCCTCTCCACTGCCGCTATCCGCCGCCTCTCCGGCGGCGGCGGAGGAGGATTTCTCTCTGACATGAGGAGGATCGTGCCGGCAGTGGTGGTTTTAGTCGATGGCGACGGTTTGGGGGAGGTTGGAGCGACGACGTCGTTTAGGAGGAGCTTCGTCTGCGGTTTAGAGCTATACTCGATGCTGATGGAGTCGCTGGACGCGGCGATGGTGGTAGGAGAGTGGGTGAGGAAAATCGAGGCGTTCGTTCTGAGGCCAAGGATTTTGGCGGCCGTGGAGGCGGCGGCGGTGAGGAAAACGGCGTCGTTTAGGGAGATTTTCCACGCCGCCGGGATGAGGCCGGTGCAGCTCAGCCAGTTCGCGGATTTTCAGGCGGAGTGCTTGCTGGGGAAGGTACAGGTCAGGGGGTTCCACGTGGCAAAGCGTCAGGCCGAGTTGGTGCTTTGCTGGCACGACCGGGCCATAGTCGCCACGTCAGTTTGGAGGTGTTAGGAGGGAACTCAACTTACTTTTACTTACTTATTTTGTTTATTTTGATTTTAATTACCTAAAAAAGAAAAAAAAATGGCCCAAAAACAGTAAGTTAAAAAAAAGGTGCGGGATGTAATTAATTGTAACTTTTGAAAGTCATCCCTAAGCCATATTGTTCATGTGTTTGGTAGTTAGTGTTCTTGTGTGGTTGGAGAGGAGTAGGGGTAGTCCCCATCCTTTTTGATGTTTTATTTTTGGAAGTTTTTGGTTGTTTTTTAAACAAAATTATTAATAGGATGACTACACAATTATTGGGCGAAATCGTATATACCCAATTTTTATCTCAACTTTCTTACATATATTTCCATTTTTTGTGTACATTTTTAGTTTTTTGCTTGAGATGAATATACAACAAAAATAAAGTAAATGTGAAAAAAAAAAAAAAAGAGCATGGGAAGGAAATACTCCAAAAGGACACTTTCTTTTCTTTTCTTTTCCATTTTTCCCATGGCCATTGCTTAACTCCAGTTTATATCCGTGAGCTAACGTTAAAGTCGGAGAAGAAGTAAACGAGAATAATTGGAAAAGTTATCGGCAAAAGGCTTTCAGAAAAGTATTATTACTTTTTAACTTTTTAATAAACCAACCAGACTCAAATTGTCTAAACACAATGAATTCTTGTGTCCTCGAGAAGAAGATGGACCTAACACAAAATAATGATAAATTTGATTAAAAAAAGCGATAAAATTGACCATGTCTTCAAACTGCCGCCTTGTTTTTACGACTTCTATAAAAAAAAATTAATTTTAAAAAGAAAATTAGAGAACACCGTATACTTCTATCCACTAAATTTCTTCTAAAAGCTTGTTATGAGATATTATAGGTCTGATTTAAACTTTTATAATTTGAAATAAAAAGTTTAAAAAATAATTTAAAGAGAATTTTAAGTTTAAGCTATTAATTTCATGATTTGAAATAAGTTTGAGTTTTTGGTTGTTAAACGCTGATTCATTCAGGTTCAAACCATGTAAACCCTCCAACCAAACCGTTTAATGTGGGATTCATCCCACCGATGGGAAGGGTTGCCTGATCGAAACTAAGTTGCAAATGAGGCTGTCATTAGTTGAAAAGTCATTTTTTGGTGTGTCGGTGTTCGTCTCAACCAATTTCTTTTTTAAGTTTTGGTCTGCAATAAGAAGGGAGTCATCTTGTGGTACGCACATCGATCTTTACAGCCGATAACGACTCATGTTTGCTTGTTGCTCTCATTTTCAGACATTTTCTCCCCTAATCTAATAGGGTGTTTGGCAAGTGTGGTTAGAACTATTTTTATAGTTCAAAACATGCAGTATTTGAGAGCTTTATATTATTTGGTAATGGTTTTAACAATGGTTGCCAAACACCCTATATGTAACCTCACTTTCCTTGATGTTTTGATGCTCTAGCTTGTAGATTTTTTTTATGTAATAATATTGGTTTTTATTCTAAATAACTATTTTTATCTTATTTGTTTGATGTTTAGTTTTTTATCTGAATAATTTTATTATTCCAATATAATCAATTTCTTTGTGGTAAATAAATTTCTTTTAATAAATCAACAGATTAGACTGGTTGTTGTGTGCAGGTTTGCAGAATCACTCATGATAAACCAATCGACGAGGTTCTTTCTTTATTTTTCTAACGACAACTTGGGAAGGGAGAATTCAAAGCACAAAATGGTTAAAAGTGGAAATGAATGGATTGTTTGGCAAAATTAGTTTTAACTAATTTTTTAACTAGGAATAATATAAAGCTCTTACATGCTACAATAAAAGAAAAAAATTTGCTACAATATAAAGCTCTCATATGCTATAGTGTTTACATTTCTAACCAATAATTTCAATCACCATAGCCAACACCCTATAAAAAAAACTAGTACATGTGAAATAATTTTTTCATTATTTTTTTAAAAAGTTGATCTACAGACACTTGGAGCAATTGAAAACTAAGTTAGTGTAAAGTTTTCATGCGCTTTTAAATCGGTTTCCAAGCACTCCCAACACGTTCATTAAAGAAGAAAAAAAAAAAACACCGATCACATAAAACGACAACGTTTTCTGAAGAGAACCGCACACTGGCACAACCATAAGCATTTGTATTTAAAATGAAGAAATCGCAAGCCCAAACGCCGGTGACGAAAACGAAATTTGGCGGTTAATCGGATTCTCTGCTTTCTTTTGCTTTGTAATGGCTCTTCTCGGATCCAACTTCACCAACGAGGTCAGTACGGATCTTCTTCTTAAATTCTCTTCGGTCTTTTTTCTTCCTCTGCTAGGGTTTCAGATTGGGCCTCAGGTTTTTCATTTTCAATTGCAAGGTCTAGATGCAGAATCTCGAACTTTGAATTTCGTTTATTTTCGTTTTAATTTCGTAGTTAATCTTTGATTTCTGCCGATTTCTGAAAATTGAGCGGTTTATTATTCAATTGTTTCGCGTTAATCCGATTTGCACTGTACACTTTACTCGATTTTTTCTTCCCGATTAATTTAGGCTGTAAAATGTAGAAGTTGCGAAGTTAATCAGTGATTATAGAAGTGATTATTCTGTAAATCTCTGTTAAAATGCTGAAAATTTTAATTCGCCACATTTCTTTTCGTGATTTTGAGCTTGCTACTAGTTGATTTCATTGATTACTAACGGTTCAGAAGAATTAATCAACCGACCATTTCTCTTCAATTTCGTGGCTATTCTAATAATAGTTTTAGAAAACTGATTGTTCAATTTTTTAATTATATATACATATACATATGTATGTATACGTTTTTGCGTATGTATAGTATTGGAGTTTGTTACATTCTCACGGTGATTCTTTTAAGTTTCTGATGCAGGTTGGATTGCGTGCACTCCTGTGTCCGCTTGGATCGAACGTCTTATTTCGGACGGCATGGTGAGCTGTGTGATATAATGCTTTTTCTAAATAATGCCGTACTTATTTTGTCTTTTGATTGCCTCGAAATGTCATTTCAAAAATACATGCTATTTCAATGGATATGGATTTATATTCTCAATACGTAACTTGTGGATAATCCTTTATAGGTCTATATATATATTAAGTTCCGTGATACTGAAGTGGTTACTTTTATTTCCAGCCTCCAAATGGAAAAGGAGGATAGTACAAGCCACGAAAGCTATGATCCTTATTGTTTACTTGTTTTCTCAATGTGACTTAGGTGTTTCTTTTTTCCATTGTATAGTTGTTCTGTGGGGATTGTTCTACCTGTATATTCTACATTTAAGGCAATTGAAAAGAAAGACAACAGGGAACAACAAAGATGGCTTTTATATTGGGCAGGTCCGCCTTTTTGCTTTCTTTTATTATCATTTACTTTTCTTTGATGTGAACTCTTTTACTTATGAAGTTCATGTATTCTTTTTCTGCCTAATTTAAAATTCTCATCTGTCATATACCTTTAGCAGAATGTCATCAGGCCAGATCATCAAAATGCAATTGCCAGTAATGGAATTTGCTGAAATTTAGAAACCGTGTTTTAGGAATTATTCTTGATTAACAGCTGATAGAAAATTTGTCATATTAAGAAAACTCATGTTGTGCATTTCAACTTCTCTCGAATCTTGAATTGGTTGTGTCTTGAAAGAATAACGTTAACATTGTGCTACAGTGTGTTAGTATTGAATTAGTATAAACCATCTATGCCAACCTTAGTAATTTCTCAACTTGACTGCATCTTAAAAAAAAAAAGTCAATTAGCATGATCTGCGTGTAGGAGTGTTTGTGCAGCTGCTTATGGTGTTTTTGTGTTGGTACTTGGAAGCACGCTAGTGTTGGTTATGGCATGCTACTAACTTGGTTCTATTTATCGTCCATTCTAATTATTGCAGCTTATGGTTCCTTCAGCCTTGTGGAAGTCTTTTCAGATAAGCTTATTTCTTGGTACGGTTCTGAACTTCATTCTCTAAACCATGGTCCTTGTTCTCACAGGGACAAGTTATTATGCAGAGTTATTAGTAAAACATATGTAACAATTACTGATGGGATAAACATGTGTGATCGAGTCTTTTAGTTTTTCCTACTCCCTTGAAGACATTTCTCATCTTATCTACACTTCAAATATTTGCATGTTACTTTGAATTTTGATCATGCATCTGTTAGTATTATTATTATAAAAACGTTTGCCTTGTAATCATCTTTTTCTCATTGATAATGCTTGGATTTTTGCAGCAAACATTCATAATGGGGGATATGCTTATAAAACAGTTGGCTATAATTATGTTAAAAGGTCTTGATAAATCTACTCATGCACTTTAGCCTTTATATTGGCCTTAGAGATTGATTAATCTGATCTAAGAAAACATGACATTTGATGTCCATATTGAAGATAATACAAGTAGATAGTTTGGATTTAGAAGTAGCATATGCTTGAATCTAATTGCTTTCCTGATGTTTGGCCTTCATAATTCACAGGGTTCCCATGTATTACCATATGAAGTTTGCATTTCTTGTTTGGCTTCAACTTCCATCTGTTGATGTAAGTTCATCTAGTTATTGGTATTTTAAAGAAGAATGTTATTGAACTCTTGTATTCTTCCCCAACCCCTTCCCATAAACACACAAACCTCACTTTCTCGATCAGATATGATAACTTTCAAGGGTGAGATTAACTGCTGCTTTATACCAGGGCGCCAAGCACTTGTACATGAGCCACCTGCGTCCATTCTTCTTGAGGCATCAATCAAGAATTGATCAGTTTTTGGGCCTTGCATACGGTGAAATGGTATTTTTGTCCCTTCTGTATTTTGTATTCCGTTTTTAGCTATTTTAGTTCTCTTATTCCCACGGTACTCGATTACTTGCTTAAAACTTACAAATGCGTGTTTCTTACTCAATTATTTTAGTAAAATGTGTTTCCGAGCGATTTTGTGTTTTCCGATATGCAGGTCAAACTCATCAGTTCACACAGAGAAGAAATTCAATATGCTAGGGCGGTGCTTTTCAAGATTATGGGATCAGGTAAGACTCTATACTTATACAACATCACAACTCGAGACCCCTTTCCAAATCCAGTCTCAAACTCATGTTGTGATCGTTCCTTTTTTCTTTAAAATGCCTACCAATTCCAGTCTCAACTCTTGTTGTGATCGTTCCTTTTGTCCTTAAAATACTGGTAGGAATTACTATTTTTTTTCATTTAATATTTAAAATATATATACCTAAACTCACCATCCTAAATTGGTATAAAATAGTGAACTACTGATCAGAGTATTTTTAGCATGGATAATTGATTAGACTGTAGAGAAACATGAAGCCCGTGGTTTTTTTTTTTTAATGAAACCGTTCAAATCACCTTTCTTACTCTGAACTGTGAAGTTTGAAGAGAAAATATTGTAACAATTCAAATCTATTACAAATTTTGTGAGAGAAAACAGTACATCAAAACTCATATTTTTTCAACTTTTAATGTTTGTTTGATTTTTTATCTCTTAATCCAGCTAACCAATTGTTAAAACGTGAGGAGCAACCGCGACAGACCAACGCAATTGAAGGCCAAAGAGCAACAATTTCGGACGTCCGGTCTGACCATGTTCATGATGACTAGTGCTTTCTTGGCTGCCAATAATACGTATGATTTACTTCCCTTTATTTTTCAATCTTTGAATTGTTCCTCAATGTTCACCCAAGAGAGATCATAAATGTGGTCGAGTGAGCCTGTAAATGTGTGTATTAGTAGTTTTATGCTTCTAACTACCTTTGTGTAAATTGTCTGTAAATTTTTTGCTCGACATGCCAATTGATTAGAACCAAAAAAGAAAGAAAACAAACCATAATGAACAAGCATCACAAGGATAATTTAATTTGAATTACCGATCTCCTGCTATGTATCCTTTTTTTTCATGGGCAGATAATACAACAACTTGCAAAACGTAACCTAGTTGCCGTGCAACTTCACTAAAGATTAAGGGTTAAAAAATTTGTGGCAAAAAATTAAGATTATTGTTGCCTGGAATAGTTTTAATTTTTTTCTACTCTAACAGCAAGGACAGGTCTTGGGTTTTTTGGGGGTTTTTTTTAGCTCTTGCCTTCACCACTACGAGCCCGACGTTCGAGATCCGCAACGACTTCTGCTCCACACAATCGCGTTAGTTCTTCCTGTTATGGTCACAGAATCACATCAGAAGCAATCCCAGCCAAAAAAAAATAAAAATTATTTATCTTTTTATAACTTTTATTTTAGGTTTTCTAAAAACTATATATTCAGTTTTTTATTTTTTTTATTTTTGATCTTGTCGAATGTATATTTTTAAATTAGATCTGATACACAAGTACATATTTATCCAAAGTAAACAATTAATTTTGATCTTTAAAATAATTAAATTATCCTTAAGTATTAAAAAAACACTAAAACTGAAAGAATAATAAGAAGATAAAAACAAAAACACACAAAACATCAATTATTGAGAGTATTCCATACATTTTTTAGTTAAAACCCTTGAGTTTTGTTTGGTAAATAGATTCGAAGTAGTTATTTAATTTGAATTGATATAATTTGAGTTAGTGATTTGAATTGTTATTCGAATAGATGTTTAGATGTGCATTTAAATTTTAATCTAAGTATAAATAAAATTGAAATTTATGTTTGTAGATGTAGTAAATATAGTTTTTTATTTATTAATAAATTTAATAAAATCTTAATATTAATCATTTTAAAAAACATGCAATATGGATCTTGATTTATTCTTCTCTTTATTAGGAAGACAATAAAAAAAGAATTAATGAAGAGAGTGAAAAAAGAATTATCTCAATTGGATATCAAATAAAGAAGTTTTGATTTTTTTTTTCAAATATAAGAGAGAGAATTCTAATTTTTACTGTAACAAAGATATCCAAGTATTAAAAGTTTAAAGAGAATGAGAATTTCAAAAACTTGAATTCTTGATATTCAAATGATTCGTATTTTGGGGGAAACAAATATGTATCCGAATAATTCTTGAATCCATTAAGTTTAAAAAATACATGAACCAAATGTACCCTTAGTATCAAAGTTCTTTGAATTTTTTTTATTTTTCAATTTTTGAGTATTTTGAACAATTTCTTATATCAAAATTAAATATTGATAGAAAAAAATTATAAATTTCTGCATTAATTTTAATATAAATATATACATTTGATATCATAAAAAACTGCAGCCTATAACGTTTAAATAAACCTAAAGTAAATAATTGAAAAAATAAAAGAAAGTAGTCAAAAAGAAATGTTAATGATCGTTTTGATTGTCTTAGAGACATGATTGAGATACCGAGCAGGATAAGTAATTTTGGTTGTTCGAAGAAACTAAAATCACAAAGTTAATCTGGCCCCTTTTTTTACGCACTTGCAAACGTGCGTTGAAGTTTTTATTAAACCAACATTTTGGACTTTTCTGGGGTTATATTAACCGGATTGAAAAACTTTCTTTAAGCCACAAATGAAATGAATTTATTAAAAGGTCAAAAAAAAGACAAATATTTATTAAAATGTAAAAGAGAATGCAAGCATGAAAGCATTAAAAAGAATAACAAATCCAACCGGGGGGAAAAAAAGAAGAAGAGAGAGAGAGCGAGAGAAAGAGAGGGAGAGAGAGAGGAGTTTCCATTCAGACCAAACCAACAAATTTAAGGAAACCAACGATCTATAGTTCAATTTCGTTTAGATTAACTAGCTTTATTGTTTTGATCCATTTTTTAAAAACAATTGAAAAAAAAATGTTTAAAAGAAGTGAGGCTAACCTTGATTGAACTATTCTCAGAAGTAAGCTTTTCGCATTCCTCAGAAAGTTTCTGCAGCTCGTCCCTAAGGCTGCGATTCTCATTGTTCAAGTTTTCAACTTGCACTTGTAACACTTCACACTCAGCCTGGTCAGAACAAGAAAATGCAAAATGACTTGGCAACTATACAAATTGAACAAGTATATTGGAATACATAAATAGATAAAGATAATTACACACTATTATCACTTGAATATGCATTTCGTATAGACAATGTAATCCGTCTACCAAACGGGCCCTAAAAGTAATAACAAAAAAAAAAAGGTTTACCTGCTTGCGTAATCTTGATCTTCTAGCGGATTCCCTATTAGATTGCTTCCTCTTTTGCCTTTTTAGTTCACGTTCATCCTTTCAAAATTAGAAGTAAATCAATTAGTAAAACAGCAGCCCTTCTTGACATAGAGGCGCAGAAAGAAATTAATTAATCAATTTTGCTGGACATTTCAGGAACAGTTGAACAATAGGCCTAGAGCTAATACCTGAATCCACTGGTCGGGCATTACGCCTTCACGTCCAATCATCGTTGGGGGAGCAACTGACGGCGAGGCGGCGGATGGGTTAGGTCGCAACTTTGTGGCTCCAGCGGTGGCGGAAGACGCATTCCATAAGTCCATGCCGATATTCAGGTTGGTTGCTGCCACAGAGCCTACAGGCCTCCCAGGCACTGAAGCTTGCAAAATGGAACCAGCAGTATTATTCTGAGCATTGGCTCCTGAGAAATTATTTGTTAATACATTTCTGCAAATATTTATTTTTTATTATTTTTACAACACATGCAGGAATTGTAGTAGCTTGATGATAAATAACGTACCATCTGCAAGCATCTGATCGAAGCTTCCCTTCTTGTTACCAGATAACTCCTACAAAGAAATTAGACACATTTTTAACTAAACTACAAAAGAGTACATTTAGTTTAGTGCAAGAAAAAAAAAACAAACAAGTACATTATGAAAAAGGACTTCCGTTGGTTGAAATCGCAAAGTGAGAGAAGTCTAGTAACTGCTTCCACATATGGCATTTTAATACACACACACACTCACAGAGGTAATGACATCGCGCACCTGTTGGGTAGTATTCTCGTCAGTTGCATCGGATGAGCCCTCGGAACCACTTTCAGCACTGTATATAAACCATCAAAACAGTAGACTAAGTCTAACACCAAAGAAAGACAATGATCAAAGCTTGTCAATAGGAAAATCCTAGAACAAAAAGAATCAAGCACCTTTGTGAAGCGCCTTCATTCCCTGAGCCTGAAGTTGCTTTTCCACTTTCCCCAGTCTTTCCACCGATTGCTCCCGTATGTCCAGAATTTACCTTGGACTTTTTGGCCAAAGCTCGGTCTTTGCCATCCGTGCCCTTAACCTCTACGTCTGGATTTGTGTGCATGGAGACAGGAGTCTGCAGAAGAAATGGGAATAAAAACTAGATAAGCAGCTTACAATTTTCCAAACATTTTTAAGCAATTTCCATCTGCATGTTGTGTTTCAGAATGAAATAGCACGAATAACAAGAAAAACAAAAAAAACAAAACAACACAAAGACGGACAAACAATTGCAAAAGAATATCGTACTGTGGGCATGTTAGGATGAGCATATACTCCCCCGGGTGGATATATAGCTGGGTATGGAACTGGGGTTCCATACGGCGGAATTAGAGGATGCTGAAAATTTGTCAACATAAAAGTGAATAAGAATCTACGGCCTAAGCAATATGTATCACTATATAATAGCAAAAAGAAAGGAGATATTCACCTGACTTCCCCAAAGATACGGATGAGGAGTTGGAGAAGCAACCGTCGAGGCAAAAAATGGCGGGGGAGTAGCACCAGCAGTATAATAAGCCTAAAGAAGAAGCTGTCTTGTAAGCCATGATATGGTAAGATATACCAAACTTCGTCTCTACTTATATATAGGCACGTAGTTATAAACAAAACCCAACATATTTTGTTTTATCTCAAAAACCTGCATAGAACTTGACCAATCAGGATATGATGGCGTGGTTGGGATTTCCTGTACACAAAAGGGCAAATTTGCGTAAATAACTTGAGAAGGTACAGGGGAAGAGGAACAGGGAGTTAACTACCTGAGTTGAAGATGCTGGTTTTGGCTTAGAAGCCGCACTCTCTTCCCCTGTTCCCATCAGATTACCACTGCAAACTCCTCTTTTATTTTTCAAAAATTTAAAAGCAGGTCACGTTTTTTCTCAATGATATCTACGAAGCACCTGAACAGTAGACAACAATATTTTCAAACAAGGTAAACAAAAAATTTTGTCCAATAAGCACAACAAAAACGTAGATGATTCACGTCATTCTTGGGTAAAATTTCCACATGATGATTACGATATTGGCACATATAATTCTTAAACCAATACAATTCAAAATGTTTGATCTCTAATGGAATTCAACTCCATAAACTTTCAAAACTCAAGAGTCAATACCAAGTCAAGGAATTTTCTCAGAGACATAAATAGAATAAGTTTATAATCATTTTCATTATAAAAATGGAAAGACTTTTATATCAGTGACTCGGTCTATTATGAACCATTCTTCTGAGAAAATCATGACTCAAATACACGTACCACTTTTGAAGTCTAGTTATTCACCTATCAAAATTTTTATGCGTAAATTCGGCTTAAATATTACTACAGTCCTGGTATATTGGATTACCGACTCTCTAAAAGTGTTACTTGCATAATTCAACCCTAATTTCTCAAGGAGTTATTACGAACCTCTGTAAATCGTTGAATTACAATCAATTTCTCAAAAAGTCCCCAAATCAAAAAAGAAAATTCGAAATCTAATTATCTAAAATTTTCTCTCTAAATTTTTCGACTCAGTTCATAGAGTTTGTTAGCAACAAAGAGACAAAACACGTATTTCCGAATTGCTAAACTAAGTTCAAAATAAAGTCACAAAATTCGAATGAGAATTGCAAAAAAAAAAAAAAAAAGAAATCAGCAAATTTGGTACAGAATTCCAAAAAGAGAACACTACAGAACAATAACCAATCATTAGCACCAAAAATAATATCCGAAACAGAAACTATCAAAAAAGATACACATATACATATACATATATATATATATGAGAGAGAGGAAAAATCCAGAAGAGAAAGAGAGAGAAAATGTACCGACCTGTGCTCATACCGTTTGGATGCAACTACAGAGAGTAGTCAGGTTTTCTTCGTTTTTCTTTTCTTTTTTTTTTTTAAGTCCAGGTTGGACAGTCTAACTAAAGCTGCTTCAAGAATTAAATTCCAAAAAAAAAAAATCAACGGCCGATAATTTAGGGCTCAAAAAAAAACTCAGAAACAAAAACTGAGAAGGACACAGAGAGGAGAAGAGAGAAAGAGAGGAGAGAGAAAGGACATGGGTTTGGGCTTTGGGTTTGAGTATGGATGTGGTTGCAGTGTAGGTACGCGCGTAATGGGGAACAGTACGGAGAGATCCGGTCCGGTGAGGCGGTGTCCAATAGTAGAAGGGTATTTAGGCTTTTGAAGAGCTGACACGTGCGAGAATGAGGGATCTTAGCTGGCACTGCGTTACTGGGTAAGACAATGACTAGCCGTAATTAATTGATTAAAAAGAGAAAAAGAAAAGAAAAATGGGGAAAGAAAGATGACTCATCCGGACAACAAATGGATAATCTTTTTTATCTTTTTTCTATTTATTATTTATTAAGGTCAATTTTATTATTGTACCTTTCAATTTTAATCGTTTTTTAATTTGTCTTTTAATTTTTAAAAACTTTAAACGTGTCATTTAAATTATAAAAATTTATTTCAAATTCATCCTTATAAATAGAAATAATTAAGTAAAATAACATGATTATTCTTAAATAGTTATGAAAAATATTTTATATATCAAAAACATAAAAAAATTCTTAAAACAAAATATCAAATTAAAAAAAAGATCTTAAGTTTTATGAATTTTAAAATTTTTAAATTTTTTTTAAAAAGAAACATATATTTCATAAATAAATTAGATTTAATTAGGGGTATTTTATGTTATCTTTATGTTTTTTTAGTTGAAAAGTCTACGAGAGATAAAATTAAAATAAGCTTTTCAAATTCAAATGATATATTTGTAGTTTCTAAAAGTAAAGGGACAAATTAAAAAATAATGAAAACATAAAAAATAACACGGCACAACATGTGTTTACGTCTAATAAACGGATTGTGATGAGTTGACACACACACACACACACAAAGTTTATGGCACAATTCCGGATTAACAAGAACAATGCAAAATTAATTTTTTTATTAGAAATTTAAAAGTGGCATTTTATTATTAATTGACTACCAAATATCAATTACAATTCACAACTAATGATTAAAGAATGGTAAATTCTCCAAATGTCCTTAATTAACAAAAACACTTCAAAAATTACCCTAATACAATGTTTGGGAGGAGGGAGAGAGATAGAATGAGAAGTCAAATCTTTTGTTTAGTTAGAGGGAGAGGAGGAAGGAGGGAAGAAGTGGAGGGATGTGGTCTCCCCCATGGCCCACCAAATTGGATTCTTCAATTCATAGAAGGATCCAAGCACTCTTCCACTTTAAGCTTTAAAAATATAATTTTATCCTCTTAATAAATCATTATAATTAATATAAATGTACTATATATTATAAATATACAATGGCCCTTAAACTTAAACTTAAGATCTCCTCAACTTTGTCTCCTAAATTTTAAAGATTACTTTATCTCTTGAACTTTTAATGTTCTTTATTTTGTCTTTTGAGTTTTAAAATCACTACTTTACCTCATAAACTTTTAAAACCCTTCATTTTACTCCTTAAACTTTTAATTTATAGTTCAAACATGAAGAGATAGTCTTGAATAATAGATAGAATAATGAGCAATTATGTTTAATCATATGGGGTTATAGCTCTGCTATTAATAAAAAAATATGACCTAATTTAAAAAATATACTATATATTAAGTTGAGTTTATAATTTTATGAGTATCAAGATTATAATCATAACGATAAAAATAATTTTTCTAGAGTAATAGATAAATTCTTATTTTTTGCATTTATGGCGTGGGACCCTTGTCTACCTTGCTGTTTCAATACACGCGCGCAAGTGTGCATCATGAGCTCTTGGATTGCGAAGATTCCTTTGATTGGTCCCGCCGCAATCCATGCATCAAATGGACAAGGGCGGCAGAAGCTTTTGTCCTCTCATCTTCCTTGCTTTTCCTCCAGTTTTCTGCCCCTTGTTTTGCATTCTCTAACCTTTTTCTTTTCTTGAATAAAAAAAAGTTTTCGAAATTTAGTTGCCATTCCACATCATATTGGAGATGGATTTTCTTTTTTTAAATCTCTCCGGAAGATCATGATGGAAAATAAAAAGAGGTGCAGTACATGTTGGCATGTCGGGTCAGCTTCTACATATAATTGTATACAGTCAACTCCTACATGTCTTGCTCTATATTCCTATCAAAATATTTAAAGAGTAATCTTATTTAATTTTATAATATTACAATCTCGTTATTAATAAAATAATAAAATTTAATTTATAAGGTATATTATGTATCAAATTAGGGCCCACAGTTATGTATCAAATTAAGGCCCATAGTTTTGTGAGTAATGAGGTTATAACCTCATAGGGATGAAAATGATTTTTCATATTTAAAGGATACTTATCCCATTAATAGAATTTTGTTTTTATTATTGAATCGGATCAAAATTACTATCTCTTACAAAGCTAACAATTGCAAAACATATATTTCAATACCTACAGTGAAAATCTATAATATTTGAATTCAAATATAGCAATGGTTGTAGACATAACGAGTTTGAATTCTGCAACTTAAGTTCAAAAAATTAATAAATAAAAATAAATTCACATACAAACTATTTACAAATGGGTTGACAAATGGTTTATTAAATAGGTTGTAACCGTGTTGTATACCTAATCTAACCCATCAATTACCCCAGTTAGCATCTCAGCCAAAAAAAAAAATACCTTAATTAGAATAAATTAATTTAGTTTTTTAATCTCATTATCATTATTATTTTAAATATTTAACCATATACAAATATATTACCCAAAGACCACACTAGGGGTGTACAAAAACCGCCCCGCAACCGTCGGCCACCCGTGCCCGCACTCGACCCACCCGAAAAAAGGGAGTCTGCGGGTTCAACCCGCCCGCCTATATGTGTTGGCGGGCGGGTACGGTTTTAAATTTTAGGGGGGCGGGTTCAACCCGAACCCGCCCGCCTAATTCTAAAAAAAAAAAAAAAAATCTTAATCTAAACCTCCCCCACTCCTCACTCTTTAAAAAGAAAAAGAACACTTGACTTTGTTCATTATTTCATCTGTAGTATCCTATTATTTTCGAACCCAATGAACAGGTTTTATGGAAGAACAAAAATTCTTGACTTTGTTCATCACTTCATCTGTAGTTGATGTTTCTTGTTGCAATGAATGATTATGTTTCTTAATTTGTTGTGAATATGGTCATTGTCTTTAGGCGTCAAACTTGATTGCTGTTGGGAATGCTTCATACATTATCATCTTATATTTTCTACAAATTTTCTTTACTTTTTTTTAATAAAAAAGAGCTCAAAAAATTATATTGTACATTAGTGTAGACCCAACCCGCCCGCCCCCAAACCGAAACCGACCGCCATTCCACGGGCGGTTTGTAGGTTGGTTAACCGCCAACCCATCATTTAAAAAAACCGACCCGTACCTGCCCAAAAACCGCCAAACCGCCCGTTGTTCACCCCTAGACCACACAAGTGCAATGATATGCTTATTGTCACACATTATACCGAATATAACATATAACAGACAAAGTACTCTCAACAATCACATAATATTATTAAACATGTTTAAAATCTAACAAGCACTAAAGCAAAAATTAAACGTAACAATAAATAATTCAAAACCAAAAAAAAAAAATTACGCGATTGGTTATTGTGAGTTACTATCAAATAGCATGCCAACTAAAAACTTGACTGGTTATGCAATTGTGTTAATCGCGACATCCCCAATTTTGTCTATACTTGCTATGGTTAAATCAAAGTTATTGCCAAGTCCTACAATTATTAACAAACCGCATTTTTTTTTTCAAATGACAAACAGCAGTTTTAATTACAAAGGAAGATTTGTAAGAGTAAAAATGATTTTGGTTCCTAAAAAAATTAATCTGTTTTATGTAAACAAATATAGATTGAAAATATGTGTACAATTTTGGACTTCGAAAGAGTCCTACACTTACCAAATTTACTCAAGAGATAATCCTTTTTAATTATAAATTTATCATATTTGGTTACGGGGTAAATTTGGCAAATCTTGGATTTATCAAATTTGATAGGAGGATAAATTCAAAAATTTTTAGACAAATATGGAATTTACCAAGTATGTGATGTTTATTCACTTCTCCAAATTTTCTGTCATTCAATTTGATTTCTAAAAAAATGTTATTTACCTCCTATTGATTAATTTAGTGTTAGTTTCCACTTTGTAATATGCTGTTATGTTGTGATCTAATTGTTACATTCAACAAAGGGTAAATGAGAAAAATAGACCAAAATAAATTAAGTACAAAAATAGATAAGCCAAAATTTTTATTATAATAGTAAATAGCATTTCAATGTCAATTTTGAATTTATTTATAAGGAAATTACCTACAATAACCCTAAATTAGAAAAACTGGAATTTCTAACTTTCTCTTTCGTCTTCTCTCCCTTCCTCTCACCTTCTCTCTCTTCCTCTCTCTTCTTCTGACCATCTCCGTCCTTGCCCACAATGGCAAAGTCTTGAATGAAAATATAGAGGGTGGAGGAGCAAAGGCAAGGCGACATGCGACTTGTCCTGGCGAGTTTGATCGATGCAAAATCCAAGGTTCTGTCGCACAACTTTTTTCGAGTTGTGAGGCATGAGGAAGTGTTTGTTGTGACTTGTTGGAGGCGATTGGAGGCAAAAAAGGCAACAGTGGGTGACAAAAACATTTGGGATTTGCAGACCGACGACCAACTAACATTTTGGTGGGGGCGGTGTCAATAGAAGACAAACTCTGGTGGTGCGTGGCGGCCGACCAGGAGGCACGTAGCGGCACTTTTTGGTGTAGGAAATCAATGTTCTAGGGTTTTAATAAAATATTTCTAATAGGATAAATTCGGAAAGCAAAATTTATTAAGCTAAAAATGGCCTATTAATTTCTTATCCTTTTAATGTGCTTTTTTTTTTTTTTTCTTTTAATGGTTTTAGCAATTGGCTTATCTATTACAATTTCCCTTCAACGAATAGAGTTGGAACCCGCATCAAGACAATAGGGAAAAAAACCACATTAAGAAAAAGATCCACATAAATTGACAAATTAATAATTTATTGATGGTAATAAGCATGCCGCCTCTTAGCAACAATGAAGTTGGAACCCATTGACATGATTAATTTTTTTAAAATTTTTTTAATTCTGTTTAGAGGTAAATAAGTTCTTGAACTTAATAATAGTCCAAAACATCTGTTAAATGTTGAACGATTTTTTGATGCGTGACTCATGTGTAGAGTCTCAAAAGTTAGGGATGGACATGGAACCAATTAAACTACTCAAACCAATTGAAGCAAATTAAACTGAACCAAACAAATCAAAAATCGATTTGGTTTGATTTAAAATTTTCAAAAACCAATTAAATTAGTGTGGTCTGTGATTTCGACACTAAAAAACCAAACTCAATCAATTTCTATTTATTATATCTAAAAATAATATATTCTATATATTTGTTAAAGATAATTAATTCTTTTATTAAATATTTTTTTAAAATAAACGTGCTTCAAAATTTAATAATATTTAGTCTAAAAATAAATATATAATCGTAAGATTCATAAGCCAAATCCACGGTTAAAGATTTCTTATTATAAATTTAGCATTTTATCTCTTATGGATTTGAGTATTTTTGTTTTGTTTAATTTTGAGCTTTGGATGTTTTATTTACATTACAAATTAGATACTTCATTCTTGCATTATTAATATTTATAATTGAGAAACAGAGAATTGTTTATCGTATTAAACGTTGGTTCTAATTATAGTTAAGAAAATAAATTATCAATATTATTTCAAACCGATTAGAAAAATCAAACCAAACCAATTATAATCGGTTTGGTTTGGTTTGCATTTGATTACTTGAATGGTGTGGCTTGGTTTGAAAATTTTCAAACCAACCTATAATTGTTTGGTTTGTGGTTTACTCAAAATAAATGGTTTGGTTTGTTTTGGTTGCCCACTCCTATTCAAAAGGACTAATTTGCTACACTTATAAAAAAGTTCAAGAGCAATAGTAAAAAAAAAATTGTATTGTATATAGGAAGATGTTTTAGAAATTTGAATAGTTTAATAACATAATTGTGATTTAAAAAAACACAATGTAAATGAAGATTTCTCCTCACACGAGAGTCCAAAATAAATGAATTCACTTTATTTCCCCAACTTTAAACTATAGGGTGTTTGGCAAGCATGGTTAGAAATTGGGATGACAATTTTACCCACGAACCTTTTTATCCGTGGTGACCTGTCTTAAATGGGACGGGGAAAACCCAGTTATAAATGGTTTAAGATTTTTAATGGGTTGAAGGCGTAATCCGTCAAGGGTTGCTAGGAAAGGATGGTTTTAAAGGTCCCCGACCTTATTCCACATTTACTTGTCCCGTTTAATTATATCACATTTACAATTAAGTATATTATATATAATATGCTATAATATATAATTTTAAGTATAATGTTATATTACATAATATTTATAAAAATTCTAAAATATAATTTTCTTTTATTTTTGACTTAAAGCCTTGTATAACTGTGTTAATTAATTAATTAATCATAAGCATAACTATTCGTATAAGCGGGTTGATGGGGTGTGAATGGGGCTTATTTTTCTTCAGGGGCGGTTTGGTGAGAAGATTACCCAACCCCAAATCCGTCTCGTCATTATCCTTAGTTAGAACCAACTTTTTAGTTAGAGAAAAATATAAAACTCCCATATGCTATAGTAAAGTTATTACAATGTAAAACTCTTATAACATGTTTGGCACACTATATTATATTGTATACAGAAAGTGCAATGTAATACAATACAATATGGTGTGCCAAATAAGCCCTTACATGCTTTAATGTTTTAAACCAAAAAGTTGGTCTAATCATGCTTGCCAATCATTATCCATCATTAGAAGCCTATTCTTTTTTATTTTCCTCCAAATAAGAAGCCAATTCTCTTATAAAAATCCTATTGTATTAGTTTATTTCAATATTGACTACAATGCCATTTTAAATTTGTGAACATATCCTTCGTGCCAAAAGGTTTAATGTCACGTTTTTGTGGGTCAGCCCTGTTGGTGGTCAAACGTGTGCTGGTTTCGTACAAACATTATCTCTAAACTCTGATCGGATAATCGGTAAAGTTGGAAGCAACATTGGATGTTGGGTTTTACGTGTGACCCCGCATAATTCCACCAGCATGAATCCAGTTCATTTGGTGGCATTCCAAAAACAAAAAAAAAAAGAAATGGTCATTGCCATCAACGGGCTGATGTAATGGTAAAGATGTATTTGTTTCCCTCTCCTCTCAATATGCAATCAGGATTTGATACTCCACGGCCCACTTTAAGACCTCTGCTCGACCAATGTGTTGTGTGGCAGCCGGAGTATGGTGACAGGAGTGAAAACTGCACTTGAGAGGTCGATGATTTTCAAAATAACGAAGAAAATGGAAGGGCGGAATAATACTAATAATATTATATCTTAAAAAAAAAAAGAAGGAAAAAAGAAATGGTCCTTTTCGTTTTTGGATAAAAATGATTGATGTCTAGATGGGCATGGTTCACGAAATTAACAACGTGAATTATGGATAATATAGCTTATAGATGTTGACATAATGTGAATAAAACTTGCAGGATAAACATCTTTCTAGACTCTAGGAAACTATCAAACAAACAAACAGATAAGAATTTGACAATTTGGTATTTAAAACACTTACTAGACGCTAAACAGATGATTACAACCCGAATCATTCACTTCCAATTTTTTAATTCCAGAACCTTTTGTGATCTTTGGATAAGAAAAGTCATATTCGGATAAGCACTATTTTTTTCTCTAGAAAGTGTAGATCGATACAATGCATTTTGACGACGTCAAAAAGTAAAAGACACACTACACACTAGTGATCCGATCCGACAATTAGGCGACAGGAAAATCACTTATATAAGATAAAATTTCATCACAAACGTTTGGTGCATGTTACTTTATATAACAAGTAAATATGCAATAATATATGGCCCCCCTTTCTCTTCCTCTTCTTTTATTCAAATCATATTCATGTTGAATCACCGCCATATCCTAAGCACGTGTATTTCTATGGTGACTTCATGATACCATGTTTCGTATATTTATCATAACTTTTATAGCTTCAAAATTTCAATGTAAAATTTACAAATAATCATTTTCTTTTAAATTTACAAATATATCGTAACTTATATAACTTTAAATGTCTGAAGCCTGAAAATTCTAATATAAAATTCACAAATTATCATAGTGTCGGGAATTTTTCTCCCGGCACTATAAAAGTTTCCACCTAAGCACGAATAAATAAGAGACAAATTTAAGAAATTATGATTACGGAATTTTTTATTCATCCGCATGTCCCACTACCAGCAGAAGAGTTGATACCTTTTTGGCATTTGGATGTTGGCATGTGGGCAAAAATAACATCACTCCCCCCCATGGGGACTCTGCATACACCACTCATGGTTGAAAATGATCAATACTCAATGAGTGAGGAAATAATGTGTTTCTATCTAACTAAACAAGGAAAAGCTGCAACTTTATTAAGAAATTTCCTTATACCCCCAAATGATTTGTCTTTTCCCTTCTGCAATCTCATATATAAAAAAATCCCCTTTTTCCCTATATCTAGCCTAAGTTCTGTACAGATGTTTGTAACAAAACAACAGCTTCAGTTACAACAAAACAAAAAACAGCCCAACAACTTTGGAGGGCAATTAATACACTTGTAAAAGTCAAAAGGACAAAATAATAAAACTAACACCAAAACTAAAACTAAAAAACCAAAACATGTGCTATACCTCAGTTCTGGAGGCTGAAGCTGTGTGAGTGGGGGTGGGGCCCTCTCTTTCTAAACAACAAAAATGGGACCCACCATGTCCACGTCGGATTGGTTTTTTAAATGGGGAAAGGGACTTAAACTCTACACTCGGTAGAGACAAGTGTAGAATTCCTGCGAGGCTATGCCTGCTACCACACGTCGGATAGGTTTTTGGGTCAACTAGAAACAAGGGAACATCTAAAACAGCAGACGAAACTGATGAATTTGCGAAATGGTCCCCATTTCTTCTTAGTAACGGCCTTGTTGTGTTCAGGTTGCTTCGGATGGTGGTAGGTGGTCATGGTTTTTGAGTCTTCCTGGTTGTTGTTTTTGTTTTTATAATTGTTGTCCTTGTAGTTGTCATTGTTGTTGTTGTTGTTGGTGGTGGTGGTGGTGGTGGTGGTGTTGTTACTGTTGTTATTAGGATGTTCCATCTCAATAGCCTTAGGAGGAGAAGAAGGAGGAGGAGGAGGAAGTCCGACCTCTGAGAACATACTCTGGTACAAGTTGGAAAGATATTCTGAGATGTCTCTGAACTCCGGTCTGCTCTTCGGGTCATCTGACCAACATGTCTGCAAAAGAGGTATTATTTGATCCGGAACTTCTGCTAAACTGGGCCTTACCTTCTGCAAATTAGTGTGGAAACCAAAACAAGAACAATTAGTATAAAGATCATGACATTCTAGCTTGAAATCAGGTGCGAGAAGGATTTTGTCCTGACCGACTTACTTTGGCTGCAGCATAAGCTACCATCACATTGTTCCTTCCCTTGAATGGAGTTTTGTTTGTCATTAGCTCCCAAAGCACTATTGAGAAGCTGTACACATCCACTTTGTGATCATATTCTTTCTTTGCTCCAACTGGAAGTGGGTCCATGCTGAATATCTGCCCCATGAAAGAAAATATGTGCATTATCTACAAATAATATATATTGCTTTTCTCTATAAAAGTGGGAATCAGAAAACAAGAAGAAAATTTAGGTACCTCGGGAGCCATCCACCGGTAAGTACCGGCTTCACAAGTCATTTCTCTTGATATCTCTCTGGCTAGCCCAAAGTCAGCCAACTTGATCTGCTTCTTGTCTCTGGAAAGAAGCACATTACCTAGAATAGTAAAAGGAAAAGAAAAGTAGGTGTTGAGTTCAGATCTTCCAATTATCACTGGATAAGGTCAGTGATTATAGGTGAAAATGAGAAATTAATTACTTGGCTTCAAATCGCGGTGAACGATGCCATTTTCATGCAGGTATTCCATAACTCGAGATAAGTCCAGCGCAAAACCAAGGGCGACCTTCCAATCCAGAGCCTCAGGACGAACACTCCATAAATACTTCTGGAGTGTACCACCTCTCATAAGCTCAGTGACAATCATCAAGCAGGGCTCCAATGTGGCACCAATGAACTATTTCAGTAAAAATCTTATCAGCGACCGAACTAAGGGAATTAATGCCAAAATATCTATGAATTTATCAACTCTTACAGAAGTTTGGAGAGTTAGAGAATTTAGATAAATGAGTAAAATAGATTTAAGTAGATGCAGCTTTAGATACATCTTTCTAGAAAGTAGAAGCCCACCAATGCAGGTCACATGGCACGCTATACAATTAGGCTCAATGAGATTTAGCAGATGAGTAAATAATGGTATTGTAACTTCATCCACAAGCCACTTTGGTTGGCAACAACAGACACATATACAATATATTTATGGTAAATAAAGGTCAATTTACATTAGGGCAGCCATAAAACCACTGAAAGGAAAACAGGAACCATAGGAATTACTATTAAACTAAAACCAGTTAAATTATACGGATCACACTAACTCATACGTGTTAAGCTTCTAAATTACCAATCAAAACCATGCATTTGAAGTAAATATTGTCTTGTTTAAAGTGCTTGTAAGAAAAATAATAAAAAAAAAGCAGTGAGAGAGCCTAAATTAAAGAACCATGAAACTCGTTAAGAGCGAGGATGAATCGGATACTTTTTTAGGAATGTTAGAGTTCCCATGTTAGGAAATCCGTGGACATCGCGACAACAATAATTGCTAGTGATGACATAAACAGAAACAATCCCTCTCACAATTATTGATTTGCTTATTCCAGAAAGTTATTGAAAGCCAATGTTAAACAATCATTAACGTGTTGATATCTTTTACGTAGAGAAATTTCGAAGAAAAGTTTGATGCAAAATACGTATACTAATAGGCAAATAAACACACAATATTTGAGTGTGATAAATTAGAACACCTTCACAACATTTCGATGTTTCATCTTTGATAGCAAAGTGACCTCCCTCTGAAACATTTCCTTTTGTTCAGGATGAACTTCTGATGTTCTTGCTGGCTGTATAATCTTCACAGCAACAGGCATGGAGTGGTACCTAAAACACACAGTCTCACTAAGGTTTAACACAACAAGATACAGGATAGAGAGTTCCTCAACCCTAGAACAAAAAACCATTAAGATTAACACATGCACGCAAAAAAGAAACGTTAAGAAAAGGCACTTTATGAATTCAAGTGCCAAGGACAACATATTTGAGTACATGTGACAAAAACAAAGGCTAGACAACAAAAACACATATAGAGCTGTCATTCTGCTCCCCATGGGGCAGATCTTAACTTATTAAACTATTCTAAATCTTGGTCACAACTTTGACTCAAGCTCTTTTAAGTGGTCGTTTGGGAACGTAGTTCAAACCACATAGACCATATTCCATCTTTTTTTTCTGCGGTGCAACCAAAAAACCTAAGCACGCATTCATCTTAAAAATCTTCTTTGGCAGTTTGTCTGTTAACTGTCAAGTGTTTTGAAACTATAAAGCAGGACCACTCTGAAACTTGTTGTTCCGTATTCTCTATTCACTCTTGATATAAAAGTTTATAATTTTTCTAATACACAAGTGACCCTTAACAATATTATTGCTTTTAAATTCCAAAAGAGACTTGTATAGATGAACCTTCCACCGAACTCAAGGATTGACAATACATAGTAAATGATAGAGCAGTGTCTCCTAATCAACACATGGGAGACATATACTATCTACAGCTAATCATTTCCCCTGAAAGCTCGTGATATTCTAAAACCTCGATTTCCACTATATGGTACCAAGCATAGACTAACTAGCGAAAGAACTGCAAAGGTATCTAGTTTAAGACCAATACAAATGATCTACAGAAATGCTACAGTGTTTCATCTTGTGATCTCAAGAAAGGAACAAAAAACTTGCGTGGGAGTTGCGGCAATGCCAATTTGCAGAAAGTGAGGCAGATTTTCTTCCTCGATACAAGATGAATTCGCCGCAATAACAATCCACGAATGTCTTCCACTAATGATTGTTAAGAATGAGTTTTTTGTTTAAAAAATATATATAGTGATTAAACAAATATTTTTATACCACGATTAAGCACGCTAATGCAAAAATACAAGTACAACAGCAACACATTTGAACAAGCTCAATTGTATCATATTAAAAAAAAAAAAAAAAAAGGTCTCTGCCACAAGAACAAGGAAGTATAAAAATCTATATTTTAGATTCTACTCCATAAAGTCAAAAAAAAAAAAGATGGCCATTGTATATTTCTACTAATAAATGTATCACCTCCACACCAGAGTCTGCAAATTTAATAAATTAAACAAGGGATCATTCGCCATCAAAGAGACAGAAACTTCAACAACAGCAACAACAAAAAGAACAAATCTTGAATTCACATTTGAAAAAAAAAATCCCTACTTTTTTCATTAAAAACACAAATAAAAAGTAAAAACCACCTTAAATCCCGACAAGAATCAAAGATTCCAATACTAAAGTAACACCATAAATAAAAAAAAAGATTAGAAAAATCAACAAAAAAAACATAAGAACTTGTCGAACTGAAGCGCATGCACACAATGTGAGTGATTAACCTAATCATCATCATCACCCAAAAAAAAAAAGTTTAAAAGGGACCCACAATCCTTTGCGGACGATGGAGTGGGGGCCTTCACCGAGGATTCTGCCAAGCTTGATGGCGCGAGAATCGATGAGCAAGTTTTGGTCGATGGTGAAGACGAATTCGTTGCTCTGAGGAACCGCTTCAGTGCAAGAGCTTTCGACGCTTCCGACGGAGTTCGACCATGCGAGCTCCTCGAACTCCTCCTCTTCCTCGGACACAACAACCGAATGCTGACCTTCTTGTCGTTCCTGTTGTTGTTGTTGTCGTTTGCGTTGTCGTTCCGCCATTGCTGGAGAAGAAGCTCTCCTTTGCAGTCAAAAAAATAAAATAAAAAAAAAATAAGAGAGAGGGGGAAAAAGACAGAGAAGTTGTACGGAGAAATGGGTTTTTCAAGAAAACAACAAAAAAAAGGGACAGAGAAGACAAAAGAGAAGGAAGAAGAAATCAACAAAAACAAATGTATTATTAAATAATGGGTGTTATCAAACTCAGAAGAAACTTGGGGGATAAGAATGAAGCCATTTTTTTTTGGAGGGTTTTTAAAACAATGGGGCTGTGAGGGAAACGAGAGGGAAACTTCAGGAAAATCTAAGTACATTTTTGGATTTTTTTTTTTTCCCTCTTTTAAGCGCATTGTAGGGTGGGATTCTCTGTAGTCGAGTGCATGGAATGTTAGGGTATAATACTGCCACGTGGACTTCAAAATGGATTTCGATGCTGTAAGTTGTGATGATGGATTATTATCGGTAAGTTTTGGGTCGAGTTTGGTGTGGATGCAGTTAGGATGTCAAGGGTTTATCTCTCTCTCCAAAATAGGTATCCAGCTTTTAATTAAATGGAATTATTCTCCAGGATAATGGAAGTCTTGGAGTCCGGCAAACTCGTATAATTAATTACAGCGTCAACATTGGGAGAACAGAGGGTGTTTAGGAAACTTAGATTCAAGTGCTATATTATAAAACTCTGGTATATTGTATTGTAAAATTTTCATGAAATATCATATTTTAAGTTTTGATTCACTTTTCAAACATCCTAGGAGTTTTTATTATAATTATTTATAAGGTGTTTGAGGTTGTATTCTAACCATAAAATTTTAACCACACACTTGTGTTATTATTGTGCACGATTGAAACTTTCATGCTGCTTGACAAGAGTGGCTTTAACTACTATATCAGTTATAAACAGTGTAAGCTCTCACATACTCCAATAAAAAAGAAAAAAATTGATACAGTGTAAAGCTCTCACATACTACAATAAAAACAATTTTAACCAATAATTTCTACTACCATACAAAACACCGTATTTATAGTTCTAATTTTTTTTCCAAACACTACATTAGTTTATAAGGTAAAAAAAAACTAAGAGTTATATATTCCGTTGTCAAGTTGCTAATCCAAATGATTTTGGTCGCTTAATTTAATTATGTGGTCAATAAAAAAAATTATGTATAAATGAATCGATTTATTAATTTGAGGGCGATATTTGCCTGAAAGACTTAGGTGAAGGTGTTAATGCTTCACCATACGCCGGTATACCTTGAGTTTTGATTGCTTACGTAATTCTATGTGGCGTAATATCATACGTCATAAAAAAATATTGATAAAAAAAATCTGTGTAAAGAGAAAAGGAAAAAGAAAAAAGAAAAGAGTAAAGAGAAAAGAGAAAAGAGAAAAACAAGTTGAATAATTGGATGGTTATTTTTGACGTCACATAATTTGGACAGTAACATACGAAGAACATTATTTCAGAGAAATTTGGCTGAAGAAATTATAAATTGCAAACTCTAATTATCTTTTTTCGTATTGATACATCAACATCATCAAATAAACACACAAGGAAAAAAAAAAAAACCTACCATTTAAAGTATTTTATTTAGCAAAAAAAAAAAAAAGAAAAAGCCTGTATACAAAGGTCCAAGAACATATGTTGAACAAGATTGGATACGATTTGTACCACAAAATCAAAAAATCTTGAATAAAACAGGCATCTAACATGCCTAATATGTTGTACGTCTTTGCCTAATATGTATGGATAATGGATCTAATTAGAAGACGACATTTTTGCATGAAAATAGTACAAGTTGAGTGGTGCTCATGAACTTAAATTATTCCAGTAGCAACATTCTTAATGGAATTCAACTGGAATACATAAATATAACCAATGAGTAGATCAACTCGCCTGTGTAGTACATTAGAGGAAATTTTATCAACGGAAACAATTAAAAATTACATTAAGCCATTCGAAAAATAGGTTATATCTGAGAGTTGAAAAAATACTATAACATATGAGAGATAGCACGGTTAAAATAATAATTTCAACCGAAGCTGCTCAACAATTTACGTAACAAATATTTAAATGTAATATTTTTTAAAATATTTAATAAATCACACAATTACGTAGTAAATTATTATAATTTTTTGTTACTTGTAAGATATTTTAAATGTTTTCTTATATTTTAAGATGACTGGTAAGATTATGCCACATGCTAATCTCATGAAACTTTTATATGTGATTAAGTAACGTTTCGCATTAAATTGGAGCGAGTGTGAGTGTGTGTGTAAACATATATATAAGAAAGGTCTTCAATCCAACACTTATATATATCTTGTTTTTGTTTATAAATGTAACTTTGTTCATGTGTATTTATATGTGTCGGATCATATCTATTAAATGTTGTATACTAACAAATTAAAAGTTATACAAATACACGAACAAAGTTACATTTACGAACGAAAGAAGTTATATACAATTGATTTGCCTGGATCTATATATATATATATATATATTGCTAAAAATAATGAAGAGAGCATATATGATCTCACAAGCATCTTCGTCTACCTAGAGGAATCTAGCTCTTCCAAGCAGTACTAACTACTAACGAGAGTTTGCGGGAATTATGTAAGACCATTGAATAATGGGTTATCTTCATTTCTATGTCGTGTCTTTTAAGGTTATCAAAACTTTATACTTTGTATTTTTAATTTTAAAACTATTATATCTTTATATTTTAAAAATTTATGTTACTTATCTTTTTAAACTCAAAGTTTAATTTTTTTTAATAAAATATCTAGATATCCTTTATATTTTGAAAAATTTAGCTTCTCTCAAAAATTTTTAAATGTATTTTTAAGTTTTTTTAAGGATGTTTAGGTCTTTTATAGTTAAAATTAACTATTGACTGAGAAAAATATAAATATTTAACATGAATTTAAAATGTGAATATATAAAAGTGTCAAAGTTTAAAATACAATGTACGTTTTATCTATAGCCTTTAAATGCAGGGCATAAAAATAAAAATTTCCGTGCTGTGTATAAATGAAAAAATTTAACATAAATTTAAAACGTGAATATATAAAAGTGTTAAAGTTCAAAATACAAAATACCTTTTATCTATTACCTTTAAATGCAAGGCATGAAAATGAAAATATTTCGTGTGTGTGTGTATATATTATTGGACCTTTATGCAGGAACCAATTAAGCCCCTGCCTGTATGTGAAAAGCTCAGTGGTGGACACTTTTTTTTTTTGGGTGGAAGTCGTAGACACAAACTTTAGGCAACATAAATGAAACTTTTTATTCCCTATAATTGTATATATGCAATTTCAATCCCTCGCCATGGCTTTAATCTCATGATTAACTATGGTAAAAATGTTCTCAATCACTATATGTGTGGGCATGCATATTTAATAACTAAAGTGATGATATCTGTGAGTTGTGACAGTAAAAAATATGTTTTTGGAAGATATTTACATTAATATGTGCTCAAGATCTTGCACTATATACATGTGTGTGTGTATATATATATATATTTATAATCAGCATTCCAATGTATTTCTTCTTTTAAGTCAGACGAACTATATTTTTTAAACCTCTCTTTGAAACCAAATTGTTGTTTATTCTCAGACTGAATCTTTACGTTAAATGTTCATAACAATTAACTTTTATTTTATTTTAACAAGTCGTTTTTTAAGAGGTAATGCAATTATAACTCTTAAAAGTTACAACTCAGTGAAAAAGATAGAATCAAAACCTTTAAACATCGTCTCTACTTAATTAAGTCTTTTTCGAATCTGCAAGCATACCTAATTAACAAATAGGCTTAGACCCTTTTTTGAGGCTCAGTCATGTAGACCTTTTCTCAAAATTGAAGGAATGCTCCTGCATATTTTCCATCTCTATTGAGTTTGATCATGCATGGCATATTTCTTCCTCTCAAAATGTCAATCCATATCAACCATACAATATCTAACGAGCCATTACAGACTAAAGTACCGGAAGGTCTCCTCTTAAATCCATCCCCATTGTGCACATGATACATTGTACTACACCTATAAGTGTGCTGGTATAATTGTACCATGTGTGTGTGTGTATATATATATATATATTTAATAGGCAAAATTTAACTTAGAGGTGGTTGTATACAAGGGACTATATAGGACACTCTGCAATGATTGTTCAGTTGTCAAGAAAATGGATAAGGATATACATTGTACAATCTGAAGCCTTTTGCAAGACATGCATTGAGTCACGAACTCTATATAGTACAATAAGCACGAAAAATAATGGCAAACAGCATCACCATGCCCTTCTGTGGCTTGTCTTTTCTATATTTTTATCATTACCGACATAGAAATATTTAAGGTTATAATTTTCATTAGTGAACAAAAAAATATTTAACATGGTCAAGTTTTCACTATTTTTAATGAGAACCAAATCTTTTACATATTTTTTTATAAAATTTAAATTAATACGTTATTTTATATTCAAATCTTTAATTCAAATTAATGTTTCCAAACAAGTTTTTGACAAACTTCGTTTATATCAATAACGCTAAAAAAAATGGCAAGTGGGTTGATCAAATTGCATATTGGCACATTGCTGATCATGTACCGTAATCAAATCTTGTTATCATGTATTCAAACAAAGCCCTCTAAATAACAAGAACAATATAATCATAGTTAGGTAAGTAAAGATATTACCTTTCTCCTTAGCAACTTGTCTCATTGGTTGAAAATGGATAGTCCACAGAGTTTTTCATCCTTTTGTGGAACTTAAATACCTTATATTATATTGTCGTGCACATTGTAATTTAGTTAATTAATTCCAAGTCCAATGACTAACTGTTTGTATACACAGCTAAATATTCTACCGTTTGGTTAAAGTTTTCTTGGAAAACTTGATACTCACACAAAAGTGTGTGTCAAAGTCAATACTTTTTTTTGCTGGATTTCAAACTCATACTTAAGTACCATACTCGTATAAGAGAGTGACATTTGTATCAATGAGTACCATATAAGTTTCCAGTCCAATATTATCTTAATTATAATACATATATAAATATAACTTGATAGACGTAACTATGGTACTACATTTTTATTAAATTACAAGATCAGGCCAAATGTACTAGTACAATAACGATTATCATGTGACTAGTTGTACAAAATTCTGCTGAAAGCAAATTTTTTTTTTTTTTTGAAATGTGTTCCACACAAAAGATATGCAAATTATATTCTAGGAGTTGCAGGTTAATTAAATTAGTGAGTTGATTAACAGTTTTAGCAAGGTAACGAGTATAAAGGGTTGGAGTTCGGATTAATATTTAATGGCTAGAGATAAGTTTCAAGTAGTTTTAATCAAAAGTCGTGCACATTAGAAAAAAAAAAAATATATATATATATATATATTGATCAAATATATATATATAATTGCAGATTTTCAAATTATTCAGCTTAGTAGAAGGTACATAAAATTTATCCTCACTGATCTTCAAATCTAATATTTTTCCAAGAGTTGTAGCATTGACAAGAGGCAATTTCATTTACTAATATACTATTTACATTAGAATAAGTTCTAAAGAAATTTACATTAAAATAAGTTCTAAAGACTAAACAGCACTAATGACCATAAATCTCCAATCCAATGTTCTAGTCAAAAGGCATGCAAGTCATATAGAAATTAAGCCAATAAAAGATAAATAAAAAGTTTTAGTCAAGCACGCTAAAACTAGGTAGCTATAGTTCTAGATCATAGACATTAAAAGAAAACGATATAATTACAAGATTACATAATATTTATCACTATATCTACACATTACTAAAAATTACTCCTAATAATCACTACTTCACAGGTACAAATTCGCCCACTCAATCCCATGAATGTAATTGTTCTCGGCCGCGCAGAACATGTTGTCATACACTTCAGAAACCACCCCAAATTCCCCAAAGAAAGGCGGCTCCACGGCCTCCATGGTCAGCGACGAGCTCGGACTGTTGCTCGACACGCCCTCGGCGCGCTCCGCCAGCCGCTGGATCTCCTTCTGAGCATCCATTAGCTGTTCCTTGAGTCGCAGCACCTGCACCATTTGGCGCCCCCAAAAGGAAAAGTGCCTTAGCAAATAGACCCACTTGGAGAAAGAAAGAACGAAATAATTAAAAGACCATATGTGGACAGAGTCAAATTAGCAAAAGTATATGGAGAACAAAATCAATATTTATGGTGGGCCATTCCCACGTGGGAGCCTCACGTGCTGTCCCTTGAGGTGGGCCTTAGAGAAGCCCAACACCAACCACTTTAAAACAACATTGTACGAACCCCCTGGAGGACCGGAACTACATAGTGCCTTTTGCTGCCCAATGAGGTGGCAGTAAGCTGTTCCTTGTCAAAAAATTTTCCTACTTTTCGTGTTTGTTTATAGACAAAGCCCAACAAGATGGCATGGCTTTCTTCGAGCCCAGAGCTCATGCACGTTCATGTGTGGTGGGCCACATTTTTTATTTTATTATTATTTTTTTTAAGGATAAGGCTTATGAAACTTTAGGACATTTGTAAGTAACTTAACCATTGAGATGAAATATTATTTTATTTTTTCTTTTTTCCCATGTATTTTAAGAAATAGAACAGTGACGTGTTGTAGAATGAGGGAAAAAAGGGTAAAAACCCATGTTAAAACATGCTTCCAAAATTTGATACTTCTATATGATCTAGCCAGAGAAATAACTCAAAACACTTTCCTATTTTATATTTATATATATATGTGTGTGTGAAAAAAGTAAACTAGTATATAGCGGAAAAATGAAGGCTTTGCCTTTGAAAAGTAAACTAGTGGAAAGTGAGAGACAAAACAAGGCACGTTTAAAAAAATAACAAATAACGAGTGAGAATAACTGATATCAAACAAAATGTCTATATATATATATATATAATACAGGAAAAAAAAACAAAAATAAAAGCAAAAAATTAGAAGAGAAGAGAGAGCGAACCTCGGATTCAAGACGGCATTTCTCGACGACGACGTTGTCATGCATTTTCTTCAAGCTTGAGTATTCTTCCTCTAGCTTCTTGTTCTTCCAGCGGGCCCTTCGGTTTTGGAACCAGACGGCGACTTGGCGAGGATCGAGGCCGAGTTCGGAGGCCAAACGGTCCTTTCTTTCCGATTCCAGCTTGTGCTCGTTTCCGAAGTTCATCTCCAGCAGATTCACTTGCTCAGTGGTCAGCTTTCGCTTCTTTGCCGCGGCTGCACCGCCGCCCTCGCCGCTCTTGTTCTTCTTTCGGCGGCGTCGGGGTTTCGGTTCGCCTGTGAGAATTAAAAAAAAACTAGTTTTTAATTAAGCTCATTGTAAGGTGTCAGCGGAAGCGGAGCTATACACACAGACGAGAAAAAAACGTAAAAGGAGTTTTCTTGGTTTTTTTTTTTTTTTTCTGATGAAGAGACAAACCTTGTTGAGCTGCTATTTGGGTGTAGACACCCGTGTAGAACTCAGAAATTAGTGCCATATGGTCTTGGTCAATTTGGTTGTTCATGTTGACTGTCAAGTGTTGTTTCTTTCTCTCTCTTCTTTTTTTCTTTCACTTTCTCTCTCTTTCTCTAGTTTCTTCTCTCCCTGTGGCTCTCAAAAATATGAGTGAATGTATTGAGTTGTGTTTGTTCACTGTTGAAGGCAGTGAATGGCTTGGGAGAACACCCACGGACCATTTTATAAGTGGGAAAATGAGATTAGGTGTCCTCCAACCATTTTTGTTCTCGAGAGAGAAAAAAAAAAAGTGAATTTAGTAGATAGTGATTTTACCAAAATGCCCCCCCAAGTTTGTACATAATTATGCTTTGGAATATGTCATCAATATCTTGTTGTGTATTTAAATCCAAAAACATTGCATACATATTTTTTCTTTTTTTTCCTCTTTTTTTAATGTTTTCCTAAAACATGCATGAGAGTATGTACACACGTCTCTATATATAGACTATATACTTTACTCAAATGAGGCATGATTATCCATGAAATTTTGGTGACACACGTAATGAATTAATTCCCCACCAAAAGCTCTTACTAGTGTACATATTGTCACGTCCCAAAAGAGCTCTTGTTGAGAGGTGGGCAGCACAGGACTTAAGTACTGCTTTTCGGTCCTTTATCTAGCCGATGTGGGACTTTTTGGATGTTACACCCTCCTCCACCCAATCACGTGACGCCCCCGTCACGGATCGGCTCCCCTGAGGGTCCCATTGGACCATGGAGAATCCACACAACAGGCAGTACCTTTCTCTGATACCACTTGTCACGTCCCCAAAAGAGCTCTTTTGGGACGTGACAATATGCTGTGCAAAAATGAACAAGATTTTTCTTAATTTGTTTGCGAAATTCGGATCGTGTCCATGTACAGGGGAAAAGAAAAGGCAATGGACTGCTTTGATGGATAGCGAGGAGGCAAGTTGCAAAAAAACCAAACTAATTTCTATTTAAGGATAATCACAATGGATAATGAATAGAAGGACTCAAACGAGTCTTCATATGTTACTTATGTTGTTAAGCATCTAAACAACTTTTCAACCACTTTCTTGAATATAAAAAAAAATAAAAACAAAAAAGACACAATTTTACAAGTGACAAAGTGGTGTTACAGAATTAGATAGCACAATTAGCTCAAGTGATATTGGTATGAATGCTAATTGAAGAAGGTTCTTGTGGACCATAGTTGAAATAAATTAATTTATTAAACAACCAAGAGGGTTGCAACCCACCCTAGGAACAGGAATTATGGTTGGGTTAGGCTTTCCTGATCAGGTAATTAATTAAAAAAAGAGAGGGTCATTATGGTATTGAGGAGAAAAAGTGCCCCAAAAAGCTAATAACCCACTCACAAAAAAAATTAAAAAAAGGGGATTGGGGTTGGGATCCCAAACCTGACCACCTCGAAGTCAATAAACAATCTTGTACGGTTGGCCTCTGGATTTGGACATGTAAGTCACTTTTGTTGTCCAATTGGGTGGTATTCTGCTTTAATTTCTATGTCTATATACTCTATACTACTACTAGTACTATATTACCACTCTTTCTAGCCAAGCCGCCTTTGATTTAACCTTATAAGCTTAGCTTTGGCTTTATATAATAATAATTAAAATATATTAATGTAGCTCCCATGCGTGGCTCGAGATGGGTGAAAAATGTGGGGTGACCCCATCTCTCTCCAAACTTTGAGCTTAGCTTTTCCTCAAATATGACCATGCTGTGATTACGTACTGTTGAAGGAATCAAAATTTAGAATATCACCTTAAGAGATTTTCTACGGTAGAACTTGAAAAGATAAACTTTTATTAGGTTTACATTTTTTATAAGGCGTTTGGCATTTTAGTTTTAATTTATCAGTTCTTACGGTAAACAATATAAAGCTTTAGCAATTATAGTAAAAATTAAAAAATTGATACAGTCTAAAGCTCTCACATATTGTGATTCTTAAATTTAAAATTTTAGTTATAATTGAAGTATCAAACGGCTTATCAGTAGTTAAATTTATATAAAAAATTACCTAACCAGAGTTTATGGTTAGAATCGCACACTATTTATATGAGGTTCTAATATAGAAGAACCCATCATCTTAACCGAAAAGTATTATATTTATGGCTATGTTTTTCAATTGTGAGATCTGTATCAGTAATTGTTCGTTTTGTATTTTTTTTATTTTTAACGTGATTTTAATCAAATTTAACAATAAAACAAAAAACACTATTTAGTATTTACCTGAAGAAGGAAGAAAAATGGAAATGGAAGTACTATAACTTCTTTTATGCATCAAGAAATATCAAAGTTGTTACAAACAATATAGGAATTATTTGATCTCCCTTTTTGCCATGTTTCACAATATTATATCCTAATCAGAAGTCTTTTATTAACAAAAGGACTTTTTCTACACAGGTTTTTACTAGTGGTGATTTGCTTAACACTTGATTAAAAAAAGGGCTCCCTCTTTCTACGAACCAAGTATGTGAGTGCGTGTGAGCAAGGAAGAGAGAAACTTAGAAAATTTAGGAGTGTGATTGAGGGCCATATATGCCGCTGAAGATGCGTCATTGTTGACGTCTTTTGCTTTCCACTTATTTCTCTCTTTGGTTTCAAAGAATATATACATACATATATATATATATATATGTTATCCTGCCCCTTTTTCTACAATATGGTTTTAATTTATCTCTCTAGTAGTAGCATTTTAATACAAATTATACCTACTAAAGTTTTGGTTACACAAACATGTGGACAATGCAACTTGGTCGTCTTAAAATTTATGGCAAAAGTTAGACATATAGTCAAATTTTACTAGTCACATTGAAATATAGCAAAAAATTAAAATATTTTACAAATAGCAAAAGTTAAAATCATTAAAGTAATTACTATGTCATTTTGTAGTATAAAACATGTACATCGTTATAATAATTAGGATGTAGCAGTTTCTAAAATATTTTTAAGAATTTGCTGTATTAAAACTATAATCTCATAAATCTACCATGTAATGTAAGTTTTAGTCCAAATTTGTAAATGACATGTCACACCCCGGAGTATAGGAGGTGACGTGGCAGGTTAATTAAGTTGATTAAGTAGAAATTTAGTTAAACATGAGTTTTAGAATTTAAATTAATTATGAAAATATGAAAATTTTAGAACCTTTTTAAAACAAGCATTTATATTAATTAAACAAATAAGAATATCAAAGTGAATAATAAGAAAGTAATAAAGAAATGAGAAGAAACGAGAATGGGTCCTACTGACTCACATCTTATGCACACACACGGTACTGACAATATTATATTACAACCACAATCCAAAAAAGGAAAAGAGTTAGAATATTGCATGCCTTGATTTTATAATTTAAATAGCCTACTGAATTCTTCTAGTGCTCTTGTGTCTTGTCTGTAGATTCTTCTCCGATCCTAAGCTGATATCCACCTAGAAGGGGGGAAAGTTTTAAAACAAATAAAACATGAGCGAAAGGCTCAGTAGGACTATATTTTTAGACACATTTAATTTCAAGAAAAATTTCATTATTTAAGAAATTAATCAGAAAATAGACTTAATCAAATGAATAAATAAAATCCATAAAAATTATTCTTACCAAAATCGTTTATTGGTCGACCAGAAGGAATTTCATTTTCTTTTCCCTAGGTAAACCTGTCACGCCCCGGAGTACGGGAGGTGACGTGGCGGAATATTTAGATTAATTAAAAGAGAATTTAATTGAAATTAAGAGTTTAAAAATCCAATTAAGCAAGAAATAAGGAAGATTTTCCACCACATTTTATAAAAGAAGGTACAAATATTAAGCAAATAATAATAATTAAATAAAAACCGCGAATATGGGTTCCACAACCCACAACTTGTGCACACACATGGTTCTGACAATATCACAAATACAATTACAGTCCAAGTACAAATAAAGTTGAGTCTTACATGCCTTGATTAATAAATACATAATGTAAATAAATTCTCCTATTGCTCCTGAGTTCGGTCCGAAGAATCTTCTCCAAACCTAAATGGGAAACCACCTAGAAGGGGGGGGGAAATTTAAAACAATAAAACGTGAGCGAAAGGCTCAGTAGGACTAAGTTTTATAAAATAATTTAATACAAAGAAACATAACATTATCAGGAGTTATACAGAAAAGGAACTTGAATAAATAAATAAATAAATTGAGTAGAACCGTTCTGACACAGAACAGTCTACTCGTCAAATCAAAACACCAGTTTACTTTTACCTAGGCAAACCATGAAATCACCACCGTAGTGGCCCAGCTGGGTTTCGGGACCTGCCCCCAAGGTCGATCACGACCCGATCTCTGATATGGCATCATGCCTTAGTGTTCATTATCATTATCATTCAAAACCCAATTACCGAGTGTTGTCAATTACATTCATTATGAAATTCATTTCATGTCACGGTATATTAAAATATAACCGATAAAACCATTTCCAAACAACCGTTGAAAACATTTTGATAGAAATCCTTTTCAAAGCCAAATCATTTCAAAACCAGGCTACCAAAGAAATAGGATAGAAGTCCTACCTCAGTACTCGTGCCGGTACCCCACACCGTAATCCCGATCCGCTATACGTTAGCTCCACGGAACCACGAACAATCCTAGATACAAACTAAGTCGATCAATATCTAGTTCGAAACATTATATGTTACTAAATCATTTCATGATGTCCTAGTGTGCCATTTGTATCATTAAAATCATCCTATAAGGTTGGGATTTAAATCAGGGTTCAAAACAGTGAAATCGGATAAAAATCACAAAATTTTCCATGCCTCGGTCGGCCTGCCGGACGCCCTGCTTCGGCCTGCCGAACTGCACAGTTCGGCCTGCCGAAAACAAGGTTCGGCCTGCCGAACATTTCCCCAGATTCGGCCTGCCGGTCGGAAGAACACCGGCCTGCCGATCATCACTCCGGCCTGCCGAACATGAACTTCGGCCTGCCGAACTGGGAAGATCCAGAAATCCCAGCCACGGGTTTCTCGATCCCCAAAATCCAAATCTTGTTTCTAACCTGTTTTTCTCAAATCCCAGGCATGAAAAACAACTATAATTGATAGAAAAACATTCTAGAACATGTTTGGGATCATTTAAACAACATTTAAACTCAAAATCTTCAAAAATCCGAAAATGAGAAAAAGAGGAGAAAAATGAAAATCTTGAATCCAATCCGTTTTTCTTCAATCTAAGCTTAGATTCTAGTTGTTCTAAGCTCATTTAACACAAATCCACGGTTTTCTAAGCTAAAACAAACTTAGATTTCAAAAACACACAAAATCAAAAATTTTGTAAAAAGTTTAGAAATTTCGAATCTAACCTCGAATCGAAGCTTCAATCCGCGTTCTCGGTCGCCGAATCACGTCCCCGAGCTTCCTCCTTGCTGTTCCGAAGCTTGGATTCGAATGGAAATCAAAATTTTTTGAAAGAGATTGAGAGAGAGAGAGAGGCTGCCGAGAGACCAAGAGAGAGGAGAGAGAGAGAGCTCGTGAGAGTGAAGAGAGAGAGAGAGAAGAGAGAAATAAATAGAGAAAGTCGGTGGGCGGTTTTACTGTGCGAAAACCATGTGCCGCCCACGGTTTTGTAAAACAGAGTATTTTTAACATTTTACAAATTGTTGTGTTTTAAAACTCAAAACATCATTTTAAATCAATAAGAAATCTTTTGAACACATCAATTTAACAAAACAACCAAAAACTAAAAACCCAACCAAATAATCTAATTAAAGTTAAAACTTTAATTATGGCACACTAATTCATCATTTACATTACATTAATATTAAATAAATTTCGGGACGTTACAAAACCACATATATAACACTACTGTAGTGGCTCAGCTGGGTTTCGGGACCTGCCCCCAAAGTCTTACGCTACACGACCCGATTCTGATATGGCATCATGTCCTTATAAGTATATATATATATATATATATATATATATATCTCTTTTTTATTTGTTCAAAAGTCTCATTTTACCGAGTATAGTCATTTACATTCATTATAAGGTTTATTATGAAAAATTCACCTCAATCTACTATTCATGAAAACAGTCAATAAAAACCTTTTCTAATCATTCATTGAAAACATTTGATAAAAATCATTTTTGAGGCCAAATCTTTAAATAAAAAAAAAAAGGTTACCAATGAAAATGGGTAGAAGTCCTACCTCAATTCTCGTACTGGTGTCCCACATCGAATTCTTGGTCCGCTATATGTTAGCTCCGCGGATCCCCGAACAACGTTAATTGTACAATAACTAAGTCTATCAGTATCTAACTTAAGATATTTTATGTTGCTAAATTATTTCATGGTGTCCTAGTGTACCATTTGTATTTATAAAATCATTTTATAAGGTTAAAATTTCAATCGGGGTTCAAAACAGTAAAAATAAATGAAAAATCACAAAATTCCACCATGCCCAGTCAGCATGCCAGTCACCTTGGTTCGGCCAGCCGAACTTTGCAGTTCGGTCTGCCCAAAAAACCAGGTCTAGTAATTTTTCCAGGTTCAGCCTGCTGGACGTATGAATCCGGCCTGCCGAACTGGAAAATTCTAGAAATTTTCAGGCACGGGTTCTCGACCTCCAGAGCCCAAATCTCAAATTTCAACCTGTTTTCTCAAATCCCAAGCATAAATAATGATCATTGTTGAGGGTGAGCTCGGCGCCACCGTCGAGAAAATAAACTTCGACGGTCGTCTCATAAGCTTGGCAGAACTTCAGTAAAGCTTGCTTTAGCCCCCCGACACGACGCACGGCCCCCCGAGGTGCCTTTCGAGGCCTCCGAGGCTACACGCCATGAAGGCTGCCATCTCGAAATATACATTAGCTCAGGTCGGGTGATTGTTACTCGCAGGCAGGCTGCCACTTGCTATTATAGGCCAACACGAAGCAGTCAACTCATCGTCCGATGGAGTCCAATCCGTCAGACGAGGGACATGACACTTGTCACCTACTGCTTGACACACGTTGATGTGACACCCGAGTCATGAGTAAAACCCACCTTACACCCAATCCAAGTAGTGGCCTATAAATAGGATGCATTTATGGCATTCTAGAGGGAGATTTTTCCTTCCCACCTAACTGGCTGCCGCCTTCTGCCGAGCAAACCCTGCCTTGAGCATCGGAGAGCTCTTGTCTGTCGACTAACCTGTCTATTGCCTCCGAAGCGTCGCTCCTCTTGTTGCAGGTGCGTCCGACCGGGCAGAGGCGGATCGAAGGAGAGTCAGACCGTGCGCAGCCATATGTGGTGCTAATCCGACGCCGGATTACGGTAAGCATCAACAATCATAGTTGATAGGAAAATATAGTAGATGACTTTTTAATGCATTAGAACAAGATTTACACAAAAATCTTGAAAAATCCTGAAAATGGCGAAAAATAGAGAAAAATAAAAAATCTTAATTTAAATCCATTTTTTTATCAAACAAAGCTTAGATTCTAGACATTCTAAGTTCCTTTAACCTAGATTGATGGTTTTCTAAGCTCAAATAAGCTTAGATTTCAAAATACAAGAAAATTTAAAAAGTTGAAAAAAGTTTTGAAATTCAAAAACTAACCTTGAATTCGAGCTTCAAATCGTGTTTTTGATTGTTCAATCATGTCCCCAAGCCTCCAATCTGTTAATCCGAAGCTCAGGCTTGATTTTGAAACTCAAAATTTTGAGAAGAAAAGAGAGAGGAGAGAGGCGAGCGTGAGAGGAAGAGTGAGTGGGTGAGAGAGAGCTGAGTGAAAGAGAGAGAGGGAGAGTTGCATAAATAGAGAAAGAGGAAAGGCAGTCTAAGAAAAAAGGAAACCATGTCCGCGCATGGTTTTTATAAAGTAAGGACTTGTTGGTCATTTGAAAATTTGTTTTGTTTCAAATATTAAAAATACAAATAAAAATAACTCAAAATGATTTAAAAATCTATTTGATTAGGAAAAATAATTACAAAACTCTTAGATTAAAATTAAACCATAATTTGACACACTATTATACTATTTTTCTTACTAATATTACTTAATTAATTTTAGGGCGTTACATGACATATTGTCCAAATAATATTGTGTAGATCATGATGAAACACAAGTAGTGATTAAAACTTGAAAAAAGGCCTATAAGAGATCTAGGATAATTATAAATAGATTGTACATTAAAATTTAAAAGATTAGGGTGGGTTATTTTTTAAGACTGAAATTATTCAAAGATGATATGTTTTGTTAAATTGATCCGAAGAAAGATGGAAAAGAAGAAGCAGGAAGAGAGGAAAATTTTGCAAAAGAGCTAGAGCTTTCATTCATTCTCAGGTCCTCTTTTTGTAGATAAAGAATAGTGACGAATTAATTAATTAATTAATTAAAGTTAAATTATTTCCCTTGTTTTCCGCCCAGTCAAACATCATATGTCGCTTTCTAATCAATTAACCTCTTTTCTTTTCTTCTTCTCGCATATTTGTTTCGATTGGATGGTGAATTGGAAGTATAGCTAGGTGGAATGTATTGTGGCTATGCCATTTTATCCCCGGGAAAGTATATTGACAGGGAAGCCACGCTCCACTTTGTGTCTCCTAAAAAAAAAAAGAAAAAAAAAGATTAATCAGGAGCTGAAAGTAATAATACTATTTTTAAAAATATATATATATAATAAAACCTTTGGCAATTTTTTTGATCAATACTAAAAATATAATCTTTATTAGGTGTCTATGTTTTAACCGCCAGATTTAAAAAAAAAAAAAAGATTTTGATAGAATCCGATGGGGTGAAAACATGAATTATATCAATGGGTTAAAAAAATACCTTTGTTAGGTATCTATGTTTTAATTGTTAAATTTAAAAAAATTAAGATTGACAGATTTGACGGGTGAAAACGTGAATTATGCCAACGGGGTCCCAATGAAGAAAGGCGGAAAAGCTAGTTGAAAGAGAGAAAAGGTGCTTTTCTCAGCGATTTTCTAGGCATCCGAACACGAAAAAGTTAACATCCTCACAATGTAAGGTCCAGGGGTTAACCACATATATACATGTAAAGACTTATCAAACGACAAGAGAGATGTTGGGACCAAGTTGGTTATGGTACTTCACAGGCTCAAAAGTCTACCTCGTCTACATCAAGTCATCCTCATGCCCACAATGGTAGAAAAAGAAGCATCAAGTGCATTCTATCATTGCATTTCAAGGTATAATAGAAAAATAATAATAAAAAAAATAAAAAATAGTTACTGGATATTTTGAGAAAGTACCTTTCTTCATGTATTATTCACCGTTTGTTTTTCACTTCAGTTGATTTCCTCTATTATTTTTTATCTTCTACTTTACATTTAGAATGCACGTCTAATTAAGGGTATTAATCTCTATTGTGATTCATTGCTCATATTGAACTTGTAATGCCAAAAAATGTATAAATGAAATCCACTTTTTCAAAAGAAAAAAAAAAATTGAATGATCAACTGGGGTCTACTAATCAATTAGAGTCTTTTGGATTAGAATGATATTTTTTCCTAATATGGCATATTTATTTTGGATAGTACTAGTACTAATATGTGACCGCAAGTTGAAGTCATTCCCTTATTCAACAAAAATCACATGGGGCAAAAATGAAAAAAAAAAAAAAAAAGACAGGAACACAAGAAGAACCGTTGGAATGCAAGTCATCCCAAAAGTTGGAAAAGGAAAAATGAGAATTGATTTCAAAGTGATCGTTAGTTGGGAAACAAATATTTGATCGCTATTTATTAGACATGAACCAATATTGCTTTTGAAAATTGCAATGCAGGGCATATATTTTTCTGTGGTATATAGTCTAGGTACACGAGTTACATATAGAGATATATTAATTATTTTCCGTGCTATTTTGGAAAATAAGTTGAAACTAAAAGCAGGCAAAAGAAAGCATTGTTAAAAACTTGGTGGGAACCACAAAACCATAGTCTAAACCAGGGGTGGAGCTACACAAAGAGGAGGGTGGGTGACTATCCCTTGAACTTTTTTTCTTTTAATATTATATATAAAATTTTGTAAAAATTATATTTTATCCCTCTTGAAATTATACTCCGTTTTTTTTTAAATTATGTTTCGTTCTTCCTTAGATTCTATATCTCTCTTCGTTTAATTTTTTTGACAATATTAGTATACATTCGCCTCTTCTGACTAATTATTTTTGACTCCGTCTTTGTTGGCTCTTGCATAAAATGTTTCATCAGTTTTTGTAGATGAACATGCACAAGGCTGCGATAAAAATAGCATGATTACAACAAAGCTAATCCTGAAAGTAATTTCAAGCCATAATAAAGCAAAAAGATAAAAAATACAAAATAAAAAAGAATAGACAAGAAAAATTTAAAGTCTCCCCCAACACTGGATTCCTTTTTTACCGTGGAAGAAATGAACATTGAACATTGGCTTGGACTCAAGCCAGCTACAAGTCAACGAAGAAAAGCTTTTTTTAGCAAGCTAAAATCTTTTTATTCTTATTTTTATTATTTTTGGTGGGGTTCATACTTCTTCATACATATATATGTATATATATATATAGAGAGAGAGAGAGAGTGCTTGTGTGAGAGACAAAAGAATGATAATGAAGACATGTTCAAAGCCAAGGAGAGGCACATGGGTGGAAGGAAATTTCATTTACGCGTGTCTAAACCCCATGTAATGCTCACGCAGGGACCACACATTCAATCCATCCACGCGTACAATTCCCATTGATGCTGACAGTTTAATTGACCTGCCCACCAATAAAAGACTCCAAGTGTCCCTGTTTAGACCACCCCAAACTCAACGGTAGCCGCCATATTGTGAGGCCACGTAAGTCATTACATGCTCATTTTTGTACAGCCCCGCGGCCTTGGACAACTTGCTTTCTCGACTTGTCATATAACCTTGTTATGGTAACGAAAAAATAATTTGAATTTGAATAGGATAAGATCAGTTGTAAATTTAGCAAAAAAAGAAGATAAGGTGATGAGTAAAATTATAAGATGTAATGTATGAAAGAAACGATATTGATCTCTCTTTTTTTTTTTTTTTTTTTTGGCTCTTCTCAGGATTATACGTACGTTTTTTCTTCACCTAAAAAGACCATATATGTGGACTTTCACTTTCCGAGTTTGAAATGTCCTTCAAAGTTGTTTTAGGCAAATGCAAGTGAATCAACCTGCATTTTTTACTTGTTGTGCAGTACCTGCCCATGTGTATATGACAATATCATTCAAAACCTGCAAAAAAAAAAAAAACTATATAACGTGTAGGCTTATTGATTAGTTGGGTTTTGGCCAATTGGAGCCTTGGGAGAATGACAATTCCAAAATCAAAAGTTTCGTTATTTTTATATCAGTCTATTTGATTTTAGTTGATTTTAGTATCCTTTTTTGATGCCTATCTTTGTCATATTAGATATTTTTATAGAGTGTTTAGAAAGTGTGGTTAGAACTGAAACTTTTAAATTGAAAAATATAGCTTGTGAGAACTTTACAATATACCTCATTTTTTCTTATTATTGTAATATGTGAGAGCTTTATATTGTAACGATAAAAAATTTTAGTTAGACTCAATGGCGGAGCCAGAATTTCTTCTTAGTGGGAGCACTATGTAAGATTAAAAAGTATTTTATTGAATATATATTGCAATGATGGAGTGAGACATAATTATAATTTTTCTTGTAAAATAAGGATACAACAACAACTTTCAATTACTTTGTGAAGACACAACAACATATTTTAGTTATTTTGTAAGGGCACAAAACTATATTTCAATAATTTTATAACGGTACTACAAAATAAAGACATAAGTAAAATTTTGAACTATAAAATAAAAGTTAAAATCTATATTTTAGAAAATGAGTGAGGGCATGCATTAACACTTAGCTCCGTCAGCAGTTAAAATTGATTTTGTTAAACGATCGTTCTAATTTTTGTTTTATCTTTTCAATCACACTCATACCCAGAATCAAATTATTTTTTAAATCATAAAGGCCTGATAAAAATTTTTGCCTAAGGCTAAAGCCTCACACTACCCTTACTATATTTTTGAACATTAAATCCAGTAAAATCGTATTAAAATAAAACATATGTAAAATCCAAAAAATCTGATAAAAGACTTCACAGTGAAAGATACATTATACACTACCGCATGATTTTTAACGGTTCAAGTCCCTTGTCCACTTGCTAATAATTGCGATGTTTTTCTTTTAAGCAAAAAGTCACAGACATTATAAGTACAAACGGATAAAAGAATGACACAGTTACTCTGAGCTAAATGTGGTCAGCATATGGTTTACTGGTCTGACTAAAGTGGACGTTTTGATCAGTAGCGGCTTTAGACCCTATTTAGTGCAAAAAAGATGAGCTGAGAAGAGAGAGAGAGAGAGAGAGACGTGACGCAAGAAAAAGTTGGTGTACTTGAGATGAGGTTGTCAGAGAAATTGGGAGATAAGAGGGTGTCAGGTTGGGTGTTTGTGATGGATGAACAAATTGAATTGGGACGTATTATTGAGTGAATTATTCAAGTTTGGGCATATCGATTGTTATTGGGAAGTAATTTTTTTTTTTCTTTCCTTTGTTTCAGAGGGTGAACCAACTATAGAGACGTGACGTCTGTGGACTTTCTTAATTCATTTCACTGGAGAGAGCAAGGAGATGGAGAATGTATGTATAATATAACTTTATAAAGGGTACATGTTGATCTCAGTTCTAAAACCTCCTCTTGTAGCGTTGAAAGGATTAGTTAGAACAAAGTAAACCAACAATCTTTCAGTGGAGATATTATATAAAAATTAAAAATAATATTTTATTAAATAAAAATAAATAACAATACATTTCAATGATTAAATGAAACATAATAATAATTTTTTTTAAGTAAAAAGATAACAACAAGTTTTAATTATTTCATAAGATTATATTTCCATCACTTCATGGTAAATTTTAAAAATTAAGTGGAGGCATGGCTACTTAGCTGAATTGGTTTGAACTAATTGGTTAAAAATACTAAAGCATATGAGAATTTCACAATATAGTGCTACTTTTACTTGATATTAAAACATGTGAGAGCTTTATTATTTGTCAACCAAAATTTTTGGTTTGATCTACGAATGCCAAGTACACTACTAATTAATAATAATTCCAAGTTGGTGTTAATTAATTATCTGGCTATGGTTTAAATTAAGGAAGTATATATATATATATATGTATGTATGTATATTAATCAACCTCTCAGAGTTTACTAGAGTTAACCTGATTAAAGTGGCGAGGAGTGGTAAGAAAAGGATAAGGATGAAACTACATGGATAGAGAGAGAGAAAGAGAGAGAGAGAGAGAGAGAGAGATTCTCATAAGCTGGCAGTTTTAAGTTAATTGTGTCTTAATCTTTGGTACTGTTTTAATTAAAATAATGAATTAGGAAACAGCTTAGGTAGCAGAGAAAAGATGCGCATGGTATAGAAGGGATTCCCTTTGTTTGCTTTTGAGTTGTTTATTTAAACAATTAAAAGGCTTTATTATAATGGGTGTCATGTTTATCCCGACACTTGCAAGCCTTGTTTCCCATCTTCCCAACTTGGAGCCAAGAATATTTACGCATGATTAACACTAAACAGCTATTGGGTGACTAAGATTTCTGACTTATAATTCTGGGCTAATCACGTTTCTCCTTTAATTAAGGGAATTAATTCTGCAATCCTTCTCCTAATTAATTAAACCATAATTAATAACAAGAACAACCTTATAACCTTACTTTTACATCTGTCAGCATAATCTTAAAAACACTTTTATTCTCTCTTTTCTTAAAAAAAATGCAGCAATGGTACTGGTCCCGTTCTTAGTGTTTTCATGGCATTTTAGATCTCAGATCTCATCACATGTGATGATCATTGTGAGTAAGAATTAAACATTTTAGTACCTCAAAATCTCCAAAACATATATGTCGTATCTTTGTTAATAACTGCAGGGATTTTAACCGAGCACGGTTACGAATTTTTATGGTGCTAAAAGAAGAATTCCCAGCATTTAGCGTCGAGAATCTGAGAACTCGCGCATTTTACGTTGGAATTTATGATATTAGAAACGTTAGAGTTGTATAAATTATGATAAATTTTTAAATTTTAAAAGGAATATGTTAATTTGTGCATTTAAACGATATACTTGCAAACTTTCAAAACGAATTCATAGAAGTTGCAATAGACAATTATGAACTACTGGGATGTTGAAATTTGTGAAGACAACATGAAAGCACCCATAATTTTGTGGAATGACATGATTCACAAGTCCAAATCTCTTTCATTAATATTGTTTTAAGGTGTCCCATATGAATATACTAAATGTCTGTGCACTATTACGATAGTTAATCAATATTAGGCTTTTACACATTGGAAAACAGGAGCACTAGACTCGACTTTATAAATAGCCTTTTGTACAAAATTAATCAACAGCAATCCAAGAGATTATTTGTTCTGTCACCACCAATCAATTTCACATGAAAGATGCAATATTCTAGAATCTTGTGCGCCACATATCAACTTTCATGGAGCTAAATATTGCTAGACCAACCAGGCCCCCACCCTTCTCACATGTTCAAAGCCTTTAATGGTTCCTTATTTTTCAACCTCACGATAATTAAAAAAAAAAAAAAGTCTATTTATATATATAGGCCCTATATATGCCCTCCCATTCCGTATCAAACCATAAAGTTGCATTTTTGGATATTTAGGGATATGTGTGTGATCAATGTCATACATACATACGTAAATATATGTGTGTGTGTGTGTGTATAGTTTGTATAAAAATATTTATATGAATATATATTAAGGTTTCTTGACTCTTTCCTCCTTGAAAACTAGCGCTTTGTTTGTGTTGTATATGCCACACAGTATCCTTCCATGTTTCCCTCCCACCATGCTAAATGTCACCTCTAAATGTGTGCTAATTTTTCTTTGATTCTCTATCTTTCAAAAGCTTAATTAGCTCCACGCATGGTTGTCATGTGAGACGTACACTAGAAACTTTATTTTTCCCCTAAAGTTTACGTGAATAAATAACAATATTAGATTTTCAGCAATCCCTTGAATTACGCCTTAATTCAAGCCATTACCTTAGTGGATTATGACTTCAACTCTAGCAATATATATACACTAAGCTCTAAGTTCAAGGTTTAGGGTCACTTAATTTTGGAGCTAATTAGCCTGTATTTCATATATTGATCATATATATATACACACATACATATGACTCTGCAGTTTTAACTAAAATTTTTTTGTTGATACAGTATAAAACACTCATATGTTATAGTGATCAAAAAAAGTGAGCTATAGTTGTTATAATTTTCAATTTAAAAGTTTCACTTCCAACCACACTTCCCAAACGTCCTTAATTATATATATGTATATATATACACACACACATACATATTTTGTTAAGAATAATTCTTCTTATAGGTGTTAGAATCATTAGTTTGAACCAATTAGTTTAAACTCAAATAACATAAAACTCTCATATGCTATAATATAAAGTAAAAATAGGCTAAAATTTAAAGCTCTTATATACTGTATTATTTTAATTAATTAGTTTGGTTTAAACAAATGCTCATAAACAGCCTATGAGATAATGATAGGATGAGAGTATGTTCCACGTGGCAACCAAAAAAAATACAAAAAAAAGGTGATTTTTTTAACCCGCATCTTACCCGTTACCCGTCGGAGAAAAAAAAAAAAAGAATATGGTGGCCAAATGCTTAAAGAGAAATCCCAAAAAAACAAAAGTAAATTAATTAATTAATTAAAAAAAGGGTGAACCTTTTTTAATATTTCCAATTGGAAGGCCAAACCACACTAGGGTATAGCTTGTCACTTTCAGTAAAGTTAAAGTCCCACATCAAAACACATATCCACAAACAAATATAAAGTAAGGCGTTATTCCCTATACTTAATTAAAAGCAAGAAATCTCCAACAGCTAAGTCAGTATCTTTGAGGATGTTTAATTTTTGACTAAACAAGAATCAAGATTCTAACAGTACACTTGATTGAAGCTTAATCAATTCCTTAAATTTAATTTACTATTTTAAACATGAAAGAGGTGTACGAAATGTGTGTGGTTGACAACAGAGGGACGTGGCATTCCATCGTCCCTCCATCACAATTAATATTATTTTAATTTTTTAATTTTTTCCTTTCTTTCACATTCTTTTAGGGATTCCATGAACTGGGCTTTCTTTCCTTCTGCGAAGACTACCAACCTCTAGCTTTAGCACATGGTAACCCACTAATTAGAACTGTTTTTAAGAAACAAGTTTATCTTTTTTTTTTTTCGTATATAAATATATAGTTAACTCTTAATTTGCTTTAATAACTAAAAGGGGATTAAAAGATTAATGCGTTTGTGTAACACGTGTCAGGTTGTTGAAGCAGGTAGATACAGATTCTTAGAGCATTAAGGTGTAATTTTTCTGGATTGTTCTTTCAGGTGTCCTAGATCAGACGACAATGGTATATGGAAATGGAACCTAGCCCCTTTTTTGTTATGTAGGTGGTTGGTGAATCTTCAAGGCTCCATATTTATAGGTCAGTGGAAATTACACACATATATAGTGTGTGTATATATATATATATGTATATATATTTTATGTTTTACTTTGATTTTTCCAAATCTTAGGCTAGCAACAAAATTATAACTGCGCATATTAAGAGAAGATTAATATTGTTCCACGTAGAGTAGTTTATTAGTTTGAAAAATGTTTGAGGAAACAAAACTATTCCCATTTTGAATAAATCATAATACATGGCAAAAAAAAAATGTGGAGTTAAAATTTAGCAAAATTTTCAAAATGTAATTTAAAAGGAAAAATTATGCATAGTTTGATAGCTATTATCATAATAATATAACTTTTTGTATTATATAATTTCATAATGATTATTTTAGTGATATTAATTTTTACTATTCTTATCATATTCTAAAAGTTTTTATTATATTTCAACTTCACTGTTGAAATTTTGCTATATGTGTAAAAAGTCCTAACTTTTATCTATGGGATTTATTTTCTCTCAAATTGAGTTCAAGTTTAAGTTATTGGTACTATATTTAATACAATACTAAAAGAACTACGTAGATGAACAACACCTTCAGAGAGTATGATAAGTCTCTGAAAAAACTTTCGTTAAAACCAAAGTAAATATATTTAATCAATGACCTCTAGCCGCGGTCCAATGTCAATTATATTTGGAATTAAGCTTGTTAATCTGGGAAATATTCATCAACCATAAGAATTTTAACATTTTGCAATCAAAAATTTATTCACAAAATGTTTTGCAACTAAATATATGGTCGCAAAATGTTGATCGTAGATTACGTTCAAAAAAAATATAGATAGTAAAAAATTTATTTCCACTAAATAATTTTTAGTCGCGCAAGGTACTGTTATAAAATTTAGTAATTGATAAGTCAATATTTAATCACCAAAAATGCGATTAGACATGTCCTTTTGCAGCTAAATCTTGATTAAATTTGAAAAAATGGTTGATTTTAGGCGATCACTTTGATACATTATGCAACTAAAATTTAGTAACAGATACATTTTGCTCGTCAAAAATTAAAGAATTAGTACTCTTCTCTAACTTTTTTACTTTGTAAAAAATGTTGCATGACGTTAAATATTTATAGAAACACTAATACGTAAATTACCAATATCACCATTTTCAATAATAATAATAATAATAATAATATACCAATAGTACCGATCCAAACTGACTAGACATTTCAAGGGCCTTTATGATTGATAGTAATTTTCTAAAACAAAGATTTGCCACGATCAATGGGTGTAACGTCCCACAACAATGCCTGGCCTTGACCTCCATGAGCACTGTCCATAATTGGCCTCGCCTGTCTGCTTAAGAAAATCTAATCTTAAATATTATAAAATTTATGCTTCAATTTCTCTTTTCATTTACAAATTTAGAAGGGGTCAAATTCGAAAATAATGGCACAAAATAAGTGAGATGAGTTTAGCATGGCAAATTTCTTGATTTTCTAGAAGGTTTATAAATTAGGCCTAGAATCACGTGTAAAGTCTTTTTGTTTTTAAAAGTCTATTTATTTTCGTTGCCACTTTTTTTAAGTATTTTTTTTGAAAGCTTTTTTTTTTTTTTAGTATTTTACGAATACTACTTTCATAGTATAAAACAACATGGCTTTTAGTCCTTACCACTAGAGATTAGGAAGTGAATTAAAAATTATTATCATCATCTAGTTGTTGTAATATGTTTCCTTAATCTTTCCACACAAGTCAAATATTTAAAATCAAATATTCCTCCCACTCACCACTTAGAACGACAACACTACTGTTGATGTAGAAACGATACACTACATCAAAACATAGCCCAACATTAAATCCACGTCTAACTCTATTATCAGATGAAGAGTTTTAATCTCTAACCCATCAAATGGGTCCATACTTGAGTGGATTTGGGTTTAGGTTGTTTTTAACCCATTCGATAAATCTTTTCCAAATTAAATATATAAAACAACTATTTTATCTTTGTATATTTGAAAACATAAAATTTACAGTGATTATAAGCATAGTTTAGTAGTAAATTTACAACCGACTCCACCCAAGTATAAAGGGTTTGAATCCTTCTATCTCTAAGTTCATATAAATTAATAATAAAATGCGCAACATGCAAGTTGATGTCTCTTTCTTAGTGTTGAACGAGAGGATTTTCATTTTTGTTAATTTTAATTACGTCTACGTATTAGAACATGTACAGTTGATATTTATTTTTTATGTTGGTTTATGGCCTCTAAGACTATTATCATGAAATTTAGTTTGTGACTTTGTATATCTTATTTGAAGTTGAAATGTTCTTTTTCTATAATGTGCAACCCCTCCAACTCAACCCGACTTTATTTAGGTATTTTAATTAAATTTTGGAATTTGTTTGATGGATTAAATTTTAAAAGAAGAATGGGGAGATGACACATTTTGGAGGGGAATAAAAATTAATAGCATAAATATTAAAATATATAAATTAATAGCATATTTGCATAAAAAATTAAGAAATTCGTAAAGTAACTTGTGCCTCTTCTTCTCTCGAAATCTGTTTCACCATCATCTTGACTCTTTCCTCTCACATGGCTATAATAAAATGTTATTTGCTTCAATTTCTAGTTTGATTTAGTAGAGTACAAAGCTTACTTTTTATTGCAATTAATGTTAAATTCTAATATTTATTACAACTATTTTTAAAAAGTTTTTTTACTACAATTTCTGAATTTTCAATCAATACTTAAACTCGTTTTGCCGATTGAAAAATGAGAAAGTTACATGTTATGTTACATTTTAAAAAATTTATTTTTCATGTAACATTTAAAAAAATTATATTACACTATTTTTTATATTACATATTTAAATTATGGCATACTTAAACATAAACATATGAGTTTCAAAAATTCTCCTTCCAATAATCTCAAAACCCGCCCACTCACGAGATATTGATCATGGAGGTTTGTAGACCAAACCAGTGAACTAAAGGCTAGTGGGCCAGATTGGCCCATTTTCCCTCTTTACGGGCCAAACTCATAAAGGACTGTACACGATGGGCTGCATCTGGCCTTTCAGGCTACTTGGTGCCCGCCCCCACTCTCTTTTTTATTCTTCTTCTTTTTTGGTTTTTTCCCTCTTGAAGGACTTGGTGCTTTTCTACCAAAAAATTCTATAAATTTCATCATCATAATTATTGTACTCGGTACTCCTACTTGGAGTATCGACAAAGAGAATAATTGATAATTTCTCGCCCACTAAAGAAAAACGTTCCTTCAATTTAATACTTTAAGTTCAAATTGTATGATTTGCCTGATTGATTGTTAGATATATTGCTTTAATAAATATCCTTCAAAGCCATATTCCTTTTAGGCATTTGTCAAAGCTCCAACGACTTAAAAAAAATAAATAAAGAAAAAAAAACAAATAAATAGGTTGTACTTATCATTCATGTATAGAATAGCAACAATTTTTGAAATTTGTAATTTTGTTTTCTTAGATCTTTCTCTGCTAAGCATCTCGCTCTTAGGACTTTATTTATGGCCTTTATATCATGCCAAAATCATTTTTTTTTATCAATGACAAAAATATGGATTCCATTGGATATTGATACAACTGTTATAATATAAAATTTTTACTTTATAATATAAAATAAAAATATATTATAATATAAAATTTTTACATCTTATAATATTTTAGTTCTAATTTTAAGGTTTAAACGCAATCATTTTCAGTATCAGGAAGAAATTGCCCTCTTTTTTCTTCTTGTCTTTGGGTTCCTTGATATAAACATCAACAAAAAGGTAGAGTTACTTTTCTTCCATTTTTTGGCAATTTTACAATCGAGAGTTTGGTGGATGACTCATGACTGGCAACCAATCACGGTGGCCTTCCTGCGCACATCGTCAAGCTGTCTCTGACGAAATCAGTTCCCCGTACGACATCGTTCTTGAGCCGTCAACTGTAACTTCCACGTGTCAGTCTAAACAAATAAATTCCCCAGTGAGTAACAGCCAGTCTCGAAAGTCTGGAGCTATTTTTTCTGATTCCCAAAACTGAAATTCAAAAGTCCAAAAAAAAAAAAAGAAAAAAAACGAAAAATTCACTTCGTGGATTCAATTTTTGTGTATTTTTTTATTTGATTTTTTTTCAAATGGGGAAAGGCGGTGGCTGCGTTCCAAGCAAGAAGAAAGTTCCCTCCGGCGCCGCCGAAGACTCCCGGAGCGGCGGAGGCGCTGCCGGGACCGCGCCGATTCTGGTAGACGACAAGCCGAACGACGCCGTGTCGAGAGAAGCCGCGGCGTCTGCGGCGGCGGAGGAGGATTCCGAGCCGATCGCGAAGCTGAAGGTGTTCATCGTGTTCTACTCGATGTACGGACACGTGGAGGGGCTGGCGAGGCGGATTAAGAAGGGCGTAGACGCTGTGGAGGGCGTGGAGGCGGTGTTGTTTAGGGTTCCGGAGACGCTGCCGGCCGAGGCGTTGGAGCGGATGAAGGCGCCGCCGAAGGATCCAGAGATTCCGGAGATATCGTCGGCGGCGGAGCTGGAGGCTGCCGATGGCGTGTTGTTCGGGTTCCCGACGAGGTTCGGGGCCATGGCGGCGCAGATGAAGGCGTTTTTCGATTCGACGGGGCAGTTGTGGAAGGAGCAGAAACTTGCCGGGAAGCCGGCGGGGTTCTTCGTTAGTACCGGCACACAAGGCGGCGGCCAAGAAACCACCGCGTAAGTATTAGGAAGAAAGAAATTGTCGCAGTGCTCTATCTTTTCTTTAGAATTTTGGTTTGAATGACTGAGATTGTTCTTCTTTATGATGATCCCGCTAATTGTATTTGATTTATGGTTGTTGCTGTGAATTTTATTTTGAATGAATCTGACACATAGATTAGTTGCATTATTATGAATGCGAGTTTGATTGATATTTTGATTTAAGAAAAATTCAAACTTCCTATGTATTAAGATCCAGGTTTTTTGAGAGAAAAGAGATTTTGGCTATATCATAAGTGTGTGTAGGATTGTGAAACAGGAGAAAGAATTTGAGAGCCTGAGCTAAGTTGAAATGTGGTATGGACCGAAGAGTACAGAGCAGTTAGTACACAATGGAATTGGCAAGACCAAAGGGATAAATCGTAGAATTAACTTTATTTTCTAAAAAATGAGGTTAATTTGGATGTCAGAATGTCCTCTTGTGGGGACTATGCTCCCTAGAAGATTATTCTTTGGCAAGGGATTTTACAGGGTATTTGGAAAGGTGGTGGGAACCGTTGGTTAGAACCACTTTGACTGTAGTATATGAGAGCTTTATACTGTAGTGATTTTTTTTTATTGTTACTCTAGTATGTGAGAGTTTTACACTGTTTAAAACTAAAAAAGTGGTAGGAACCCACCCTTTTAATAGAAGCAGAAGGTTCCCGCCACCCTTCCAATAGAAGCAGAAGAATTGCAGAAATATTTTACCCGTATAGAGGGTGAATAGGATTTCATTAGCATCATTTCCTTTGCTTATTATTTTCGGTCTATGAAATAAGTTTTTATCTGAGTGTATGGTCATTTAATGTACCATGATGTTTAAGTTGTGAGGTTGTGGTGGAAACTGCCTTGCACTAGTCAATTTTGTTGAAGATAACTATTGTTATTTTATCCAAGTTTTAATGTAAAGTTGGCTGCAAATAACGGTCGAAGTGGAGGTTCCCACAATATGAACAGAGTGTCCGACATTTGTTCCGCTTTGAGTCTAACAGTTATTTTAGTAGGATCTGGATAATGCTGCTCTCTTGATTTGTGGCATCTGAATTTCGGCTTCGATGTGAGTTTCTCTCTGTTGCATGCATGCTGCTTGGCCTCAGGGAGGGCTATGTGGTTTTATGTTGTTTCTACAACACCAATACTCTGCGTCATACCTTCATTAGAAATGTCAAGCTTACTGCAAACTTGCAATCTTGGTTGGGTCCACTTAAGACACGCCTCTTCCAATAATAATGATGTGACGTTTGACCTTAGTATGTTACATTTTGGTTTGTGATTTCAAAGGTTTAGGCATGTCCCAAGGTTATCATGTTTATCTTTCAAATTGGGTAATTTCTCTGCGGGAGAAATTTTTGACGTTTCTCTCCTGTAGGTAGGAGAGTCGTACTACCGGCGCAAATTGTTATGATTTGTCCCTTTTTATTGTTTTTTAAACTTATTGGTTATATATCAACTATAAAGTGCAGAAAATGTCATCTAGTCTATAAGGATTAAAGTTACTGCTTTTTCTAGCTGCGGGGTCAGTTTTCGTGTGTCTCAATACTTTCATGATACCTATTACATTCAATTTTTAATTTGTTCAGATCATATGAAGATGATCCCTACGTCACTTCCCTTGAGATTGTCTATGGAATTTGTTCCGTATTTATTTGAGGATTGAATTGATTATTTGCTGTTTTTTGGGCGTTGATATGCTTAAAGATGTAGATCTAATTTTATTTTCCTCTCTGTTACTTAGAGAGTGAATTTGTTGCAAGTAGGAGTTTCCATAAAGTTAAACTATGTCTACTTCGTGGTCCTTTTAGACTTTAAGTTTTAGTAATCCAGGCAAAGTGCTAACATCCTTTAGTTTGATAAAGCTACTGTCATTTTACGCTCTGAAAACCAAGAGAGCCTTATGAACTGCTATCCTAAATAATACAATTTGACGCTTTACATTTTGCTAATTGTTGCAGTTGGACTGCTATTACCCAGCTAGCACACCACGGAATGCTTTTTGTTCCCATTGGATACACTTTTGGAGCTGGTATGTTTAAGATGGACACTATAAGAGGGGGCTCCCCATATGGTGCCGGTGTGTTTGCTGGCGACGGCACAAGGGAACCCACTGAAACCGAGTTGGCTCTTGCAGAGCACCAGGGCAAGTACATGGCTGCAGTAGTCAAGAAACTTTCCTTTGCCTGACAATTTGTTCCTGATTCAGCATTCACATTCACTCACATTTGTTCGCCATTGTCATTTCCGTTTGATTTTTGTCCTGTTATTGGCGTTGTCATTTTCCTCTTACAGTCCGGCAAGAAAGAAGCTACTGGCAGTTTGTGTTCTACTTTCGCCCTCTTCGTTTCTGCTCTGTTTAGAAAGCTGTACATAGTTTAATTTGTTCCACTCGATTGTCTCAAATAATGTCCCCATGTCCAAATTGTGCTTTTTCGTATACCTCATTTTTTAGAATTTACGCAATGCACTTTTAGGACTTTAGATAATTACAAACAAAAGCCTTTTTTGTTTTTCCTTGTTCTTTAATTGGTCTCTTGTTCTTGAATGTTTGAAAAGGAGGAAGCCATCAGTTACTTTGAGATATGAATCTGTCATTTGTTTCACAATGTTCTTCATCCTCATTTCTATGTCAAAATCAAGTGAAGACAATGTTTAATGGTTATTAACTAGTATAGATAAGCCTTGTCGTCAATAAGGAGACAACATTATGGACCCACGTTCAAGTTAGTCAACTTCATGTTGTCTTCCTCATCAACTAATATTATTAGTAGCGTGTTTGATTTGAACCAGTTTCGGTCAGATTAGGGATTGCAACAAGACAGATTTGGGATAGGATAGTCTTTCCGTCAACCCTTATTGTGAAGAAAAACATCCTTCATCTCTGTCCGCTCAACCTGCAAAATGACAGGAGATAGGGCAGGTTTTCCTCGTGGGTTTGGGATGCTCATGTGTCTTGTTTACCTGATTAATTATTTTCATGATAAAATAATTAAATAATTAACACACCCATATAAGACTAAGTTAAAAATGAAAAAAAATTATATTTATGAATTTTTATAGATAATATGTAATATAACATTATACTTAAAATTTGTCTCTGATCTATTTAAAAGATGATTCGTAGTCTCGATTTCTTTTTTTTAGCTAAAACGACTCCATACATCCAAAATTGATGCAAAAGGACCAAATTAACAGAAGTATGTTAAAAATTGGGCGAAAAAGATCTAGTGCATGACACGTGATTGAATTTATTAATGATGTTTTAGTAAAATACTTTGATATATTTTTAAAAAACTAAGAGGGTGTTTGGTTAAGGGTAGTTCATACCACAAACTAAGTTATGAACAGTGTAAAAGAAAAAATATTGCTACAATATAAAGCTCTCATATACTACAGTAAAAAACAGTTCGCACCACTAAGCCAAAACGCCCTTTAAAATTAAAAACATAAAACATTAAAAAAAAAAATCTATCTGATTCGGCCACCTCCCCTTTCTTCCTTAGTTTCAGGCACCATCCACCAATGGCCTCCTTGATTCGGTCACCACCCACCTCACACTACTCCCCCCTTCTTCTCCTCCTCCTCCTCCTCCTCTCTTTGTCATGCCTTTTTCTCTTCTTCTTTCTTTCACTCTCACCAACCCATCTCCTTGTCGCCGTGAGTCGTCGCCAACCATCACGAGTCATCGCAAGCGCGACACCTTCTCCTATTGACTACACCCCCCCATCACAAACACTCCACCGCATCAGATCCCTCTTCGTTCAAGCATAGCCCAGCCTAAGATCTATCTCTTTCTCATCCCTCTCGACGACAAAGACGGGCTTCGACATGGGGCTGCAATGGAGATTTGCATGACAAGGGCCTCGATGGCATCTCCTCCATTTTATCCTCAAGTCCAAGTTGTTGCGAACCAACCATCTCCACCACAGTTTCGATTCGAGGCCACCGCAAGTTTGAGCTCTTCGTCGTGAACCCATTCTATCCGCCAAGATTTGAGTCGAGGAGGTCGCAAGTTCAAGCTCCCAGTAGCGAACCAGCTTTCTACATTGCAAAGCCCAATCTCCCTGTCGCCATCATGAGCCCCCAACATCCTTCTTGTCAAGCCCAGGCCAGAACTCCTGGCTAATTTGGGTTGGCTCTTTGAATTTTCATAGATATAGGGTTGAGTTTGCTCTTTGTGGTCTGAGTAGTTTTTCTAAATATGTGATTTGTAATGTTCATGGCATTGACAAAAGATTCACAAATCTTGAAAAAAAAAGGGCTGGCAGAGATTGAAGGGAGGGGCGATAGCCGGCGGTAATTGCTGGCCTGAGCTGGGGACGACGAGTTTTTTTTTATTTGTTATTTGCCTTTTTATTTTTAATGGTAGTTGATTTATTTAAAGGTACTTTAGTCGTTTGGAAGTAAATGATGATCATGTGCATGTCACATGGTCACCAAATGAGCGAGAATAGACGAATGTTAGTTAGATTAGTCTTTTGCACCTTTTTTTATTTTGAGTTTGAGGTAATTCCAGCTAAAAAAAATTGAAACAATCGAATCATCTTTTAAATAGATCAAAGACCGTTGAGACAATTTACTCTAAAATTATATATATTATAGCATATTATATCTGTAACACCCTTATATGAGGTTAACAATTTTTCATGAATTAAAATAAAAATCAGAAATAAGAGTAAACTTTAAAAATAAAGTTGCTTGGGGCTTAAATGAAAACTCTCAAATCAAAAATAAAAAATATATAAACGATAATTAAACTACATTTTAATGTAGCACCTTAAATTTAATAATATAAACTGTCGTCGTCATCATTTCAACCCTAAATGCATTTTAATACAGTCACAGAAAGTAACAATTGATGCTTACATTATCATGAAGAACATTCTTAGCAATTGAAGCAGTCCTAACGTAATATAGCTACATAGCTTTCTCAACTATTTTTTAAGTAGCCACCTCACACTTAGTGAGTCCTGAAAATATAAAAATATAAGGGAATGAGCAACAATATGCTTAGTAGGGAAAACCATTACTCACCTTTAGGTTTTTATCATTACCATATTAAAACCTGCATGGTTAGTCAATACTCACCATTATCCAGATTATGAGATTTATTATAATCATATTCCATGGATATTATCGTTAATCATTACCGAGTTTTATACATATACATATATACAAATATTACAGTTCATCATTATTCCTAGGCATCCACTTTCAATAGAGTATCACTCAACTCATCGAAACCCAAATGGGCGCCCTTGATCACCCTGTAAACATTTAAAGGGTGTTCCGGTGATGGGACATCAAGCCCCGAGTCCTCACCAAGTCGATTCTTGTACAGTGCGTTTTGGGACTTTCGACCCAAGGAAGCGTCATCACATTCCTCATATTTTACCTTTTAGGATATTCGTGCCTAAGGACATAACTGCGGCCCTCTTCACGTCTCACCATTTCTTTATATTCAATCATTATTTATACAGTCAGTTTTCCTAACTATGCTTCTCAATTTATAGCAACATGTGTTAATTCATTATGTTCCTCACCGTACAATACAAGATGAGTCAATGTCATAGTTTCATATGTGATACTTATATTATAGCAGTTCAACATAGATATATATATCTTACAATAAAACAATCAATTTTAATTCCATAAAAATCTCACAAAAGATGAGTAATAGAATTCCTACATTTCAAGCTTATCAACAATCTTTTAATCCTGAAATCAATTAACGTTAGCTCCACACTCCCTTGATCCTAAAGCGTGCATAAGGACAATTAAAACTAAAGCACAACATACAACCATATTCATAAATAAATCATGTGTAAATCCATCTTACTAGTGTGCCATTAAAGCTTTTATGCAAATCTCTTTTGAGTACCACAGTAAACAATTTTTGTCTTAACACAATATAAAATGTATACAAGTAATCTATATGTTTTAGTCCCTAATAAGATTCATCAATCACTTAGGATAATATTGAAAAGGTTGCAAGACATTAAGGAATTGAGTGGTGAGCAAAGATGGGTTCTTGGTTTAGGTTAGCAGCCGGTATACCATGGCAAACTGGCAAGATACTTTTGCAAAAAGGATAGGTTCACTATCTACAATCATCACATGGGTTAACAGGTGGTTTACTTAACGTAAACGGACGATATATTGCAACTGGCAGGTTTACTAGTTTCTAATCCGAAAATTGAGAAATTCATAGAAAATAAAATACAACTCCGATTTAGGCTTGTAATAGCTCGTTAGAAAGCTTAAGATGTCTATTTTTTTAAATATTCAAACCAATTACAAAATTTATTTTTATTTAATCCCAAAATTTTAAGAAAGAGCCATTGCCTATAGAGGTATTACAAAGTTTAACCATATAAATTTTCTATCTACGACATATGCACTTAAACTTTATACATATGCTCTAAAATAGCAACAAAATATATACTCAGGTTTAAGAATGTAAATTTGAATAATCCTTAAGTATAAAAAAATTTATAAATGAAAGACTAAATTTGTTCAGAAGATTTTAAAATCGGATTATGGCTAGTAGGAAGCTTGAAATAGCTTTAAAACAGGTTCCTTGATTTCAATATGGTTGAAATTCTTGCTCAAATGGAAGTGATGGTGGCTGATTTTTATGGCTGCTTTGAAGAAGTTTTCTAAGTATTTTGCTTCAGCAAAGAAATGAGAAGAAGAGTGTGGGAACCGTGGAAGAAAAAGGAAGAAAAGATGAAGTCTTTTGAAGAGAAGTGATAGAAGCAATTATGGAGGAGACATGTTAGAGCATGTCACGAAAGAAATAAAGAAAATAAGGGTCAAAAGTAGTTGAGAAAGATATCCTCATGTCTCTTCTGGAGACTTTAGCCCCCATAATACCAAAATGACATTTTTAAAATTTATTAGAAGTTCCAAGGCTTTTCAGTAAACATACTAAATAAATATATGAGAATTTGAAGAAATTTAAAAATAGATAGAAATAAATATTGTGAAATGGATTTTAAAATAAACAAATTTTTTATTGGCACACTAAAAATTAATTTAATTACCTTAATACCTATTAGGAGAATAACAAGTGTCACAGCTCTACCCCCCTTAAAGAAATTTCGTCCTCAAAATTTCAAATCTAGCAATACTAGTAAAAATCTCGATTCCATTATGATTTCAATTTCAAGTTTAAACCGTCAATGTTGTTTGTTCTCCAAATTTAAGTTATCGTATCTCTACTTATTTACTTACATTATACATCTCACTTTAAATACTAAGCCCCTCAATGAGAGTATTTCTAATAGGTTCCAACTTACAACACCGTATAATAGTCTAGGAACCTGATCTGGCATACATATTGACCATACCATGATTCCAGTCCTTCATTGTCCATGGACTGTGATTTACAATTACATTTAAGGAGATTGTTAGAGAAATTTTATATACTTCATCTTTAGGTTCATTTTCCTTTCTGAGTAAGGAAAAGTCAAAGATAGTTGATTTCATATTTTAACTAATAAACTAAAACATAATCATGAAACATATATCACAAACACTTCTATTCAAAACCATACATTAAACTTATTCATAGAGATATTAGACGGAATCTCAGAGTTGCAAATAAACCTGACAGATTCTTCATTAAACAACTATCCTCATGACATAAACGTTCAACCCAAATAATATACTCATATTTTATACAAAATATCCCCACAACTGACTTTGATACTTCCACATAACATTAACAGAATGTTATACATTACAAACATGATACGAATACGTTTTGAGAGTATAAGGTACTTTGTATATTCAGCTATCCATATCAGGCATGCTTGAAAAATACAAAAACACCAATAAACAAAAGATCGGACCTTAAGTAGGATGCATTTCGAGAGTATCAAGTACTCTGTACCTAGCCATCCTGGCATTAGGCTCAATGAATCTAAAAGATTGAACAATGGTGTACCACAAGAAATACAGAATACAAGGTAAACAGTTATTCGTGACACACAAAATACGGACACACATGCCTACATGCCATAGATAAAACCAAAAGATTACAGATGGAGATTTAAATCAATTGGTCGCTCCTGGCTTTCCCTGTCCCATTCAAGCTTGGATGTTGCAGTGTCGGATTCCGGATGTATGATTTGCATCTTATCTATCAATTACTCAACTGTTGAAGCAATAACACAGATTTGTCTCTCCGATTCTGCAATAATGTTTTCTTTCACAGTGTAATTTAGAAATTTCAAAAGACCATCATAAAAACCATTTACATTCAATAGTCCCAAGGGTTTGGAAGAATGAAAGCCCAATAATTGCTTACAAGCAACTACGAATATTTTCTCATGAGTACCTAGACCACTAGGGAATGCTATAAAAGCATCAGAATTATTGATTATGGCTTTAAAATTTCTAGGGATGCTCTTGACTCCTTTTCCCTTACCTATGGTTTCCCTATAAAGGTTTCCTTCAGCTAGAATATGAGGCCAAATTCCTACAGCTGTGGCGACACTAGACCTAGCTGCTAGGGTCATATTTTCCATCATTTTTATACTACCACTCCCATAGATTATGTTAATATTCTGCGTGCTAGGACTTGCCCTAAGTGTTTTGCAGCTCTATATAGGCTTTATCTTTTCCAAAGTTGGAACCATAAAAGGCACAAACATTATTTATTTTCTTGGTGAATTGGGAGGTAGACATATTTGGTTTATATAAGTGATTGCTTAATGTCTGCTCCACTTAGACTTCGGGTTCTACATGAGATTTTAAGGATAAAGAATATGCAAAAAGGACTAAAGAGACGATAAGTAGGAAATGAAAAGGTAATCCAAAGATTTAAACAAAATCTTGTGCGTGTAAGAAAGTAAGATAAGGTGATTGATAGTTTACAGAAAATCTGATTCACTTTTTGAAAAAGATTAGACTCTAATGATATACCTTTTGACAATTGAGAATGGTTTGATAGAAGACCCTCTTGACACAACTGTAGACCTTTTGACAAATATACATCGAGTCTAGAAATTCAATATAAACGATAAATACTGTAGAACTTTTGAAATTTAAGACACAAATCTTGAAATATCTAGATAAGTTTTCAAAATTCAAACATGTTACTGTACCATATGTGATGTGTCTGATAAGATAATATATTTTATTATATATATATATTTAAAAAAACCATAAATTAAATGAGATACTAACACTACAGTATCAATCTAATAATCACAATTATTTCAAACACAAAGGCAAATATTTTGAGTAAAAGAAAAATACAAACTGTTGAACATCAACTGAAACTGTTTCAAATAAGCAAAGACTAAACAACCTTTATAGAGCGATGACTTATTACTCATTCAGTTTTCTTATGGCTTGGCAAACAGGATCTAGAAATACCATATTCCTAAGGCGTTGTCTTTTTGCATAAAATTTAGGCTAGAGTTTAAAAATAGCTCCTTGAATATATCCACTAGGGTGACCATGAAGAGGAGGATGGATGCTATCCAAGTTCTCCTTTGAAAGTCCATCCCTACAAAACCTTATTTTATCCTCTCTATTCGTAGACATATAACTAGGTGAAGTACATTCACCGTTACAATTTTGTCTTCCACATTTGTTACAAGTGACCGCGATGACATGAGCTCTTCTTTTCATTGCACTACGACTGGTACCCGTTCCTGATAAACCGACATCTTGACTGAAGTCACTCGGATGGATCTTCCCCTCTATCAACATTCTCACATCATAAAAAGATGCCAAAACGCATAAGAATCCACAACTGAGTGATTCTAGCATTGTATTTTTTAATGAGAATATTTTGGGAGAGTGATGGGAAATACTTTCTCAGGTGTTGATACTTTGGGTCCATGATGAGATGAAAGAAGAGTAAATAGAAAGAAAAAATTGAGATAGTAAGTTGCAAAATCCTAGAATTTCTTCTTCTTTTAGAGAGAAAGAAGAATTTCTAGAGAGAAAGAAGATGATTTACGATTTAGAAAGACAATAACAAATTAAGAGAAAGAGAGTAAGCTCAAAGAAACAAGCTCCTATAGACAGTAGACGTACATGTAAACAATGATTAAACCACTATAGATGACACGTATAGAGGCCACGTGGGAGAGACAGTGTGAATCAAATTGATTTAACATTTAGACTAGGCCCAAATGTTTCAAAATGGGTCAGGTTATTTCGGGCCTTAACACATTTAGAACAAGTTAAATAACAAACATAAAATTGAAAATCAATTTGTACAGTTCTTAAACCCAATTCAAAGCCCACTAAAGATAAAATTAACTATGAACAACAAGTCTAATTTAACGACAATCAAGGATCTTCTTGAATGGTATTTAAAATCATTTCATAACAACATAATCTTCTAGCAACTCAAATAATTTGTTTTAATCAAAACCTTATTGAACAATGCATACACCCATATGTGATCCCTAATACTCAACATCTATCAATGGATTCATCATCATTACTACCAAGGGTTTAGAATGTGATTAACCTTGAAATCAATACGATTTACGTCTTCCAACATAGACCATATCAATGAACAAAGACATTTGATGTTACTACTTAGGAACATCTACAATCCCCACAATTCCACTTATACAATATTTAATTTTCTCATATAACAAAACCTTAGGTAACCAAATGATTCATATCTAAATATCTAGAACTTAAACTTTTTATCGTAATTATCCAAAATTATTATATGTGCCTTAAGTATTATGATTTACTTAAGGAAACTCCTATTGGTCATTTTCACATTGCATCTATTCATAAAGATTTACTGATACACTTAAATACAATGTACGTAACAAAATATTTCAATCTTGAAATTCATGCATTCTTGCCTTTACACAGTCTCAACAGACCAAAAGTCTAACATTTGTCTCACTTAAGATTCAATACCATGTATTCCTAACTTATCTCATATTCCTAAAGTAAATAGAACTTTCAAGAAAAGTTATTGATACTTATGTACTCCAACGAATCCACACATAATCATTACTTAGGTCTGAATCAATTACGAAGAATTTGACACATTAATGCCAAACTTTGAAATTAATAAATCAAGCCTTATATTTCTTATTGTTTTTCACGAGATAAAAGGCTCTTAAATCCTTGTATTCACACGAATTTCTCATCGTTTTATACGAATTAGATATGCTTATAGATCCTAATATTATACGAATATCTCATAAGCATTCTACTTATAAACCCATTCCATATAATTATCATTCCCTCATAATTATTAATAAGAATCTCTCATAAGCATTCTACTTAAAAAACAGTCTATATAACTATCATTCCCTCATAATTATTAATACTTTCCTTCTATATAATTATCGTACTCACATAACCGTTAATATTTTCATTATAGGGCCTTTCCATGTTACATCCTTCTGGACTGCATAAATCAATCTGAAGGTTCATTTTGATGATGACAATGAAAATTCAGCTTCAAAACCATCTCAAACATAATTTTTTTAAAGTGGTGCTACACTCCCTAGATTAACCGAACCTAAGCTCTGATACCAAAAATTCTGTAACATCCCTATATGGGGGTTAACAGTTTTTAATGAATTAAAATAAAAACCAGAAATAAAAGTAAACCTCAAAAATAAAGTTTCCTAGGGCTTAAATGAAAACTCTCAAATCAAAAATAAAAAAATATAAATGATAATTAAACCACAGTTTAATGTAGCATATTAAATTTAATAATATAAACTGTCGTCATCATCATTTCAACCCTCAACGCATTTTAATATAGTCACAAAAAGTAACAATTGATGCTTACATTATCATGAAGAACATTCTTAGCAATTGAAGTAGTCCCAACGTAATATAGCTATATAGCTTCCTCAACTATTTTTCTCGTAGCCACCTCACACTTAGTGAGTCCTGAAAATATGAAAATATAAGGGAATGAGCGACAATATACTTAGTAGGAAAAATCATTACTCACCTTTAGGTTTTTATCATTACTACATTAAAACCTGCATGGTTAGTTAATACTCACTATTATCCAGATTATGAGATTTATTATAATCATATTCCGTGAATATCATAGTTAATCATTACCGAGTTTCATACATATACATTTATACAAATATTACAATTCATCATTATTCCTAGGTATCCACGTTCAATAGAGTATTACTCAACTCATCGAAACCCAAATGGGTGAGCTTGATCACCCTCTAAACATTCCAAGGGTGTTTCGGTGAAAGGACATCAAGCCCCGAGTCCTCACCAATTCCTGTACAGTGTGTTCTGGGACTTTCGACTCAAGGAAGCGTCATCACTTTCCCCCTATTTTACCTTTTAGGGTATTCGTGCCCAAGGACGTAACCGTCGCCCTTTTCACGTCTCACCATTTCTCTATATTTAATCATTATTTATAGAGTTAGTTTTTCTAACCATGCTTCTCAATTTATAGCAACATGTGTTAATTCATTATGTTCCTCACCGTACAATACAAGACGAGTCCATGTCATAGTTTCATATGTGATACTCATATGATAGCAGTTCAACATAGATATATATATCTTGTAATAAAACAATCAATTTTAATTTCATAAAAATCTCATAAAAGATGAGTAATAGAATCCCTACCTTTCAAGCTTATTAACAATCTTTTAATCCTGAAATCAATTAACGTTAGCTCCACACTCCCTTGATCCTAAAGCCTGCATAAGGACAATCAAAACTAAAGCACAACATACAACCACATTCATAAATAAATAATGTGTAAATCCATCTTCCTAGTGTGTTATTAAAGCTTTTATGTAAATCTCTTTTGAATACCACAGTAAACAATTTTTGTCTTAACACAATATAAAATGTATACAAATAATCTATATGTTTTAGTCTCTAATAAGATTCATCAATCACTTAGGATAATATTGAAAAAGTTGCAAGACATTAAGGAATTAGGTGGTGAGCAAAGATGGGTTCTTGGTTCAAGTTAGCAGTCGTTATACCATGGCAAACTGGTAGTATACTTTTGCAAAAAGGATAGGTTCATTATCTACAATCATCACATGGGTTAACAGGTGGTTTACTTAACGTAAACGGGCGGTATATTACCACTAGCAGGTTTACTAGTTTCTAATCCGAAAATTGAGAAATTCATAGAAAATAAAATACAACTTCGATTTAGGCTTATGATAGCTCGTTAGAAAACTTATGATGTCTATTTTTTAAATATTGAAACCAATTTACAAAATTTATTTTTATTTAATCCCAGAATTTCAAGAAAGAGCCACTGCCCATAGAGGTATTACAAAGTTTAACCATATAAATTTTCTGTTTATGACATATGCACTTAGACTTTATACATATGCTCCAAAATAGCAACAAAACATATACTCAGGTTTAAGAACGTAAATTTGAATAATCCTTGAGTATAAAAAAATTTATAAATGAAAGACTAAATTTGTTCATAAGATTCTAACCTCGGATTATGGCTAGTTGGAAGCTTGAAATAGCTTCAAAACAGGTTTCTTGACTTCGATATGACTGAAATTCTTGCTTAAATGGAGGTGATGGTGGCTGATTTTTATGACTGTCTTGAAGAAGTTTTCTAAGTTTTTTGCTTCAGCAAAGAAATGAGAAGAAGTGTGTGGGAAGCGTGGAAGAAAAAGAAAGAAAAGATGAAGTATTTGAAGAGAAGTGATAGAAACAATTATGGAGGAGACATGTTGGAGCATGTCACGGAGGAAATAAAGAAAAGGAGGGTCAAGAGTAGTTGAGAAAGATATCCTCATGTCTCCTCTGGAGACTTTAGCTCCCATAATGGCAAAATCACATTTTTGAAATTTATTAGCAGTTTCAAGGCTTTTCAGTAAACATACTAAATAAGTATAAGAGAATTTTAAAAAATTTAAAAATAGATAGAAATAAATATTGTGAAATGGATTTTAAAAGAAACAAATTTATGATTGGCACACTAAAAATTAATTTAATTACCTTAATACCCATTAGGAGAATAACATATGTCACAATATCTATAATATTTTTAATTTAAAAATATAATGTAATTAAACGGCGCATGTAAAGAGAGATTGGGGTTGGGCACCTTTAAAAGCTTCCTCACTTTGTAACCTGTGATGGATTATAACTTTAACCTGTTTACAATCCTAACCTGTCTATAACCGAGTTTTTCTTGTTAAGATGGATCTTGACAAGTAAATAGGTTCATGAGTGAGAGCTTTACACTGTGGCAATCAAAAGTTTTTGTTTGAATTGAAGTAGTAAAATACATAATAAGATTTTGTTTTTGAGATAGACTATGTTAACAAAAAATTCTAGACATTCAGTTGTCAAAATGCTCCGGTTAGGCAATGTATTGTATAATTAACTTCAAGTTTTTTTTTTTTTAATTTGAGAAAATAAGAAAAAAAGGTAACAAATGTAGTCTAATAGTGATTCCATACCCAACTCCATTACAAGGTTTAGAAGTCAATTTACTAACCTGCAAATTGGAAAAAATTCAAAAGAAGAAAATGATTATTGTGTCAAGAACTAGACGCCTCAATTCTATATTGATTTACAAGAGAAAACCATATATCTCATAACTTATGTATTTTCTCTAACATCTTTAGAGGTGTTTGGTAAAAGTGGTCTAAACCACTTTTTCAGTTATAATAGTGTAAAGCTTACACATGCTACAGTAACAACATAAAAAATCACTATAGTGTAAAGCTCTTATATGCTACAATAAAAACAGTTCTAATCAACAGTTCTAATCACCTTGTCAAACACCTTACTTGATTGATTCCAAAATACGCGCACTCCTTTATATAAAAATAAAAAATAAAAGAACTGAATTTACAAGTATAAACTCAAAAGTAACCTTAAGTCAAGATTAGTGTAAATTACTTTTTTAGAAAGAGACATGTATTATTGTCCATTAATTGCTTGGAAAAGTTTCAGAATGACAACCAAGTTCAGACAGCGAACACTTAACTTTAATGCACAAAGACGCGTTTTTTTTCAACGGAAACTACATGTCGTTGGTTTTACAAAACGACAAAAATGCAAACAGATACGACATAAACATGTTTCATGAAACGACATAAATATCTTTAGAAGACCACGTGCAGTACATGATAAAAATACAACTATTCCTAATAAATTCAAGTAAAACATAGTACTTAACACATGACTAAATAAATCGCTACTTATCCCCAAAAAAAAAAAAAAAAAGAGTAAATCGCTCCTTATATTGTACTTCAACATCAAAACAACTCCTCCCTATCTTTCACCCAAAAAAAAAAAAAAAAAAACTCCTTCCTATGATTATTGAATTCGTGCTTCAATAAAATCATAAATTTAAACTAAATTAATTGTATAATAAATACTACAAACTTGTAATCCTTCATTTTTTGTACTATTTGTCCTTTTTCTCACTGTTTTTTTGGTTAAATTTGTATTTATATATTTATTTCCCTCTAAATATATAAACTTCCATAGGCTGTGTCCTAATTTTGTCTATTTGAGTTATTTAATTTGAAAATATGTATGCAAGTAAATTATACAGTTCGAAACTGTAGGATATTGTTAGAAGCATAAATTAAGGGTGTAAATAAAACTTTTGTAAAAATGCTGTAAAAAAAGACAAAAAATGTAAACGACATGTTCTTACGTAACAAAGACATAAAATATAAAGAACCTTGTTTTTATCAAGCAATACAAATGTTTTCAGAAAACGCATGTCGTATACTTATCTATGTAACGTCATGCCGTTTACGACGTAAACGACAACTGCCAATTCATGTCGCATATCTGCTTCCCAGCCCACACTCTTGGTAGGATATAGAATTTCAACCAATATATATATAGGTAGGATTTAGAAAACAACATATATATATATATATATATATAGAGAGAGAGAGAGAGAGAGAGAGAGAGATTAGCTTCATTTACATTCGTTTGGTTGTTTTTGGTGTGTGTGCTTTTATTGTTGTTGTTGTTTTTTTTTTTTTAAGTAACGAGATAAGAATAAGACACGAAAACGACACCTTCTTTTGTTTTGAACTTTTTTTGAAAGATTGTTTTGAATTTATTAGGAAGTCCTGTGTTTTTATAACTGATCAGGCGATTAGCCAGTGATAAAACAGAAATTCGTTATCATTATATTTTATAACCCCTTTTTCGTTCTCGCAAAGAAAATAGAAATTTGTTATCAAAGTCATTCACCCCCACACCCCACCCAAAAAAAAAAAAAAAAAAAAAAATTCGTTATCAACAACACACGTAAACGTCCCTTCAATGAATTTTTACCATTCGTGGAATTTTTACTGTTCCTTTTGCCCTTTTACGGTTTTGACCAAATAAAGTAAAAGATTCACTCACACAAAAAAATTAAAAATCATTCCCGCATTTTAGGATTTATAAAAATGTTTTTATTTTCAATAAAAAAATTCTTAAATTTTAAATTGTAGAATCCATATCTCTCATTGTTAAATTGTAACAAAAATACTCATTATTTGTCAGTATTTTATGGAAAAGTTCATATGTGTATCAGGTAACAATTGTTTTAAAGGTGTATTCGTAAATAGACTTTTAGGGGGACTGGCATTGTTATCTTCTTAAATTACAGTTTTTCTTTAAATTCTCAAAAGAGCTAGCAATATATATATATATATATATATATATAACTAATGTCTAACTAAACCATTTCACTTTGAAAAGATAAGAGAAGATGGGAGTGTGTCAATCCGCTTTTAATGTCCCCATCTTCTTTCTCTTGGGTCAACATTGGTTGGTTTTCTTATTATTAGGCTATACATAATAGCAAAAAAGACGTTTATTGTTCAACGTCCTTAGATTATTTCTCTTAAAGTACGACATATCTATGTAATTTTCCTTTTAACTTAACTAATAAAATACTGATGCCATTCTTAGATTATTATTTTTTAAATATGGCACATCTATTTATAAGACGTTTGGCATAATGGAGTTTTTATTGTTGACAGTGTAAAGTTCTTGATAGCTATAATGTAAAACAAAAAAATAAATATAATATAAAACTCTCATATGTTACAATATTTTAAATAAAAATAATTGAAATTATTGAATTTGAACCACTTCCTCATACGTCTTATTAATATCGAAAAATATTTAACGGCACCATCGATGTTAAGTAAATACATTATAAAAAGTGAGCCCTATATATGAGTATATTTTATTAGTGGATGTTGTTTAGCACTATCGATGTCTTATAACAATGCCCATTAATATCACTTAACTAATAAAATAGTGATACCTAAATTCTATAAGGGGTTGTTTGGTAGTGGTGGGAACCACCCAGTTTCCACCACAATCTCAATTATGAACAGTATAAAGCTTTCACATGCTACATTAACAATAAAAAAATATGCTACAATGTAAAACTTTTATATGCTACAATAAAAATGGTTATCATTATTGGTTCCCATCACCTTTTCAAACACCCTATAAAGCATAAGTGCTAAAGTATATAATTTGCTTCCGAGAAAATTCTCATTTTTTTTCCATGGAAAAACTATGAAAGGTCAAAACGGTAAAAGAAAATTCAATGCTGAGCTTTTCCAAACAAATAGGAATATTTTTTATTCATTTTCATCGTATGGTATGACGGAAAAAAGAAAAGAGAGAGAAGAAAAAAAAAAAAAAGGCAATTATATTGAAGCGTCCGATTCCGAAAAGTGAAAGACAGTCATTTACATTCGTGAAAACTCAGAAGAGAGAGAGAGAGATGGGAGAAACTCTGGCTGCTTTGAGAGCTTTAATGGCGTCTCACTCTCCGCCTCTCGACGCCTTAGTCGTCCCTTCCGAAGATTACCACCAGGTTCTCTCTCTCTCTCTCTCTTGCTTTTGTTCAGTAAATTACTTTCCATTGGAATTCTGCTAATTCTAGTTCTTATTTACTCGTCCCATAGTTGTTTTTCCCCTTTTCTTTTGGATTTTGATTCAACATACGTGACGCTTTTCCAATCGACATCTTGGAAGTGAATATAATGGAATTTAAGTTCGTTGATCACGGAATTGGCGCTGCGCTTGATTGATATTGGATTTTTATCTCTTTTTTTTTAAGAAAAAATTCGTCCTTTTGATCATGAAATTAAAAAAGAAGCGTTTTTGGTTGAGTGATTTCTCTTTGGACTCGATTATGAAGTTCGCACTGCGCTAAATTGATTTTAAATATATATATATATTTTCTTTTTGAGAACAAATTGTCTTTTTGGTCGGCAAAGAAAAAAAGAAGCATTGTTTGGTTGAAAATGATTTGTCTTTGATTATGGAATTAAGTTCTTTGATCATGAAATTGGAACTGCGCTTAATCAATTTTAGATATTGTCTCCTTTTTAAAGGAAAAATTATTGTGTGCGCGTGTTGTTGTTTTTTTTTTTTTTTTTTTTTTTTTTTTTTGTATAATGATGAAGCCCTAAAAAGAAGCAATTTTGATAGAAATGATTTCCCTTTGATAGCCGAAGGCACTGGTTCTTAAAGTGTTCTAAATCACATAGGCATTGAAATGATCGAAAAAAGTGAATCTGTTTATGGGTATTTGATCAAGTTCTTGTTGTTGCAGTTTGGTGTTTATTTGCACTTTTGTGATTGGTTGCCATGTGTTTTAAGTTTTTTAAGTTTATACAATTCAAAGCTAAGATTGCTTTTGGTCACCCCATGGAAGTCAAATGATTAAAAATTTAAATTATGATTTTGTAATATGCTACATCATTTTGACTGAAGCCACTGAAAATTTTTGGGTGCTGAGAACTTTCCTCTGTGAGAATGGATCGTGTATGACAGATGGTCCTTTTGCAATAACGCTTCTGCAATAATATGTAACAAGCTTTGTTAGCCGCTGCAGCTATAATATGTTTTTCCTTTTTTGACATGTTTTCTGAATTTGTTTATGATTTTCTAACGTTTCGACTTGTTTGTACATTGTGCAGAGTGAGTATGTATCTGCGCGAGACAAGAGGCGACAATTCGTTTCTGGGTTCTCTGGAAGTGCTGGTGTGTTTTCTTTCTGATCTATTGGTTGATACTCATTAAAACAGGTTTTGTTCAAAGAATTATGAGGATTATGGTTTATTTTGATCCTTGATCGTTAGAATTCTGAGTTACTGCATATCTTTTGAACACTGAAATCGTTTGTTATCTCAACATGAGAACAGGCCTGGCACTTATCACGATCAACGAAGCACGGCTCTGGACAGATGGGCGTTATTTTTTACAGGCAACTCAGGAACTTAGTGACCAGTGGACGCTTATGCGCATGGGAGAAGATCCTACTGTTGATATCTGGATGGCAGATGTGAGTTTCTACTTCCTAGAAACAATCCTATGCATTATTTTAGAAATCAAAAGGCTTTTTAGGATGTCTTAAAAAGTACATCCATAGCTATTACAATGTTATGAAATTTGTATTCAACCAAATAATGTTATGAAATTTGTATTTTTTGTCCCTTCTGGAATACTTTTGAATATCACATTTCTTTTTCTCTGGTGATCTCTTTTTGGTAGTATAATAGGAGCTTGTTTTCTTTCACAGAATCTGCCTGAAAATGCAGCCATTGGTATTGATCCTTGGTGCATATCAATAGACACAGCACAAAAATGGGAACGTGCTTTTGTCAAGAAAGGACAGAAGTTGGTTCAGACACCCACAAATTTGGTAGATGAGGTTTGGAAAGATCGACCTCCTGCGGAGATAAACTCTGTCATTGTCCATCCAGTGGAATTTGCTGGTCGTTCTGTAGAAGAGAAGTTGAAGGATCTAAGACAAAAGCTTGTACAGGAAAAGGCTCGCGGTATAATCTTCACAACACTTGATGAGGTGAGTCTAACTTGTCTGTTGCCCAGAATATTGCTCTTGTTAGATGGTTTACTACTTTTGTATGTTTTGTCTTGATCTTGTCACGTGATTTCATGTAATTTGTATTCTGCAGGTTGCTTGGCTGTATAATGTTCGTGGGAGTGATGTGTCCTACTGTCCAGTCGTCCACGCATACGCAATAGTGACGGCAGATTCAGCTTTCTTTTATGTGGACAAGAGGAAAGTTTCTTCTGAGGTCAGTTAGATCACGTGTCATATTGTCACGCTGCAATAAATAGTGATAAGTGAAACACTCTTTCTGTGGTTTGATGAATGCTGTTTGAAATAAGGACATAATGAAGTTTACTTAGGCATATAGGTAGCTTATGTGAATTTACTATAGAACGTTCAATATTGTTTTTGATGCATTGTGTAAGCATTTCTTGTTAAAGTACCCACTTTGTAGGTTAAGTGAGAGCTTCATTTTTTTGTTTGTTTGTTTGTTTATGTGTTTTGTTTTTTTTTTTTTTTTTTGTTTTTTTTTTTTTGTTTGTTTGTTTTTTTTTCCCCTGAAGAATTGCCTGAGAATTGTATGTTATATATGCTAGGTAACCCGTCACTTGGAGGAGAATGGCATTGAAGTTCGGGAGTACGATGCAGTAGGCTCAGATGTTAGCTTGCTTGCATCTAATCAGCTTAAACCTCGTGAGACCAAGATTGTGGGAAATGGTACTTATGAAGCATATGAGAACAATTATGAGCTTATTTGGGCTGACCCCAGTTCATGCTGTTATGCTCTGTATACAAAACTGAACTTTGAAAAAGTCCTTTTGCAACAGTCTCCTTTGGCCCTTGCTAAAGCTTTAAAGGTAACATTTTTTTTTTGGGTGACTCCTTGATGATGCTGGGAAACGATCACAATTTTACTATCTCTCTTAGACCACAAAACCCAATAGATTCAATCCATCAACAAGCTGGCATTTATTTACAACTTCAGTTCATCTCTTGTGTGTGTATAAGTTCTTGAATGTTTTTCTAGTACAATTTGCTATTCTGTAATGGTTTATAATGTATGCCTTCTTGTCTGACTATTTTAATCTTTTGTAATCGGATGATTAAAATCTTAGAACCCAATCGAGTTGGATGGACTAAAGAATGCGCATATTCGAGATGGTGCAGCGGTCGTGCAATATCTTGTCTGGTTAGATAAGCAGGTATTCCATGAGACCAATAGTATCTCTGTATCGTGTAGAGAGCTTCTAAATGCATTTCATGGTTTTCCAAATGCGACCTTCTTTCTTATGATTTAATTGGCTAACTGATGAAACAATTTCAAAGGCCTGATAATAATGCCTAAGCTTTGTGCAAATTTGCAGATGCAGGAGATATACAGTGCTTCTGGTTACTTTTTGGAGGAGGAGAGAGCAAATAAGAAAAAGAAATCGTAAGTTAACTTAACAGGCTGAATTTAAGACCTCTGATTTTTAAGTGATTTACTTCCCAACACTGAGATGTCTTGCAATTTGCATGCAGCTTAAGGTGGATTGTGTGTGTGTGTTTTTTTGCCTGTAGTCATTCCTTCTGCAGGATAGGAAGAATGAACAAGTACTTTTTTGATAGGACATGATCACGAACTGTCTGATTATAATATAATCATATCGTATTAAAAAAGTATGACAAGTGAACGGAGCTCGATAAAGACCAGATGGTCAAAAAAGTCGTCTCCTGACTGTTGCCAGAAGATTTTCAGAACTGTTCTGTTCTGCAATAGCTTTCCTAATTAGTCGTTGCATATGTATTATATATTAGCATAATTTTTTATGAACTATGGCAGGGAATCAACAAAGCTAACAGAAGTGACTGTGAGTGATAAACTGGAAAGTTTTCGGGCCTCAAAAGAGGTACGTGCTTCAGATGAAAATTTCAATATTATTATTATTTTACTACCATTTGTCCTCAAATTTTAATTATTTGAGATGTCACTGGTTTCATCAGTAGCGGAGCAGGATTTTGTTTTAGGGGGAATAAACAAAGAATGTGAAAAACTTTAGAAACCATTAATTTATCAACTCTTAATACTATAAAATAGTTAGAACAATATGCATATACAATCTTATTTTTTTATTTTTTTTACTACCTGAACGTAAATTTTTCTTGAAAGTTTAGTTTTTTTTTTTTCTTGATTTATTATTATTATTTTTAGTTAAAAAAGTAGAACATTTAAAAAAAAAAAAAGAATTTGAAGGGGCAAAACTGACAATAAATTATTTAGGAAATACAAAAGAGAAAATATTATTTAAAAGGCTTGCATGAAAAAAGAGGTTTAAGTAGAAACACATTGAAGACAAATTATTTTAGTGGGGAAATTAGGAAAATGTATATATGAAGGCCATATATATATATAACTAGTATAATTTTAGAGAAGTAAAGATTAAAAAAAGTAAAACTCTCTTAAACAAGCAAAAAAGTATTTAAATACGGGCACATTTGAGAAGAATTATTGTAATTGGGTAAAATTAGAAACAAAACTTTAATAAGATACATATAAGAGATAATTTTAATACGAATACATTAGAGAATAAATATGTTAATAAGGTGGGGACATGCATAAGATTTTTTAGATAAGGTGGCATATAGAAAATTTTATGAAGGGGTGTATGTAAAATTTTATGGATGAAAAGGGGGCAGATATGAAAAGTATTAGAAACCTACAGGCCCTAACATAATTTTTCAAAAATCCAAGGGGGGCCCCTGGATATCATAGTTTGAAGCAGTTACATTGTCCTTGCTTAAGACATTTGATGACATATGAACTATGTGACACAATTTAGAACAACTTGAAGTTCATTTGTTTTTATTTTGATTTTGTTAAGGAGTTTCTCCTAATGTTTTTGCAGCATTTTAGAGGCTTAAGTTTTCCCACTATTTCCTCAGTCGGTCCAAATGCTGCAATCATCCATTATGGACCAAGTGCAGAAACTTGTGCTGAACTCGACCCCGACAGCATCTATCTTTTTGATTCAGGGGCACAGGTTTAATAACTATCACACATACTTTAGCAATAGCAATTAACTTGAATAATGAACTACTTTCACATATATGATCATTTAACTATGATGTCTCTACTTCTATATTGTTGATATCGCTTGCATTTATGAAGTACTTGGATGGAACAACTGACATAACGAGGACAGTTCATTTTGGAAAACCATCAGCGCATGAAAAAGCATGCTACACAGCTGTAAGCGCCTTTCTTTCTTTGTTGTTTGGTTGGCTTAAATTAGCTTAAGCTACACTGAGAATATTTATCTTAATTTTTAAAAAAGAATCATAACTTGTTTCTCTTTTTGTTATACATTTCTTTGGCCACCCCAGTATACTTGTTTGATTTTGCTGCAATTTCTGCAGGTCCTCAAGGGTCATATAGCGCTTGGGAATGCTCGGTTTCCTAATGGAACTAATGGTATTTTGATTTACTTATTTTTTTATTGTTTTAATTTCTTTTCTCTTGTAAGATATCTCTAATATATTCTTGTTAATCTGTTTAATATGAAGATATAACATATGCTTTCTTGTAGGTCACGCCCTTGACATTCTTGCTCGAGTTCCATTGTGGAAGGATGGTCTTGATTATCGACATGGTACTGGCCATGGAATTGGATCTTACCTAAATGTTCATGAAGGTAAGCCATAAATAAGATTGTTTTCTCTTTACTTTTTTTTTTTTTTAACATGATCCATTCATGAAGTGTTTGCATATTTCTTGATTCTAATTAATCTGAATGAACAGGGCCCCATTTAATTAGTTTTAGACCACAAGCTCGAAATGTGCCACTTCAAGCCAGCATGACTGTAACAGATGGTTAGTTACTCTTTAACCGTATATTCCGATATAGTTGATACATTGTTTGTTTACTTTTGATATCCAAATGATTTCTGTGTATGAGCATTCTCAACATGCTCTGCTGATGATTCCAATCTTATCTTTGGGACGTAATTTGCATATTTCAGAACCTGGTTACTACGAGGATGGGAAGTTCGGTATAAGGTTGGAGAATGTACTTATAGTCAAGGAAGCTGATACAAAATTCAATTTTGGTGACAAAGGTTACTTATCATTTGAGCATATAACCTGGGTAAGCTTGTTATTTACTGTACCAAGTCATATAATTATTACATATGATTATCTTTTGTTTTTCTGTATCAATGTGTTTTTATAATCTTGTTATTCTCAAGTTTCCATTTATTGTTTCTAATTGATCGATGACTTCCAGGCACCATATCAAAGAAAGCTTATAGACTTGAGTCTGTTATCACCTGAAGAGTTGGATTGGCTGAATTCCTACCATTCAAAGTGTAAGGATATTCTAGCCCCATACCTCAACGAATCCGAGAAGGCGTGGCTAAACAAGGCCACCGAGCCGATTGCCGCGTGAGCTTGTTATGTGCTCATATCTATTCAGTGACTGGTGTATCTTTTAATTATTGGTTATTGGTCTACTTGCCTGGGTTTATATGTTTTCTTTTTATGACTTGTAATGGAAGCTGCTAACTTGTTGAAGGATGGGCCTATCCTAATAAAGTAATATTTATTCAGTAAACATGTCCTGGATTATTGAGGGACTAAGGTTCCTTTCTTTGGATCTTTAACCAGTAAAGCAGTTCCATGATTGGTGGGGGACGGAGGTTTCTTTCTTCCTTTTTGTGGCTACAAATTTGGTGGAGTGCATATGAAGACACTGCAGTCAAATTTAACCAATCGCGGTGGCGTATATCAGAAACATCTTTGGGTTGTTTTTTTTTTTTTTTTTTGGAAATATAGCAAAATATCAGTAGCAAAGTTGGAAAATTGCAATATTTTAAAAAAAATTAATGCATTATATAAACAGAGTAAAATTGCCCAAATGCTCTCGGAACTAGTTAAAAGATAATGATCTGGTCTTTTTTTTTTAAAATTAAAATGCCTTTGAACTCTTAAAAAGGAAGAGAACATATATATATATTTATATATATATGGGGGTATTTTGAAAAATGACTTTAAGAAAAAGTCATTTTGGGCGAATGGCTCTTTTTTTGGACAGTTTTTTGATGCAAAAATACATGTTTTTTGGGCATGAAAATTGTTTCAGTTTTTTCTCTTTTCACTCTGTTTAGGTTTTTCTTTTCGTTACAGTTATTTTCGTCTTTTTTTTTTAAAAAGGATAGTTTACTTGTCTAGAAAAACGTATTTTTTGTGCCAAAAAAAAAAAAAAGAGATCATTCCCTTAATTAAGAATTTTTTTATCCCTTTTTTCAAATTCTTATATATGGGGAAAGCAATAAAAACAAATGCCATTAAGAGGACAAAAGCTGGGACAACAAATCGAAAGTTCCATAACATCGAAACCTCTATAAATTAACGCATACAGGACCAAGAAATATCTATGAATTCAGTGAATATTAATTGATTGATAAATTTGTTAATTATTAATTTATGAAGGTATTCTTTTTTTTTTTCCCCTAAATATTGTGTTCAACATTCTATTGTCAGTAAAGGAATTAAATATTTCGCTTTACAAAAAAGTATATATAGTTATGTAATATAAGTAAGTAATAAAGTGAATTTCCAAGGAGTATTTATATGTTCAAATTTCATAATAATAATAATAGTATTAATTGATATAGTACGTGCGTTTTACCTTTTATGTGAAATCAAAAGTGTTCTTTATTCATATATATATAAATAATATATTGTTAACATTTTTATATAACCCTATGGGATTAAGATCATGTTATTTACAAAATAATAGAGATAGGTTTAGTAAGTACACAATAGATTAAAATAGAATCTATTATTTTATAAATAATATGATTTTAATTTTACGAAGATAAAAAAAAATTTTCTCGTTAAATTATTGACCGGTCGCTGTCAGACTCATAAAAGGTCTTATTGGACTGAGGTCATCAGTTTATGGAGTTCTGCTATAGGTACCTTCACAAGTGAAAGGGGGAGACTGGCATCTCTTTCTTGCCACTATGAGAGATCCTGCCTAACTTCATCACAATGATTGCGAGCAGTGGTGGAGCTATTTATGGTCGAGTGGGGTAGGTGTCCTCACTGAGTTTGCTGTAGTTTTGATCCATTTAGATCAAGTTTTCATTTGGAAGTTTGTTTTTTTTGGTTGTTGGCAGATTTTTGCCTTCAACAATTTAGATTAAAAAAAGAAAATTTTTAAAGAAAATAACTATATATATATATATATGTATATGTATATGTACATTTGGCGCTTCTGTGTTTTGGGAGAATGATTTGTGGTTGGTGAGATGAGTGGTTTAAAATACATATTGAATTCGTCCAATGAAAGTCAAGTGGCTTTTTTTTTTTTTGTTTGTTTGGTTAAAAGACTGCGAAAGAATTAATTTTTACTACATTATAATCTTGATTGATCAAGAAAAATAAAAAAACAAAAACAAAAAAAAAAGAACCATGATCACTTGTTTTTATAAAGGAAGAGATCTACTGTTCAAGAGAGTGTTGCATTTCCTTTTTCTGAATTGAAAACATCAGTTTGTGGCATTGGATATTTATCCATATGAGTAATTGTTTATTCCTCTATTTATGCAAAGGAAATAGCATAATATTGAATATGGTTGTTAAAGATTTGTTTCCAGAGTTTGGTATATGTCATAAGATCAGAATCTGTACGACCGGGAATAGTTGTTTGTCCGGAAATTATTATAGCTTGAGTGCAAATTTCTACGCCGCCACAATGGATTGGACATATAATAGGTAATTTAATTTCAATGTCCCAAATTTCATAAAAAAGGACCATTGATTAATTTTCTTTCTGATTTAATACATAGGTTTAAATTTATGTAAATTTAAAAAATAAATTTTCTCTTAAAAATTTGGTTTTGAATGTGCTCGAATATCATGACTTCGCGTTCAAAACCATTTCAGCCAAATAAACATCTAAATACTAATTTCAACTAGACTTATGGGTTCAAACTAGACGAAGCTATGAAACAAATACCCTCTAAATATGTTGTGTATTGCATTTTTGTTTTGAGTTTGTATTTCGTGTTTATTTGTTATAAGTTTGTAATTGTTTGTTATGCTTAAAGTATTTTGTTACTTTGTGTTTATTGGTTACATGTCATGCTAACGCATACATACCACCATTTAATTTTTAAAAATCAATCTTTTTCCTTAAAAAATATTTAGAATTTATATATATATCCTTACTGTTTCCTCACTGAATAATTGAAAGATAATATTTTGTCCACATTTCACAAGAAAAATTATAATATTACCCCGCCTTAATAATGAAAAACATATAACAATATATATATTCAATAAAATATTGTTTATAATTTTTTTCCAATTGAAAAAATTTTCTTGCTTTGCCACTAGATATACTATACAATATAGTAAATAGATTCGAACATAAGTTCAGTAAGTGCATTTATTTTAGATCGTTAACATGTAAAAGGATGGCGAACGTTGTGCTTTTTTTTTTTCTAACCATGAGGCCGTACTAGGTTATTATATATGTGTGTGTGTGTATATATATCGTGTTACGTTTTACTTGTTCACTAAATTATTATTACTTCAAGTGTAAGCCATTTATCTAATAGATAGATCATGATGGGATGCACCAATTTTACGCTAATGTGAGACACCAAGGACGGAGCGTAAAAGCTTTGTCAAATCATGTCATGAAATATTTCAAATGAGAGAACATATTGATTCGAATAGGTACTTAGAAATGGGATAATTGAGACGAATAGATGCTTCGTTTAAACAACATTGTCAATGATCATGTCATTTTAAACGTTAACGATTGAAAAAAAAAATTAAGATGTGACATTATTGTATTTATTTTATAGTACATATGTAGATTAATTTCAAAGTGACATCATGATAAATTAAGGAGGAAAGAAAAACACGTGATAAAATAGTCTTATTATAATTTGACATGCAATATGCAAGTGCATACAAATCTTAAACGAATCTAAATATTATAGGCTGTTTTTTGATGTTTGAATTATAATTTATAGTTCAAATCGTTTTTATCAAACTGCGTATTACTCTTCCCCTTTTGAGTAATTAAAATTTAAAACTAGTTGCTTGCTTGGCAAAACGGGAGAGTGCCACGTAAGATGAACCCCCTTCTTCACTCAATGCCTTCTTTGCACTATTTTTCACTTCCTTTGCTCTAGCCCTAATTGCACAACCTTCTTTTTCAACCATAATCTTCCTTACCATCTTCTCTATCTCCTCCCTCCCCACCACCACGTTTGACGGCAATGCATCCGGTGTCATCGCGACGCCAAGCTCCTTGAGCATCGCGGCATTCATCTTTTGCTCAGCATAGAGCGGCCATGCGATCATCGGCACACCATTGGTGAGGCCCTCCAGAGTAGAATTCCAACCGCAATGCGATAAAAAGCTGCCAACAGAAGGGTGGCTCAATATTGGGGCTTGCTCTAACCACATCGGAACGATCCGGCCTAGCTCTCGGGTCCTGTCCAAGAACCCGTCTGGCAAAAAGGCCGACATTGAATTGTCGCTTTCTTTTCCTGAAATGAAAAATGCAGCGTCTGCGCTAGCACTGGTGGGCGGGCGCATCACCCAAATGAACCTTTGTTGGCTCAGTTCCAAGCCCCAAGCTAGCTCTGTCGTTTGCTCGTATGACAGTGTCCCACCACTCCCGAATGATACATAAATGACAGACTCTTCTGTAGCAATGAGCGCACACTAGTCATAAGACAAACTTTTGTGTGCCAGAGAAAATTAATAAATCAATTTGTCCCCTTTAATTCACTTTTTTTTTATTTTTATTTATAGTTTGAATCAAAGAAGTTTCAACTAATTTGAATTAATTTTGTTACAATGATTTATTTTGTAGAATATAAAGTTAATAAATATTTTCAATCACAATTTAAAATTAATTTAGTGCTATCAATTTGAAGTAACAGGTTTTTTAGATTTTACTACACATCGAAGGCTAGAAGCAAAGGCTTGTGGCCTAGTCCATTTACCAACAGTTGATTCTGGAACACACGTACACGTGCCTTGAAAGAAGGGAACATGTGCTCCTACTCCAAGGAGTATTGGCTTCTAAAGCTGGCGTACTTAGTTTTGTTTGGTATTTTAACGGAATTAATTAGTTCTAACTATAGTATAAAACCCCCAAAAAATAAAATAATAGAAAATTTGAAGAAAAAATGGAGTGAATAGTTTGCCAACAATTTTTTAAATAATTTTATTCTCCCTCTTTAATTCACCCTTTTTTTTGCTTTTCCAAGGATTTTTTTTTTAATTATCGTGATCAGCAAACAACAGTTGTGAACTTATTAAACAACTTCAGTTCAAAGATTTAAGGAAGCAAATAGTATATTATATAATATATATATATATGAATTCTTAGAGTCCAAATATAAGACCCTTCTGAATCTGAATCTAACCTGCTTGATTGTCTAGCCAATCAAATACCTCGTCCCTCCGGTTGCTCAACCCCACTATAGACCTTGTCATGGGCCCCACCGCATAAACCGGAACCTTACAGAACCTACCCCAGAGATCGTCGTTTCTCAGCGCCTCCAACGTCGTTTTCTGCAAATCCTCCCACGTATTCACCAAAACGCCGTCGCTTCTGGGGATCTCAGTCCCTATACGACGATACTCCCTGTATTGTTGGTCGTTCCTGTCCAACATCGGATCAATGACATCTTGCGGCCGCAACGAGCTACACCCGGGAATTCTCAGCCGCTCTTTTTGGTCAACGAACTGCCCTTGGACTTCCTCGTCAAGGGTAGGCAAGTAAACCGTCAACGCAAGGAACCACGCGTGTGAACCCACGAAAACGTACTTGGGAATCCCGAGCTCATCGGCAATGGACAGAGATTCGGTCCCGAAAAGGTCAACGATGAGAAGATCCGGGCTGTTTTTCTGCATGGCGGAAATGAGGGACGGGCGGCACGTGCTCATCATGGCTGCGAGGCACGTGACGAAGGCGGCGTCGGGGCCTACCTGGCCTGTGATGTCCGGCGAAGGGAGCTCAACGACGTCGAAGAGTTTCAACGTCTTGGAGGACTCGAGGAGGCGGGCCTCCGCCGGAGAGGTGTGGGAGGAGATGGCGAAGACGGTGACGGCAAAGTGTTGGTGAACAACGAGTCGTTTTGTGAGCTCGAGGACCGGGATCAAGTGGCCTAAGCCGGGACTGGCGAGTATTGCGGCGTGGGGCTTTCTTAAGGTCTCCATGGCTAAATAGTACTAAGAAGTTTTGTGATCACAAGTCACAAAGATAGTATATTTTGAATCAATCTTTAATGCAAGTACAACCACTGGCAGAGCTACGTTTAAATGAACAGGTTGTTAAATATTTGTTTCCAGAGTTAGGTTTATGCCATGAGATCAGAAATTGTACGACCGATAAATTATTGTAGCTTGAGTGCAAATTTCTACACCACGACAATGGATGGGGCACATTTTTGATTAATTCTTCTTTCTGGGATTTAACGTAGTAAATAGGTTCAAATTTATGTAAATTCAGAAGACAAATTTTCTTCTAAAAATTCAGTTTCTGTTTGAATATAATGACTTCACCTTCAAAACCATTTCAGCCTAAGAAACATCTAAACACTAATTTCAACTAGAATTATGGGTTCAAACTCAGATGAACCTGCGAAACAAATACCCTCAACGTATGTTGTGTATTGCATTTTTGTTTTGAGGTTGTATATTGTGTTTATTGAATACAAGTTTGTAATTGTTTGTTATGTTTAAAGTATTTTGTTACTTTTTGTTTATTGGTTACATGTCATGCTAATACACGTACATACCCCGACTTAATTTTTAAAAAATCAATCTTTTTCCTAAAAGAATTTTTAGAATTTTTTTATATTTTCTTACTGTGCCTCATTGAATAATTGAAAAATAATGTTTGATCCTCATTTCACAAGAAAAATTATAGTTGTGTCCCGTTTAATAATAAAAAACATATAATAATATATCTATTCAATAAAATATTGTTTATAATTTTTTTCTGAATTGAAAAAATTTTGTTGCTTTGCCCCTAGATATACTATACAATATTGAAAATATATTTGAGCGTAAGTTCAGTAAGTGCGCTTATTTTAGATCGTTGATATGTAAAAGTATAGCGAACGCTGTACTGTTTTTCTTTTCTCTTTTTTTTTTTGGTTGCTAACCATGAGGCTGTACTAGGTTATTATATATATATATATATATATATATATCTTTATTACGTGTTATGTTGTACTTGTTTACTAAATTAATATTACTTCAAATGTAAGCCATTTATGTAAGAGATAGATCATAATGGGATGCACCTATGTTACATTAATGTGAGACATCAAGGACGGAACGTAAAAGGTTTGTCACATCATGTCATGAAATATTTCAAATGAGAGAACATATCGATTCAAAAATATTTCATGTCATGAAAGATTCAAAAATATATATATATCTTTATTACGTGTTATGTTGTACTTGTTCACTAAGTTAATATTACTTCAAATGTAAGCCAGTTATGTAAGAGATAGATCACAATAGGATGCACCTATGTTACATTAATGTGAGACACCAAGGACGGAACGTAAAAGGTTTGTCACATCATGTCATGAAATATTTCAAATGAGAGAACATATCGATTCAAAAATATTTCATGTCATGAAATATTTCAAAAATCGATATGTTCTCTCATTTGAAATATTTCATGACATGATGTGACAAACCTTTTACGTTCCGTCCTTGGTGTCTCACATTAATGTAACATAGGTGCATCCTATTGTGATCTATCTCTTACATAACTGGCTTACATTTGAAGTAATATTAACTTAGTGAACAAGTACAACATAACACGTAATAAAGATATATATATATATATATATAATAATAACCTAGTACCACTACAAGAAAAACTACATTTAACGACATATTATTTACGACATGTAGTTTTTGAATGTCGTTGAAAAGTACATACAACGACATCTTTAACAAAGATGTCATTAACGATATTTGAAAGAATAATTAACGACATCTATATAGATGTTGTATTAAAGGTCTTCTTTTAACGACAATAGTTTAGTGTCGTTACATTATTTAACAATAAGTAGAAGATGTCATCAAAGCCTTGGAGATTCTACGACACCCCTTATAGACGACATTAATCAATATGTCATCTATAGGGGGTGTCGTGGAATCTCCAAGGCTTTGACGACATCTCCTACTGTCGTTAAATAATTTAACGACACTTAACTATTGTCGTTAAAAGGAGACCTTTAATACGACATCTATATAGATGTCGTTAATTATTGTTTCAAATGTTATTAACGACATGTTTGTTAGAGATGTCGTTTATGTACTTTTCAACGACATTCAAAAACTACATGTTGTAAATAATATGTCGTTAAATGTAGTTTTTCTTGTAGTGTATAGCCTAATGGTTAGCAACCAAAAAAAAAAAAAAGAAAAAAGAAAAACAGTACAACGTTCGCTATCCTATTACATATCAACAATCTAAAATAAACGCATTTACTGAACTTACGCTCAAATATATTTACTATGTTGTATAGTATATCTAGTGGCAAAGCAAGAAAATTTTTCAATTCAGAAAAAAATTATAAACAATATTTATTTTAAATGATCATGTCAAAATTTTGAATAGATACTTAGAAATGGGATAATTGAGACGAATAGATGCTTCATTTAAATAACATTGTCAATGATCATGTCATTTTAAACGTGTAACGATTGAAAAAAAAATTAAGATGTGACATTACTATATTTATTTTATCGTACATACATAGATTAATTTCAAAATGACATCATGATAAATTAATATAGAAAGAAATACGTAACTAACAACACGTGATAAAATGGTTTTATTAAAATTTTATACACAATATGCAAGTGTATGTATATTTTTAAGGAACCTAAATATTATAGGCCCTTTTTTGATATTTGTATTATAATTTATAGTTCAAATCGCTTTTATCAAACTGCGTATTACTCTTCCTTTTCTGAGTAATTAAAATTTAAAACTAGTTGCTTGCTTGGCAAAACAAGAAAGTTCTACGTAAGATGAACCCCCTTCTTCACTCAATGCCTTCTTTGCACTATTTTTCACTTCCTTTGCTCTAGCCCTAATTGCACAACCTTCTTTTTCAACCATAATCTTCCTTACGATCTTCTCTATCTCCTCCCTCCCCACCACCTTCTTTGACGGCAACGCATTCGGTGTCAATGCGACGCCGAGCTCCTCGGTGAGCATCGCAGCGTTCATCTTCTGCTCAGCGTAGAGCGGCCATGCGATCATCGGCACACCATTGGTGAGGCCCTCCAGAGTGGAATTCCAACCGCAATGCGACAAAAAGCTGCCAATTGAAGGGTGCCTCAATATTTGGGCTTGCTCTAACCACATCGGAACGATCCGGCCCAGGTCTCGGGTTCGGTCCAAGAACCCGTCTGGCAAATAGGCCGACATTGGATCGCCGCTTTCTTTTCCTGAAATTAAAAACGCGGCGTCTGCGCTTGCACTAGTGGGCGGGCGCATCACCCAAATGAACCTTTGTTGGCTCAGTTCCAAGCCCCAAGCTAGCTCTGTCGTTTGCTCGTACGACAGTGTCCCACCACTCCCGAATGATACATACACGACAGAAGAGTCTGTAGCAATGAATGCACACTAGTTATAACACAAACTTTTGCGTACCAGAGAAAATTAATAAATCAATTTGTCCCTTTTAATTCACTTTTTTTTAATGATTTTTAGTTAACGGTTGAAATCGAAAAAGTTTTAAGTAATTTGAATTAATTTTGTTATAGTGTTTTGTTTTATAGAATGTAAAATTAATAAAATATTTTCAATCACAATTTAAAATTAATTTAATGTTTTCAATTTGAATTAACCAGTTTTTTAGATTTTACTATACATCGAAGACTAGAAGCAAAGGCTTGTGACCTAGTCCATATACCAATAGTAGATTCTAGAACGCACATACAGGTGCCTTGAAAGGCAGGAACATGCGCTCCTACTCCAAGTAGTATTGGCTTTCAAAGATGTGCGTACTTAGATTTGTTTGATATTTTAGGTGGAATTAATTAATTTTAACTACAATATTAAGCTCTCACATCTACAATCAAAATAAAAAATTACTATATAAAAAATTACTACAAAAATGTTATTCTTTTATTGTTTTGAAATTTTGTGCTATTTTTATTTAGTTTTAAGTTTGTGCTATTTTGCTGCTTCTGTCGATAAATTTTTAAAGAAATTCTTTTACAAATTATATAAATTTTGGTGGAAATTTGAACAATATTGGACAAAATTTTTGTCCTGTTACCAATGGAAAGACCCAAAAAAATAGCATAATCATAAATTTGAAGAAAAAATGGAGTGAATAATTTTCCAACAATTTTTTTAAATAATTTTATACTCTCTTTAATTCACCCTTTTTTCTTTTCCAAGGATTTTTTTTAATTATCTTGATCAGCAAACAACAGCTGTGAACTTATTAAACAACTTCAGTTCAAAGATTTAAGGAAGAAAATAGTATATTATATATAAAAAAAATACGAATATATATATATATATTAGAGTCCGAAGATAAGACCTTTCAAGATCTGAATCTAACCTGGTTGATTGTCTAACCAATCAAATACCTCGTCCCTTCGGTTGCTCAACCCTGCTATAGACCTCGTCATGGGGCCCACTGCATAAACCGGAACCTTACAGAACCCACCCAAGAGATCGTCATTTCTCAGCGCCTCCAATGTCGTTTTCTGCGGGTCCTCCCACTGCATATACGTAACGTTTCTATTAGCTATTTTGGTTTAGATATGTACGGCCGATCTAAAAGCACATTTCCACTCCAGAGCTAAGATCACGCCACGCTTATTTCTTCCATTTCTTTTCGTTATTTTTCTTTTTCAAAGTATTGCTTTACTTCGTACTTCGCTTAATTATTTGATAAGGACGTCGCTAACGTTGTATTTACATGCTAGGAGTTTATTTAATAAAAGGGAGAAGCCATCGTTAGACAATTAGTGCAAGAATTTTCAAAACTCATGACTCCTTACATGGCATTAGTTGTATGGGTTTAGAGTGGTCTAAATCATAAATGTAGTTTTAAACCGGTCAAGACTATTGAAACTTAAACTTTCCCTATTCTTAAGTTCACATAGTTTGAACCATTCTCATTCTTATTTTTCTTTCATAAACAATAGTTTTCAAATACCAGTTCTCGTTTTAAATTAGATGTGATGTTTTATTCACGTCTTAAACTTTTGTATTTCAAATATAGTTCAAAACCACAATTTACACCACATAGTTTAGAACTCACGGTTCAAACCATAAAATTTTTGACCATACTATTCCAAACTTATACACCAAATGAACCCGTAATTGACTTGTTTGATAAGTTTTTAGCAAGAGAGAAGGAAAATAAGATAGAAAGACATAATCTAGATGAAGCAAGCATAGAATAATTGAGAAATTCTATAAAATTGAAGAGATTAATAGAATATTTAATAATCTTGATTCAAATATCTATTTTAGTTTAAAACATTATAATACATAAAAATTATGTATATTCAAAGTTCAAACTATTAGTTTACACCAAATTTTTCAAACACCATGTCATATTAAATTTTTTTATGAAATTTAATATTTTTGTCCTCTCTTTACTTTCCACCAAACCATCACAAGTTTTGAATTCTTTATACCAATCTTCTTATCTCTATCCCCCTTCCATTTTTTTCCTCCTTCCAACGTCATCTTTGACTTTGATTCATCCTTTACTAGTGTTGTCCTTCAACTATTGGAAAACTGTTCTTTGGAAGTATTTTGCACTTCGATGTTTTTATTGTTTAATAGATATTTTTAACTCAAAACATCTACATTACAGGTGCTATTGTTGTAAAAAAATTGTAAGGAATCTATGCTAAATTTGGTGGCTTTAAAAAATCATTTAAATATTTGTCAATGTCTATGGTTGCACAAAAAGAAGTTTCTTACACATTCCACATGGGCATGAATGCGAAAAATATGCACGAGGTTATGCCTTGGTAGGTATTAGTCAGGGTTCAAAATTGGCATTGCTTCACTTGCTTTTTCCTGCTTCCTCGGCGTCAAATTGATCCCGCTGCTGGTGAGCTATTGGCGATCCCTCTTTGCGATGGCAATATTTCCCACGAAAATGGCCCCTGCGGGGCTCCACACTGAGCGAAACGGGTATGGGGAATATAATTGGGAATGGGACAGAACTTATGCTCGAGGCGTGACAAGGATAAGACCTGTTGATAATTTTTATATAATACATAAAATTAAATTATTGTATTTGATAAGACTTTTTGTGGCATTATTAATAAGATTTGGTGTGCATATATACGTTTAGAATTTATTTGTAAGGTGGAATTTTTTACTTTTGTTGAAATTTATAGCAAATATCCACTTTACTTTTGTCACAAATTACTACAACAATGGGGAATCCCCAAACCCTACCCCGCCTCCGATTAAGCGGGGATGAAAACAACGATGAGGATCGTTTTGGGGAGTGGGGATGGGGATGGGAAATCATTCCCTGTCCCCGTCTAGTTTTGTTGCCATCTCTAATCTTTCCTGGGCTCTCTGCGGCGCATGATCAGCAGATGAAAGCATAACGCTATCAAGATGGACACAATTGGAGTTGCCAAAGCAGTTGAGACAACTACACCTCTTCCTCCCTCCAAGCTCCTAGTTGATGATATTAAAGCCTTTCTTTTTTTATTTAATTTCCCACTTGTTTCATTTGATGTTGGGCAATGTAAGTATGTAGCTCATTTCTTGCTAAGTTGGTCGTGACCTCAGCCTCTTCGTCAGTGTGGAGCCTAGCTCTCCGTCTAGAGATGCAACTATGCATCTGGGCCACCACAGCTCGACACTATTCAAGGCCCAACCTTGCCCACCATTATAGGCTAGGCAAGGCCTTAAATTCTAGGCCCATAGCTCGGCCTGACCCGGCCCTAAAAAATCATGAGCGAGGACGAGCTTGGTCGAACAGCCCATCTAGATCCGCCAACTAATCATAGAACCACATCCACCCAGGTGTGGATGGCTCCGCCTTTATTGTTGGCCGTTCAGATGTAAATGGATGCTTGTGATCAGAAGAAAATAACAGGTTTTTTCCCGTGACCAGTTTTTGCAAGTGATGAGGGCCTTTTTGTAATCATCCACGTCAATTTGGTTTTTTTTGTTTTTTAAAGTTTCTTTATTTATAAAAAATAAGATGAAATAAAATATGTCGAGAATATTCTTTTTTGGTGTTAAAAATGGTGTAAAGGTTGAAGATAAAGTTACTATTTGATGTGATAGTTACATTATTTCAAAATAAAAGTTACACCAAAGTGGTGTTATGGGTTGAAGATTCCCTAAGTGCCAACAGATTAAAATGGAGACTTAAATGTCAAACATTAAAAAGTTTAAAGACCTATGATACAAATATCTCGTAAAGACATTGTGAGGTTTTCATTATACTTATTTCTCAAAATATTATAATCAGTTCAAACTTAATCTTACATTCACGATAGTTTTACACCATATAAATTAACCATCATATAATATAAAAACAATATATAGTACATAAAACAAAGAGTTTTATTTTTGGTAGCAAAAAGTAATTAATTTTATGCAAAACTATAAAATTAGGGTCAAAAACAAAAAGCTGTGATTTAATTTGTGGAGTTCTTTAAAAAATTGACGTAGATAAACAGTAACTCGTCAAAACAAAATTGGCATGATTTAATTTTGGCGAGCTATTGCTCTGCCCACACGTGCACCAATTTGAAGGAAGAAAATGACGTTAGGTTGAAGTGCTGCCATTCTCACTTTTTCTCACCAAAATGGTGAGGGTTAGACATGGTCTTATCATACTAAACTCGATTTTTGAAGCGAACCCAATTTGCTTTCTTGTTTACTTGTTTGGTTCAACCAGATATGTACAAAGTGGCCAGATACCAAAGAATAAAACTAGGAAAGTTCATACTAAACACTCAATTAAAAAAAATAAATTCAAAATAAATAACTGATAGTGGGGAGCAATGCAGTCAAAATAAAGTTATTAATAATTGGGGACTCATTGGAGTAGGAGTCGGTACAATAGGACACATCAAACATGACACAGATCACGGGCCTGGAAGAAAAAAACACACCTCACATGGGAAGGGTCCCTCTTGGAGGTTTCATTCCCTGGCTCTTTTCCGACTCACGACTAATGAAAAAAGGCAACAAAACTGCAGAAAGCTCAGTATGACATGTATATTATTATTCATATGAAATGGATAAGAAGCCAAATAAACACCTTCACGATGCAGAAAATCTGACCCTACTGAACATAAGTCATCACTTTCATATTTATAGTTCAACTTTAGTTTTTATCTTCTGACATCTCAATTTTATGATGCTACGTTTGGGCAATCCAATTCTCTTGTAAAATATCTAGTTAACAAAGCCTTTGACTAAGCTCCCAAAACAAACTTAATCTAAAAGTTCTGACTTAATTGTAACAAATGCATTAAAAACAAATGGGGATTTAATGTGCCGTAGATATTGCTAAGATTACAAGATAAAAGGGATCCATTTTCCCGAACAAAGTGGATCTAATATTGATTAACTACCTTTTAGATATAGCTTGAGCTTGAGGTATGTGAGACCATACCATCCACATGGTAATCCTAATCTTAATTGGATCTTATGATCAATTAACCTTTCAATTAACTTCTAAAAGTAGTATTGAGAAAGAAGAAAAATAACCCCCCTAATTCGCCCACCGGAGTTGTTCCCGCCATATGAAATACCAATCGATCGCAGTACTTACGTTGAAGCTTGCTCTTCAGCAACCGAAACAAAGATATGTTCAGATGGTTGTACTGGCTCTCCAAGAGAAAGGAAAATGTACATACAACAAAGACAGAAGATGAACCAAATATGATGATGTTGAAGTCTCCCAAATGTGGCAGTTAGTCATAGTAGACCCCAAGACATGCCACGGGGTTACGAGATGTTCAATCGAGAATGCACAACGAAATCATATAGTTTTTCATAATCTATTTCCTCCTGTTTGTACACATTCTCATGCTAAATCTTCCATGTCGATCTTAACCATGACTCTTCCCGCTCCCAAGCGTAAGCTCAAGATCATCCACAGCTATGTCATGAATCCTCTCACCCTCCCACGGCTTCACCCTGCAATTCTCGAACTCAAACTCCGAGCCTCGAGCCCTCTCTGCAGGGGGCCCCCAGCCTATCACGCCATGCCCACTAACTGTGTCTTGGAGAGCGCTCTGTTGGGCGGCCGGTTTCATAAGATTGAACGTTGGAGAAGGAGGAGCTACCAAGGCTGTCCCTGTCTGGAAACTAACCCAGCGACCGGAATCCATAGTCGAAGCATCAGACTCATCACATTCCGGAATTGTAGCAGGCGGCAGATTGTGACGCCGTGTGGGGCTCGAAGGTGCAGAGGTGGCAAAAAGAGGGTGACGCAACGAGTTAAGGGAGCCGTTGGAAAGCGACTCCCAGTAGGGTTTTGGTTTGGCAACTCTGGAAGTTGGAGAAGAGAGAGGCGGGGTAACAGGAGCGCTATTCGAGATTCTAAGAGGAGGTAGATTTGTAGGGATGGAAGCTATGTTTTGGAGGAAGGGGAGAAGGTAAGATGAGGGGTTTCCGTCAAAGCGACTTGGGCTTGGGAAGGAGGATGATGATGGGCTGGCATGGTAGGATGGTACAGGGCTAGGGAAGGATGAGGATTGTGGGCTTGGTTGGACAGAGGAACATGCGCTGATGTTCGCCGAAAGGACCCCGATTTCACCCGGTGGAGGCTTGCATCCCTGTTTGAAAGGTAGTCAGTCACACATTGTTTAAAGAGAGTATCAAAAGTAAAACCATCTAAAACAAAGCACCAAAGAAGCAAATTTTCATCAAAAGATCAAGGTGCTTTAATTGATCGAACAAATGGGCCTATTAAAAGATGTTCTGCCTCTTCTAGTCAAGAACAAATTTGACCTCTAAAGTGTTATTTATCAACATTGAATACAGCTATGCAAAATACAAACAGGGTAAAAATAAAGAAATAAATAAAGCTATACAAAACCCAGTCTAAAGAAAAACAAAAGGGTATATTTAGATTTGAAAGAAGTAACTAATTATGGGAAAAGAAAATGGAGTAACAAATCTGAATATAACCTTTCTAAAATTGAGTAACAAAATGAAGTTCCAAAAATTCTTTTTTCTCGAAAAATCACCCAGATCAGATCCCAAAAAGGAAATTATTTTTCAAAATACAAAACCAACATTAACAGAAAGAGACATCCAAGATCATATATTGCATGCAGATCTGAAAAATTGAACCAAAAAAACCCCAAAAAAAGAAGAAAAATTACAAGAAAGTTGTGGTGAAATTAAGATCGAACCTTGCGATAGGTGGTTCCGTCTTCTTCGACGATCCAACCAGCTTCGGCGCAGAGGGCTTTGAGGACCTCGTTATTGTCGCAGTGTTTGGGGAGCTTGTAGTTTCCCTGAGCTCTGAGACCCGTGTAAATCTTAGCGGCAATGGCTCTTCTCCTTCTCTCTCTCCTCTTGTTGTTCTCTCTCTCCTTCCACGTCGGCAACCTTCCCGACGACGCGCCACCGCCCGTCATTTCACAACAAAACTCTTCTTCTTCTTTGATGTGTGTCAGTTTCTCTCTCTAGATTCTCACTTCCTCTCTCTGGAGTGTGGAGATGGGAGGACTATTCTTCTACTTCTCTCTCCCTCTCTCTCTTGTTTCTCTGTCTATCTCCCCCTCTCACGAGGACAACGCTTGCTTTTTTCAAGATATTTTATTATTATTTTTTATATCTCTCTGGCTTTCACACTCGTGCCGTGTGGAATTTTAGATCAACGAAATTTCTTCAGAAGTGATGAAAAATGGATAATTTTATTAAGCTCCTTTTTTTTTTTTGTTTTGGTTGATGTTATGAATGTGAATGAAAAGGGATTTTAGCGAAGACTTCCAATTTTCTTTTCTGATTTTTTTTTTACTTTGTTTTTACCACTTACAAGTTTGTGGTTGGGAGTAATCAATCAATGGAAACCTTATATCGTAAAAAAAAAAAAAAAAAACTTTTAGCATTAATTTTATCAACAAATACAAAGTTAAAATGGTGCTCAATAAAATTTATTTTAACCAAAATTTTTAGTTGTTATAATAATAAAAAATATATATCAAAATATAAAACTCTTATATACTAAAAGTTTAAGACCACGTAAATATGTTGTGAGAACATAACACGATTTTGGATATTATCAACATTTTTCAAGTTTGTGAGTTGGGCATTTGTTCTTCACATACATTTTTTCAAAATTTGAACAAGCTAACGACCTTTAAGTGTTTTATTTCATAATGTTACTTAAAAATTTCTTTGTTATGTATACAAAGATTTTTTTTCGATAGGTTTTTTGAAAAACATTAAATCTGATCAAGATCATATTTTTTATATATATCAGCTAAAAGTTAAATATTAAGCAAATTACTTATTCAATACCTACTTAAAAAATCTATATCAAACTTGAGTCTTACTTTATGTTTGGCATTAGTTGGTTTTAACCAACTTTTCAGTTAAAAATAGAGTAACACTCTTATATACTACAGTAAAACAAAAATTAAAAAAAAAAACTGCTACAGTGTAAAGCTCTTGTATGCTACAATATTTACAGTTTTAACCACTATATCAAACACCTTAAATTACAAGTGATTGCTATTTACAGTCTTGAACATCTTCCTTGCTTTGTAGTCTTCCCCATTTTTTCTTTTCCTCTTGTTTTTTTCTTCCCCACTTTTGAGACAAAGGACTGGATTTGTCGAGAGCTTTTTTTTTTTCTCTGAAAAACAAAAAAGATTTGTCAAGGACATGAAAATTGTTTCTTTTAGGTTACAAAACCACCAAAAAACAAAACAAAACAAAACAAAACATGGCCTAGTATATAAGTGGAAGAAAAGAAATCATAAAAGACATGCTAAATAGTAGCTCATAGTAGTGTGTACAGGGGGTTGTAGTTGTAGGACAGAATAATTCAGCATTTTTTTGATCAGTGTGTCGTTCATTAATGCACATGGATTGGTTGGTTACTATGCATACAATACTACTTGTTAGCCAAATCACGGTTGCCTTTGGTGAGTCTTTGTACATGCGGCAGAGAGTGTGGGGACATGGACAGGCTGCTTTGTACGCAAAAGCATACCATATGCCACGCCTTGTTAATATTGCATACCATATGCCATGCCTTGTCAATATACTTTTTGGTTTTTTTTTTTTAACCCTACGATAAAATATAAAAATTACATTTTTTAACAATTTTATTTAACTCCATAAAGTTATAACTCTACTACTAATAAAACAATATGACATAATTTAAAAAGTATACTACATATTAGACTAGGGCTATAGTTTTACGAGTAATGGGGTAATAACCCTATGAAGATGAAAAGGATTTTTCTTCTTTTTTTTTTTTGTTGGTTGAAAAATAGAATCATCAATGTACCTATGTTCTTGCCTGGTGGATTAATAGGCACTTTGGAAGAACAGATAGAACCATCGATTACAACTGTAAACAATGTAAGACTTTCATATGTGATAGGTTCTAACTGTCCTTTTAAATTGCTCATAAGAGAAATCTATTGAGACCACCAGTGGAATGCAACTGCAGACAAGGGAAATCCATTATTAAAGATAGGAGAGATAGCCCTGATAAGTCATCTTTTTGCTACCATGTCACCCAACAATTCTAATGTGAAAAAAAAAGACTTATTAATAAGATCATGTTTTTAATTATCGTATCTATATTAAATTTTGTTAATTTAGTATTTTTTTTTGTTTATTTTAACGTGATTTTGATCCACAAACATACCTTTATCGAAATTACCGATTGAAAAAGGTTTTTTTTTTTTTTTTTTCGTTTTAAGGTCTGTAGTTGATGAATCTATAGTCTCACCAAGACAATATTGTTTCCAATATTAAATGTAACTGGACCAATAAGGGGAAAAATGGGACATTGTGTATGAGAGAATATGAAAAAAAAAAAAAAAAAAAAAAACTCTGAATGAATAGTTATTAATTGTATGTAGAATATCAATGGCTGCTTCTAATGATGGAAACGAATTAAAAAAGAATGAGCAACCCCATGTTTGGCTTGGAAAAATTGTCTACACCATTATTCAAAGGAACACCTAGTTGATTCCTTGTTCATTTATCAAGTGGCAAAGAAGAGGAAAAGAAATCATATCTACATTGGTCTAATACCAGTCCAAGTAAGACTCTTCCACTAGATTTGTCAAACGAAATATAAACAGCAACAAAAGAGTGGGCAAAAAAGAAAAAAGAAACGATTTTCACAACGGGAGTGTTATTTTTGCAATTTTCTAAAAAATGGGTCCTCTTCAAGTGTGATGTTGCTGCCACCATTATTGACAAATCGTTTCAAACTGGGACTGAAGACCCCCAAGTGGACTGGGTACTAGGCTCCTTGCGTTGTAGCATGGTCCTACTCTCCGACTACCACACATGTCAGCCAAAATATGACAACCAAAAAAAAAAAAGACAATAAGTCCACACTATGATTATATTACATTTATGCCATCCTAGTATTAAATTTTGTACCAATTTCTACATTGTAATGTAGTCTATAGCATGATTGTAATTAAGTTTATGCCATCTTAGTAATTTGTCTTGTAGGCTGTTTGATAATTTAGTTGTAACTGAAGTTTTAAGTTTAAGAACAATAGTACGTAAGAACTTTATACTGTAGCAATTTTTTGTTTTTTATTATAGCTACGGAGAGTTTTATATTGTTTACAATTAAAATTAACGAGTTAAAACTAAAGTGTCAAACGCATCTTTAATGCCAAAATAGGTTTGCAATTCAAGTTCATCTCTCATTACTGTTATTAAGATTTTGAACAATTATTTCCAAATGCTTGATCAAACAAGAGGATTTCCCAAATGCAAAATTCAAAACAGAGAGCTATATGTTATGGGGTGTTTGGCAACATAATTTTGAACCAATTTTGAATCTAGCAAGTAGTTTTTTTTATGCTTAGCAATACAATTAGAACTAAAAGTTATAACAATGTTATTGTATTCTATAAAAACTTTAAACTATAATTGTTTTAACTACGTAGTCGAAAAACACGGATGTTAAACAACCTTTTGTAAGACTATAACGAGTTTGCTTATGATATACAAGGTATTTGATAGAATAATTAAAATCATTAGTTAGAACTATTTATAGTATATTATGTAAAAATTTTATACTTTAATAAAAAATTTTATTATTATTAAAAAAGTAATCTAAATTACAACAGCCAAACACATAAATAGTTTACTACATTAATGCCACTTAAAAAAGTAGACAGTGAAAAACTTTCATCGAGAAAGGTCTGTAAACATGGCATGGAGGGGTAATTTTCTCTCTTTCTTCTCTCTCTAACTTTTTGCATGATGAAAATAAAGAAGATGCTCTCTCTCTCTCCGGTATTTGGAGTGGCTCTGACGTGATGTTCAGTTTGAACGGTACAGATACAGACAAACAACGAACTTAGAGGGTGTCTGAGGGCCCCACTCAGCCAAAAGCATACATTCAAATCATACTCCTCTACCCACGGTCCTTTTGCAGTGTCAGACGGCTCCACACGTGCGTAACAGCAAACCCTTTTTATTTTTATTTTTGGTTAGCACCAATGACCAATTCTCTCTCAAAAAAGTGGGACCACAACGAACTTGACGTGTCATGGCTACTGTGTACCACGTGACTGTGGTCCCCTCTTTCTTTTTTATTTTTTATTTTTTATTTTTTATTTTTTCACTTTTCTTCGTAATATTTTATGGTGTTTTCTATTTCCAAAAAAGAAATAAAAAATTTGCCCGGCGTTATTAATTATGAATGTAATATTTTTTTAGTGTTTCTTGTTTGTTTGTTTTGTGGGTTTAATCAAAATTTTCAAGTTAGGCTGAGAATTTAATTTAAATTAGTGTTTAAAAAATAAAAAAAAAAACGAGTGAGATTTTAAAAAAGGAGAACTTAAATTAGATTGTCAATTTAAATTAAGGATTGTAGTTTAAATCTATTACACAATTATTAGTCCTTCAATATTATTTTGATTTTATTTCTTAAAACATCTCGTACTTAAACGAGTTAGTATTTTTGTCAATTTTAGTCTTTTTATCAGTGTGGAAAAATAAAAACAATACCAAATGTACTTACGATGCCGATATAAAAGAGTACTTTATTGTCAAAATGCAAAATATGCATATGATGTCGTTAGAAAAATAACACATTGCTATTGAAATATTTATGCATAATCTTCTTTTAATATCTAACTAATAAAAAAGCTAAAACTGAGACAAAATGATGATTTACAACAATAACTGAGACAATCGAATGTTTAGAGACTAAAATAATATTGTAATAAAATTTGAAGACCACTTATGAAATTAACTTATATTATTTAATTAAATTTTATATATGTTATTTAGACGTGGGAGTACGTGGCAGGTTGCCATATTTTTAACAAAAGCAACATTATCATAGAATTTTCTTTCCGTTGTATAACGCACGCTTAAAATTGATCAGGAGACACCCAACTCGGCTTATGGCCCAAAGCTCATGGCTCAAGCTCAGCCATTAGTCGAGCCATTGTTTAAAATTTGCTTTTTTTTTTTTTTTTTGCCCCCAATGGTCCGTGTATAGTGTATTCTATAATTCATGATATTTCATCTGGAAAAATTACGAAGTCCTAGGTTGGTTTAAAAAATCTGTTAAAACTTGAAGTTAGAACATAAATATTATAACATATGAGAGCTTTATATTATAAAAAAATTATTATAACATGTGAGAATTTTATATGGTAACAAATTAAACTTGTTTTTTAAATAGGTTTTTCAAACAATGTGGCACTCTTTGAAAGTGAGAAACAAATTAAAGAATAAAATACATGTTGGTTAGGAAGCTATCTCAACTAAAATTTGGATCCATATGTGTGTTACATGTCCAATAAAGATACAATTTCCTTGAAAAAATTATCTTATATATGTGACATAATTATGGTTCATATTTTCTATTCTAAAAATATAAATTTGATGAAGGAGTTGAAGTTTCAATATGACACTTAAATTTGATCGGTTTGGGTAAACAACACCCCTTCGCCTAAAAAATATATAAAAAATTGCAATAAATAGTATAATTTTAATTCTTAATATAATTAAATAATGTACTTTTGAAAACAATTAAATACATATATAACAATCTTGATATCACATTCTCTTTTAAAGTACTTAAATTTCTAATTTTATTTATCATTCTTTTTTTCTTTCTTCTTTTTTTTTTCGTTTTTGTTTTTCATTCTCTTTCTAATGCTTCGTGATTCTTTCTACGTTATTATATATAAAAATAAATTTTGTTTTAATTGAAATGGGCTTTTTACTAAACACTGTTATATTTTTGTCTATTTATTTTTATTCCTAATTAATGATATTCTAATTCCCTTGTTCTCATTTTTTTAAACATAAAAGTTTTTTTAACTCTAGTAAAACTGATTATGTCGACACTATTATGCAGGAACATGCTATTAAATGAATATAAATTACTAGATAAATCAATGATTAAAATAATCTTCAAAGCTATAATGTCCAAAAAATTAACCAAAAAAAGAAAAAAAGGATCACAAGCCAAATATAATCATCATAAGATATTTGGTAATAGTCTAAAAAATGGAACATTTATCTTGTTATACCTTCTATATAAGATTAGTTCAAAAACTATACTTTCAGTTTTCTATTTCATCAAATATATACCTTCAAATATAGTTTAATACATAAATCTATATTTTTACTCAGTTAATAGTTGAATTTGACATTTAAAATGGTCAAATTATCCTTAAGTAAGCGAGAAAAAAAATTAAAATTTTTAAAAATGAGAAGAAAACAAAAGCAAAAACACACAAAACACCCATTTTAGAGGGTATTTTATACACTTATGAAGTAAAAAACCATAGTATAAAAGTCTTGAAGTCCTTTTATTTTTCTATTTGAGGGTATTTTGAGTATTTTTTTAGGTCAAAACTGAAAATTGACAAGAAAAAAGTATAAATTTGTATAATATATCTAATATGAAAGTATATATTGGATGAGATCAAAAACCAAATGTATAATGTTTGAACAAATCTAAAATACAAAGTATAAAAAGGTAAATGGTCCTTCAAAAAAGTACTTTCTCTCCTTTTAGAGAAGGGGCAAAAAGACAAATAAAAAAAAATCAATCAATGTCCATGTCCATGTCAATATCACATAGCTTGTTTGTAATGGGAAAAATAAAAAAAGGAAAGAAATGAGAAGGATTATAAGGTATTTGGAAGCATTGGTTCAAAAGCCATTGTTTTGAATAAGTTTTGGTTAAAAATATTGAGCTTTACATTACAGGCTATGACAACCAAAAGTTTTGGTTCAAACTGACAATGCCTAATACCATATTAGTGCAAAAATTTTGGTGGCTATAATTGTTTGATGGGAGAGAAAAAAGAAGAAAAATGAATTAGCTAAGGGATTTTAAGTCTTTCAAAGTATCCCCAGTCAAATTTCTCCCAATACGAAATGATTATACAACAAGTGAAAGGATTTATTTCAAATTTGATCACTAAAAATACAGGTTGTCTCATTTGCTCCAATCAAAATGACAAAAATGTTCTCCAAGCTTATCATTAGTTGCAATTTGATTTTTTATTAATAAAAAAATCAAATTTTTAACATGTTAATCATGTCTAGGTCACGTGACTAGTTAATAATATATATAAGAGGGCAAGGAAGGCAACACTGAAGATTATGTGAGTATAAATTTATAATTTGTTTTGGTTTTAAAGTTTATTTTGTTTAATTTTTCTATATTGCACTTTTGACAAGTAATTATGTGACCCATACATAATCAAAGTTGTTAAAAAATTAATATCTCAATGACGAAGCACTTAAGTTGTAATTTATTGGAAGTTTAGGGCGAGTTTGGTGTCATTGTGAGTTGTAATAGTTAAAATAAGACAACAACTATTTTTCAAAGACTAATTTTGAAATTAACCCTAAGAGAAATGTTCACTCTTTCTTCTCTATCCTGAGACCGTTTGAAAAGTTAGTTAAAACTAAAGTTTTAAGTTTAAGAACTGTAGCATGTAAAAACTTTACAGTACAACAATTTTTTGTCTTTTACTGTAACTGCTGTGAGTTTTATGCTGTAATTAGTTAGAATTAACACGTCAAGCACATGCTTCATTCACCTAAATTATAGTATTTTTTTCCTTTTTTTTTTCTGTCCCCTCCAAACAAAGCCTCCAAGCTTTAGAAACTAACGAAAATCTGTCTTCCTTGGCTCAAGGCTAAACATTCAGCTTGGACTAGCCATGCAACTGATTATAACTCATCTTTGCTAATATTATTCAAAATTGAAACGTGGTTCAAAGGAATAGGATATATGTTTATGTGTGTGTGTGTGTGTGCAGTTTGGTCTGAGGACGGAGAGTTGTGGCAACGGGCACCTGCGAACCCAGCTACGCTCGAGAGAGACGGGTCCGCTCGCTGGCAAAAGCGGCTCAAAGCTGTAATAATGCCCCAACAAGACTGGCCGCACGTGCGGAGCTACTTTTAGCTGCAACCAAGTGTGTACCTTGCCGGTTTGTTGTGGGTCCCACTTTATATAATTTTGTTTTATGAAATCTCTCGCAGGTACTATAAAATAACGTACTTTGAGGCAGTAGATTTACGAAAAATTAACCCGTTTGGTTAATAGATTTGAGCTAAAAGTTAAATTTTTGTAAGAAAAATTACTATAATAAACTGGGCCAACTGTAATTTGAACCCATTAAATAAACGTATAAATTATAATTTTGACTATATTTAAAATTTTCAACCATCGTATCTTTGAAAAAAATTGACCAAGTCTAATAATTTAAAGACATATCCTATTTAAAAAATTTATTATTCCTTTTCCACGGAATGGGTAGTGCGTTTCTCGATTCAAATTCAAAGAAAAAGCATGGCGTCATCATAATTAATAACAGATAAGGCTTTTCATTAATTAGTTAAATTGAATGATCTCTCAAATTAATATGTTATGTTAGTCTGATCTAGGACTTGCACGTGTACGTTGAATTTTAATGCTTGTGATCCAACTCTTTCAAGCGGTTAGAGGGCCAATGGTAGCTCAAAGCCTGCGCATGCACGTGGGCAAAACGGCATTGTCCAAAGCCTAATTAAAGATCGACAAGTTTCTAATATTTATTCCCAATCCGACAAGGACTTTTGAAATCAACCCAAGCGGAAGAGCGGTATAAAAAGTTTTTTTTTTTTTTTTAATATGTAGTTTTGAACTACCTTTTGATTATGTTTTATGAAGCAAAACATTGTAGCAAAAAATAAAAAAAAAAAAATTGGAACTAAAAAATGGGTTTAAATCTTATTCTTCAAACGGACACGTTCAGTAAATCCTTTATCATCATTGCATGAATCTGAAATTTTGAGAAAATCTTCTCCACGGCTGTTTAGGATGCTAAACATTTAATCTGGATGTAATATTAGGATCTTTCTTCATAAACAAAAATAAAAGTTCAATTCTGTTCGAAGTTTCTTGTTTTATTAGTTGTCATCCCAATTAATAATTGACATCTGCTTTAATTATTTAAAGGCCCGTTTGGTACATTGAATAGGATAACATTATATATGATAGTCTTAAAAGATTGGATTGAATTGTATTTGAAAGAATAGGATAAAATTTTAGTTAATTCAATCCCATGTTTGGTGTGGTGTTATTGGGACAGGGACCTTTTGTAAATCTTTTTCAAAATTTAGGTCAAATTGTAATTTTTAAAATTAAATAAATAAAAATATAATTATTAAAGATATTTTTAAAATTAAAGGAATAAAAATATTTTTATTACATAAACATTACATTTTGACCTCTTATTTTTTAAAATTATAATTTGGTCTCAAATTGTCTGAATTTTTGAAAATAAGTCCTTATAAATTTTTCACAATGTACAAATGTATTGTTTAATCTCACGGTTTAGTAAGAAATTGCCTAATCCCCGTCCAAGAGGATTCAAGTATGTAATGAATAAGAGCTTATCCAATCCAATCTTTTAAAATTTAATCCAACCTAATCCTGCATACCAAATCGGCCGTAAGTATATTTAGTTTTTATTTATTTAGTTGGGTTATAGTTTCTAAATGACATAGTATATAAGTAGTAGAAGAAAACCAATAAGAGTGGAAAAATAAAAACAACAAATCTGAACTCTAAAAATTAAACATGTCATAATTTTTTTACTATGAATGTTGAGTATAAATGGATATGTGATGATATTCTTTTTCTCTTTCAAATTAAAATGGAGATTTTCAACTCCACGCTTTATAACGAAGTGGGTGCAAAATTATCCCTATATTATACATGTTTCCATGCACATACGCTGTTAATATTTAGCAATTTCTCTAACATTTTTATTTTCTCTTTTAACTTTTTTACTATTTATATTTTAGTTTCGTAATTTATTATTTAAACATATGTATGTATGTATGTATATATTTTTAGTTCTTTTCTTTCCCAGTGTCGTTTTCTACTTCCAACATCCGCCAGAAAAAGAATCAAACTTTTTTTTTTTTGGTTATTATTATTCTTGTAGGGGGACCACTTCTTGACAGTTTTTTTTTTTTTTTTTTTTTTTTTTTTTGGTGAAACTCCCCGTAGTTGTATAATGTCAAAATGAAGAAATGAAAAAAAAAAGTACTTCTTTTGATCGACATTATTTTTTTGGCTGCAATTATTGAAAATATATAAACTCTGCATTTTCCTCTCATGTCAGTACCCTCGCCAATTTCGCTAAATTCCAAAAGCTTCTCTGTTGTCGCTTCAAACTATTATGAAGCAAGTTGCGAGCCACAACTTTATGCATAAAATAACCTTCCTCAAATGAATTAAAAGAAATATCTATTATGTGTAGTCTCATAATTTCTATATCATACAGTTGCAGAGCTAGAATTTCTTAAAGGAGATTCCGTAAAAATTAAAAATAGTATTTTATTTAATAAAAACATATAATTATACGTTTTAATTATTGATTGTAACATAATTATAATTTTTTTATAAAATATAATTGCAACAACAAATTTTAATTATTTTAAAAGGGTACAATAATATAATTCAGTTATTTCGTAAGGACACATTACTATATTTCAATTATTCTGTGAGAAAAAAATAATTGTATTTTTTTTAAATAAAAACATAACTAAAATTTTTAAATTTCAAAATATGGGTTAAAATCAAAATTATAAAAAATAAGTGGGGGTATGTGTCCTTCACTTATCGCTACCTGGCTCCGTCAGTGCCATCTACAATCTCTCATAATTTCATATAGAATGGAGGTTGTTTGATACAAATGACAGAGAATAATAAGACTCCATTCCTTTGGAATAGGTCTTTTTTTTAGTGGCGACACACAGTGATAAAATATGTTTTATTGTTGAATTTGGTCAAAATCGCATATGTGATATAGAGCTTACGGGTGAAAGATAGAGTCCTATTTATAAGTTATTATTTCTATTCCAAAAATTGCCTTTTCATTAAAGTAACGCTGATTTAATGACTTTTTATTTCGTCATTCCATATTACAAGAAGTACGTATGAATTGTAGATTAGAAGAGGTCCAAAATGCTGCAATTCCGTAATCATGTTCAAATGATTTTGGGAAGCTAATCGAGCCCATACAAACAAACACATTTCTGGGCTTATGTCCAACATCTAAAGTATAGTGTGGCCCTTTTGCTCTGAGAAGGCCTTGGGTACGAGAAATCCAAAGCATGGATTACATGTTCGTGTTAACCAAATTATTATTTATAGAGTGTCGGAACTTTAGTTTAAACTCATATGTTTCGATTCATCAGCTACAATTATAAATAATATAAAGCTCTCAACAACATAATAAGAAGCAAAAAATTGATACAATGTAAAGCTCTCACATGCCTAAAGTTCTAAACGGCCTATTAGTGTTGAAAATATCAATTCCAACATAACTGATTTATCAAACATATAATGTAATGTTTGGTTCACTAGCGCGAATCAGAAAAATTTTCGTTCAAATTAATTTTACTACAATATTTTTTTTTATAAAATTTGAATTGTTACTTTTTTATTTGAACGAGTAGTTCAAACTAATGATCCAAACATTATATAAGAATCTCAACCCACATACTATTAAAAAATAAAGAAAAATCCGCTGACTAAAAAAAGACTCGAAAAATTCACTAATTACGAGCACTATGAAAAGATTTCATATGAATACAAATCAGAATTATTGACATGTAATTTACCCAAAGCTAACAGATCTCTTGAAATCAAGAAGTTGCCTGATTTGAACACTGATACAGTTAACTTCAAATTACTAATACAGGTAATTATATATTAATATTAATTTTTTCTAATACGACATTTGTATTACACAAATTAAAACTATTAACGTATTTGGATTATGTTCTACTTTAATTTTCACAACCCAAAATTAGCTCTTCACGACATCATTTAAAGACCGGAAGACTTAAATTCATCATCAACTCGTAGACTTCAAAGAAATTTCAATAGCCAGTCCTAGAGCTCAAAGGGCATTGAATAGCTAGCAATAGCTGCATATTACCATTTCAACAATGGGGAGTGCCAACATATAGTTACAGCTCCAGACAACATGCAAAGTTGGAGTCAAGTAGCAAGGGCTTGACATCTCTACGAAGAACATGAGGTCGTGAAGAGAGACTAGGAGATGATGAAGAACAACAACTAGAAAAAAACAACCAATTCAGGCTCAACTATTCAGATAGGAACTAGATAAGTGGCTCAAGGTGCTTTAAATGGAGAACAACAACTAATTGGTACCTACAAACCAATGACAAGGAACAGCCTTTTAGCTCTATGCATACCATGAAGTGGAGACTAGTCCATAGTAAGGATAAGTCCTTGAACGATTGCCCTTAGCCAATTCAGGGGCAGAGCCAGTGACGGAGCTAGAATTTTTTGTCGATGGAAGTTAATAACTAAAATAAAAATCTAATCAAAATAAATATCTATTAATATACTACAACTCTGTCCAATTGAATTTCATGCCTATTAATATTCTAAAGAAAGTTATATCTTTAGTAAGGGTTAAAAGATCACTTTAATTTTTTTGTGGGGGCTATTTTTATACTAATACAATGTAACAATCATTTTTGTATGTAAGATTTTTAAAAATAAAAAATTTGAGTGGGGGCTTAAGCCCTTTATCATCCTTTCACTAGCTTAGTGGAAGGACAGAGCCATATAGAGATGAGGGTAGGTAGTCGCCCCCTCTTAAAATTGTATTTCACTCTCTAAAATCAATTTTGTCCCTAATCTCATCATTTTATTTCAGTCATATCTCTACCCCTTTCACTTATATTTCTGGTTCCGCCCCTCAACCAATTGAGCATGCATCAAAAATAGGTCGCAATAGCAACCTAATGGCAAGGTATTAATTACTATGGCAATGAAAATACAAAAGGACTCTCTAGCAAGTAACTCATGACATCCACAAATAGCCCCAACATGCAAGACAGCTCGCTATATACCCTCCAACTCACAAGATAGCTCACTATATCGAGCAATCCTCGCTAAGAAAGATAGTCCCACAAACAATACGGAGCGAGCCATCCCGAGGACCATTTTCAGGAGCCGAGTGACATGGTCTCAATACTTGGTGTCTTTTCCGCCCTCTCGCAATTGTCTACACAGCCACGGTGGCACGAAGCTCCGTTTCGTGGGATTTTGATAAATAACTTTTTGGAAAATTTTTTTTTGATGAATGACTCTTTTTTTTCGACAGTTTTTAGCATAAAAAAGGTTTTTAGACATAAAAACGGTTCCAGTTTTTTTTTTCATTTTATTAAAGTTCTTTATTCTGCTACAGTCATTTTTTTTTTTAAAACTGGGACAGTTTATCTGCACAGAAAAAACGTGTTTTTTTTGTTTAAAAAAAAAAGAGAACTTTTACCCAATTCAAATTTTTTTTTGCCTCTTTCATCAAAATCTTCCGCTCCAGAGCAAGGCACAACCCCGCCCGCAATCTTTGAGTGGTGCGAGGATTGCAAGATAAGCACATGAAGACGAAGAACATGGGATGAATCACATCGAGTGTTGTGAATAGCAAAAGATGAAGGCTGAGATTGACGAGGATGGGAACCTGTCCGATTTTTCAATTTTCTTGCCTACATTCTATATTGAGAAAGCATCATGCAAGAGAGAATTCGAGTGTATAATCCCAGAAATTAATATGAAAAACTCAGCAACCATTACAGACATAGATTATCTTAAAACGAATCACTCTAAACCTAAAGTTCTTCTTTATTTTGATTGATATAAAATGGTTATTTGATGCTTTTCAATTGGATTTAGTATAGAGATTTGATTTCTCTCAGATTGACCAATTTTGACCCAACAACCCATTTAAATTAGTAAGTTAATATATTATGCTACTACATGATTTTCAAGGGAGTCAATTTTAAAGCACCTAATACTTGTTCATATCTATTTATCAAAAACTAGATAGTATTCATATTATCAACTGACAAAACATATGTATCTTCAGGAAAAATATGCATAGTTTTCGTCTTTCTTGGAACCGAAAGGGACAATAATAATAAAACATCAAAATTTAGTTTATATTTTCAGGCAAACAGGTGATTTTCGTCCGATGGATCACAATTTATCCAACGAGGACAATAAAATGGAGAAATGTCGACGCTTTAAAACGTCTTCTCAGTTCTCACCCAAAAAAAAAGAAAAAAGAAAAACTTTAAGGCAACTTAATGGGCATTAAAGATAATGAAATTTGGTGATAACTTGTTAAAGAGTGGGCCATTAGAGCCATCAACAGAGAAGTTTCATTGCTTTACAATATCTTCTTCACCAAAAAAGTGAACAATAAAAATACCCAAGTAACGATTTACTCGAAAATTAACGTCGACATTTCACTCGGAAAGAATAAAGAAAAGAAAATTGCATCAATATGTCATTATAGATAGAAGTTATCTCTTGCATCAATATGACATTTCCTTTCCTTTCTTCTGTTTTACTTCTTTCTTTTTTCATTGGATAAAACAAACTTTTGAAAAGTATATGTGGCAGACCCAAAGTAACTTGACAATAACGAGACGTAATTGTGTAGGACAATAAGAGAACTACGTGTTGTTTTGTACTTACTGTTCTAACTATTTTTGTTACAATATTTTTTCTTACAAAATTTACGTTAATATACAGTTTTAACCATTAAAAAAATGGTTTCTAATCACTCTCCCAATTATGTTCTTTGTGTCAATATACATCTCAAATTTTGAAATATACACGTTATGTCTTTTAGACTATAGACTATAATATTTCTTCAAATTTACTAGTAACTCTGAAGCATTTATTTACTTTTGGATAGAAATGTTAGAGTTTTTGTTGATTTCGGATTAGATATATTACTTAAGGTTAATATAAATGCATTTCATTCCAAATAAATTAGTTGGGCATATATATTTTGTCCTCAATGTAACTGCGCCTTAGCAAAAAAAGACGAAGGCAAGCTGGAGAACGAACTTAAATTCAATTGAGACTGTTGAGCGTATAAAGAAATCGGTAAATTTATCCTTTTAATGTACATAAAAATGTTATTTTGCCTAAGAAACGATACATTTCAAAGTTTGAGAAATAATATGAAGAAATATTTTATAGTTATATGTTGTTTGTCAAGGAGTAGTTTTAACTACTATATTAGTTATGAACAGTGTAAATGTCTCACATGTTATAGTAAAAAGAAAAAAATTGCTACAGTGTAAAGCTCTTACATGTTACAGTAAAAACAGTTCTAACCAATGGTTCCTACCACCATACCAAACACCTTATCAGGCATTCTCCAATCCACTCTATTTTTGTAGAATAAATGCCAAATTGACCTAGAAATCGCCTCTAAGGAGACCCAATTTATTCACGTCAATTTAAAGAGATGAACAGAATCATATCAAATCAGGCATGTTATCGTTGATCCTTGCCAATTGGGTGAAATAGTTAAATAGCAGGGTTTAGTAAAAAGCAAAATAAAAATAAGATAACGTAGAATATTTCAAGAATATTACTTTTTGGTATTAAAAATTTTGTAAAGGTTTAAAGATAAAATTATTGTTTAATGTGATATTAACATTATTTTGGTGTAAAAATTACACTATTTTAAGGTTATTGATCGAAAATATCCTTGACACAAGTCATACATTTGAAGGGGAAATTCGTAAAACCGTTCAAGCATAAAAACACAAATAAGACTTTAGGGGAGGGAGGGGAAAGAGAGAGAGAGAGTTTTGTATGGAGACTTGACCCCACGTTTCCCCGCAGGAACTCGTATCCAACGGATCAGATTTGGACGCCACTCCGCACGATGGACTTGTCTCCCTACTTCAACGTCATCAGCTAAGCGTTTTCTATCTCTATACATGATGTTCAACAATTCCTAGATTTGGACACCTTTCAAGTTTGACAAATGCATTATTTAGCGTCTAAATCCATCAAACACCCAAAATAATAATAATAGTAATAATAAAAGAAATAAAAGAAACAACTTGCCTGCGCGGGTCGAAGGAAAGACAGGAATCTTTTGATTTTTTTAGTATTGATTACATCGAAAACGTTTGTATGCTATTAACGTAAGCGTTTGAATATTTGAATATTTTTTATTTGTTTTTATTTTTGGTGGAATTGGTGATGAGTCAGGGGGAGGTGAGAAGAGTTGTTTTTGACAAGGAAAGTTGGAGTTTTAGATCCGCCATAGATGCTCGGGATCTGTGTCTAGTTGTTGTTGGTGGTGGGGTTTGTTGATTTCAGTTTATGGGCCGTAAAAAGCCCTCCAAATACTCGGGTCCTCCTTCTTTTCGATTCAGACATCTTCTTCCCAGAAGTTTGGAAGCCATGAAGTGAGTTTCATTAATCTCTTCGATTCATTTAATACTGTTAATTTAATGCTTGGTACTTATGTTTTATTAGTGGATTTAATTTTTAACGATATAACTTGATAATTATGTTTCAGTTCTAAAGATCTGTTCCCTTTTTTTTTTTTTAATCATGGTCCTGTTTGGTGATTTCTTATGAGTTGAAAAAATCTGGGGAGCAATTTAAGCACTTGCTAATGATTCTATGGTACTTCTTTATTAGGATGGTCTTTTTGTCTTTTCTTTTAATATTAAGATGCTTATAGGTTTGGTTTAAATTGTTGGAGACAATTAATATTGGTATTGTTTTATTTTATTTTATTATTATTTTCTTTCAAATTTGATGGGTCTAGAGTGGATTGAATAGGAGTCGCCTATACATGACCATGGTTTTATTCTTGCTGTGAATTTAACCTCAATTTGTCATATGGTTACATTCTTTCAAATTTGGGACAGATATCATGAAGTTTTAAGTTGTAGACTTTTTTCCCACTGAAAAAAGGCCTTTTTCTGTTTAGAAATTTAAGAACTCTACCAACGTTGGAACTTTTTCTAGTGATTGATTCAGATGAAAGTCAATTAAATCCTATTTCCAGAAACTTTGGAATATGAAATTTAAGATCTGAAACACTTTTTCTGCTTGTATGTAATGAGTATGTGTATTGCAATTTTCTTCCTACTCGCTGAATTTAAGAATTCAGACCATTGGCAGTCTTTTCATGCATCTTTGCAACAACTCAATTTTTTCACAGGACAAGAAAGATTTTCGGGGTTTCACTCTCCATCATCCTCATCAACTTGGCGGCTATAATGGAACGTGCCGACGAAAATCTCCTCCCATCTGTTTACAAAGAAGTCAGCGAAACTTTCAGCGCAGGCCCATCTGACCTTGGCTACCTCACATTCATAAGGAACTTTGTGCAAGGAATTTCATCACCGTTAGCAGGCGTTCTAGTTATTAACTATGACCGCCCTACGGTTCTGGCAATGGGCACTTTTTGCTGGGCATTGTCGACTGCTGCAGTGGGAGCTAGCCAGCATTTTATGCAAGTTGCATTTTGGAGGGCCGTGAACGGCTTTGGATTGGCGATTGTGATACCAGCACTTCAGTCCTTTATAGCTGATAGCTATAATGATGGCGTGAGAGGGGCCGGTTTTGGTTTGGTAAGCCTTGTTGGTACTTTTGGGGGCATAGGTGGTGGTGTTGTGGCCACGGTTATGGCTGGCCAGCAGTACTTTGGAATGCCGGGATGGCGTTTCGCTTTTATCATGATGGCAACTTTGAGTGCTGTGATTGGATTTCTTGTTTTCTTGTTTGTGGTTGACCCAAGAAAAACAACTAGTGTCACCAACACCGCTGAGATTTCTGATAGGTAATTGGCAAGCACTTTTTTTTTTCCCTTCCAATAATTCTACAGTCAGTTTTGGGGTCCAAAGATAGTTTTAAACTTCGTGAACAAGTTATCAGTTAAGTGGAAAGATTGGAAAGCTTTTCATTGGTTGCATTTTGGTCACTTTTGTTACATTCCTATGCAGGGAAGAATTGCTAGATAAAGGCAATTCTAGCGTAGCATCAGTTTGGCTCGAGTCTTGGACCGCCATGAAAGCTGTTGTAAAAGTGCAAACATTTCAAATAATTGTGTTGCAGGGTGTTGTTGGATCACTTCCATGGACCGCCATGGTGTTCTTCACCATGTGGTTTGAGCTAATCGGTAAGTACTCTTGAAACTCGCATGTCAAACTAATTTGTGTGATGAATTTCGAATTTACCATTTTGGGATCACCCGTATAGAAGCATGGATATGTGGGAATGTGTTCTTTGTTTGAAATCTTCTAACTTTCATTTCAGGTTTTGATCACAATGGTGCAGCAACTCTCCTTAGCCTTTTTGCCATCGGATGTGCTATGGGCTCACTGGTCGGAGGACTAATAGCCGACAAACTCTCGCAAATGTACCCTCGCTCGGGACGCATAATGTGCGCTCAGTTCAGCGCCATTATGGGCATTCCCTTCTCATGGTTCCTACTTAAGGTGATTCCGCAGTCGGTGAATAGCTACCATATCTTTTGTGGCACTCTCTTCCTGATGGGCTTAACCATTAGTTGGAATGGTTCAGCTGCGAATGCTCCTATGTTTGCTGAGGTAGTCCCCACCAAGCACCGAACCATGATCTACGCTTTTGATCGTGCTTTTGAGGGCTCAGTCTCTTCGTTTGCCGCTCCATTGGTCGGTATTCTTTCGGAGAGGATGTTTGGCTATGATTCGAAAGCAGTGGATCCAGTGTTGGGGTCCAAGAAGGAGGCTTTTGCGCTGTCTCAAGGGCTTCTTTCAATGATGGCAGTTCCTTTCGGAGTTTGTTGCTTGTTTTATACCCCTTTGTACAGGATTTTCTGGAAGGACCGTGAGAGTGCTAGAATGGCCAGTGTGAAAGAGGAAGAGATGATTTCAGCGAAGGCATTTGATGCTTAATACCCCGTGATTTTATTATTATTATTTTTTGAGCCTATAATGGTGATTTTCTGAAGATTTTGGGATCATAGCTACAGGCATTTCAGGTGCATATATTTTGTGCCCAGATGAAGAATTACACTCTGGAACTTCAGTAGGCATCGATTTTTGCCAACATGAAAGTTATACATTTTGTATACGTTGTAGGAAATGGTTCTTCATGGAGGCATAGCTTTGTTGGACACTTGGACTGAAATAACGTTGCAATTCTGGGACTGATTTTTGTACTGCCAGAATTACTGATCAAATGATAGACATCTTTACACGGCTCATGGGGAAGTTTTTTCGTTTTATTGTTATTATTTATTTATTTTGGTAGCTTATCGTGATGGAGGTGCGAACTATTTATTAACTACTTTCTGAAACTTGAACCATAACATGTACGTGCAATAGTTGAACCATCCATTGTCTTCTTGTAGATAGAACAATATATTAATTTTCTTGTACCTTTCAAAATTTTTCTTGAATTTGTTTGGGAATGTTTTCAATGGGAGTCTTTGCTGGTGATGTATGTTTTGAAACCGTTAAATTTGATTAGAAACTTATTTTCTTTTTCCTTGTAGATTTAACAATTAGAGACAAAGATCTACCCGTGGGTATTTTTATTTTTATTTTTTGTTGCCACTAGAGAAATTGCCAATTTGTTTTTTTCCAGCCAAAAGGGTTTTAAAAATATGAGAAAGTTGACTGATCAATCTTCATTCATCAACAACATTTGTATTCTTTGCTCTAACAAAAAATGATATAATGTTTTTATCAATGAAGAAAACAACCAGAGTTAACATATCCCCTAAACAACATCAAAGGAGCTTCCCAAACGTTGATATGAATATTCATTGAATGCCCAATAATCAGACCCTCCACCTGGACAAGAAGCGTGTCACTACAGAATGTCCTAAACATAAGAACACATTGAATCGTGGCCCCAAATACTCTAATTCAAGTATCTTACCAGAAAGAGCAAACTTTTACGTTTAAGATATTCCAAAACTTCGCACTCGAACCGTTGACCATAGACCCAACTCAGTATTACATTACCACCAGGCCACCCCACTTGGTGGTGTCACCGTAGGATCCAAAAATAAAAACTCAAACTTTAACAATGTAGCCCTCGTGTTTAAGAGGAAATAAGGCATGGCAGGTTTACAGATAGAGAGTTTGCTTAGTTTGAGTAATCCAGCCTATCCAACATGCAAATAACATATGAAATGTCTAACAGACAAAAGAGTTCAACAGAGTTTACAGTCACATACACATTCCCATTTCGTTCTCAGTTGCCAAGTCTTTAAGAAAATAAATGGCCAGCTCCATCCACAAAAGAAAAAAAGAGAAGAAAAGGAAAGAAAAGGAAAAAGATGAAGAAAAATGTACTTTGCAGATAAATTTTACAATCCAAATTCCATCCAAGAGTAATAGCATATATGACCGCGGGCCTTGGTGAAGAAAAGCTACACACAGCGTGGGAAGAAGGTCTGCCCCACGTAGCCACCTGCCATCGCCCTTCTCACATTTGTTTCGAAAATCTTCGGGTTATCTCTCAACACTGCCGCTGCATCATGATTCAGGGGATCCTCATAGTTTGGTTCCTGTTGTCAAAATTAAAAGAGAAAAAAGAAATTCAGAGACCATGCGGCGACGAGCCACACAAGATTAATCTATGGACTAGAAATATAGTACCGTAAAGAGATGGTACAACCCATAGATGATAGTGTTTATGTTGAGGACAGGTTTCCAATCTTCTCTTAAGATGTTCAGGCATACGTTTCCTTCCAAATCAATATTAGGATGATAGACCTGAAAGCAGAGTTCACAAAATTAAGAGGAAACTTATAATACATAGGGTCCAATACTAGGAAAAAATCATTTGTGCATAAGAATACAGAAAAACTATTAACTGTACCTTGGTCTTACACTTGACTTTTGGTGCCTCATGTGGATAGATAGGCGAAACATGGAAAGAGAACGAAAAAGTGCCACCACTGTAACAACCAAGGGGAAAAACCAGAAAATTTAATAGTATCCTATTGCAGAAGCTAGAAAAGAACGAAAGAGAGAGAGAAACCGATCTTTCTCCAGGATGGGGAAGGCCAAAAGTAAACATGAGAACCGGATTTTTTTTTGGGAATACAAGGTAGATAAAATGCTTACAAATAATATCCTTCATCAGGCCGGATGGAAACCTCAAAATTCATCAGATCATCCTTGCCGTTAGGGAAAGTTATGGCACATGATTTTGGTAGGTTCAGTTCACATATATCTGCAATAGATCGGATACCGAATACAAACAAGTTACTCTATTAATAGATAAGATATTAATTCATAAAGAAAACACACATAAGAATGATAAATTTTACTTCCCAAAAAAAGAAAAAACATCACATCAAAACTGGCCCACATTTTGGCATTGCTTCATTAGTCAACAAAACCCCAGTAAAGTACGAGAAATGGAAATGCATGCTTCTTATGTATTTTTGGCCGCAGCAAGGTAAATCGAAAAATATCAAACATGGACTAGATAAAATTCGTAGTCACCATTTGAACACAGTTCATCCATGAATTTTGAAATTTATTAGTGGTAGTAGATAAAGTCAATTATTCCTTTAAACCTTAAAAGGAAATAGATGAAACCTATAACACTAAAGAAGTCATGAACCTAGCCAGATCTTCATCTCTCTACCTGCATCCTGCCTCCAACGGAAGGACACATCCCAACACAAACCCGAAAATATACCTCCATAAACTAAAAGCCATAAACATGAAAATACTATTATTCCAAAAAAGAAAGAGAAGTGCGCACACACACACATACAGTTTTTTCACAATCACAGAAGAGGGTCACTGGTCACCTTTATGAAGACGCAACTCCCCAGCAGATTGCTTCTTGACGGGTGCCCCTCCATTGGCATTTTCAGCAAGTTCTCTCTGCTTCTCCTTTACTTTAAATAGCCTAATCATATCTTCTGCAACCACCAAAAAAAAAAAAAAAAAAACTACAGTCAGATCGTAGAATAACATGAACTAAAATAGCTCAAAAGAACAGCTAATCAAAAAGTGTACATCCATTTCAAGAAAAAGGGCAATATAGCTCAAAGCAATATGTTTATTTTGGACAATAAAAAGAACTAAACAAGTAACCAGCCTCACATAATAGATCTATTATTGTCATGAATAACAGAATCTAGTCATATAAATTCCATAAACTCAACTTGGCTCGGCTCCAACGAATAAAAAGGCGATACATAAAAACTAATCAGAAATTTTAGTCATAAATTTTCATTATTCCAAACTGTTAGGAATATAAACGAAGGCATTAGTTTTGTACTGGAGTGAAGTTAGTTATAGACAGATACACGTGTTCAGATTTCATTGGCTGATTAGTTACTGATCTAACTGATTGTACACACTGTTTAAGTGATTGTTGTTGCACAGTTCTGAATAATAAGAAGATCAATAATTCATTCAAGACTCTCGTTCTTTTCTTCTTCTTCTCTCAATTCTCTCTGAATCATTTTTGCTAATATGGTATCAGAGCTGGAACTTCCATCAATGGCCAATCCGTCTGCTTCAGCCACAGTCGTTGGTGATTATGGAGCTTTATCGTAATCAAAATTTGTTCCTGTTACTTTCTCTCACTCTCTGTCTGTTAAACTTGATTGCAATAATTTTTTGATTTGGCGCCAACAAGTTCTCTCAGCAATCAAGGGTTACAGATTACACAATTTCATTTCTCAATCTGCGATTATTCCACCTCGTTTTCGTTCTCAAGAAGATGCTCAAGCTGGTCATCTCAGTTTTGAATTCTTGGACTGGGAACAACAAGATCAACTTCTCATGTCCTGGCTTCTCTCGTCAATGTCTGAAAGAATCCTCACTTGAATGGTTGGGTGCGAAGCTTCTTCTTAAATCTGGGAAAAACTTAAGCAGTATTTCACTTCTCAAACAAGAGCCAAGATCAGTCAATTCAAGACTCGGTTGCGGAATACCAAGAAAGGATCTCTTTCGGTAAATGATTACCTTTCCAAGATTAAATTGTGTTGATCTTCTTGGTTCAGTAGGCTATATTGTGTCTGTGAAAGATCATGTGGATTCAATTTTAGAAGGTTTACCATTACCTGAGTACGATGCTTTTGTGACTTCAGTTAATTCAAGAACTGATGATTACACTTTGGAAGAAATAGAATCGTTGTTAAGGGCACAAGACTCTAGGATTGAAAAGCACTCAAAAGAATTGGATTCTGCAGAAGCAAATGTTGCTTTGATTGGACAATCTCAACGTAAAAAGTCTTGGAACAATTCCAATTCTGGTGGTTCCAATCAGGGCAATCAGGGGTTTAATTTTTTTAGTCCAGATCAGAATGAAGGGTACTCCTTTGGACGAGACAATTCTTATTCTTCTGGCAATTTTGGTAAAGGGTCACCAAGTGTTCGAGGAAATTTCTCACTTGCTTTTTCAACTAGTTCAGGCTGAGGTAGAGGTGGCAGGTCTTGGAATTCTAATGGGAAGCCACAATGTCAACTTTGTGGCAAGTTTGGACATGTGGTTATGCAGTGCTATTATCGTTTTGACAGATCTTTTCAATGTCCTGCAATAACATTTGGTAGAAGTCAAAGTGCTCATTTCACTACCACCATGTCACTTGTTCAAGCAATGCTTGCTTCACCTGATGTCTTGGATGATACTAGCTAGTACCCTGATTCTGGAGCTTCAGCTCACATCACTCCTGATGCAGCCAATTTGATGCATAGTACTCCTTATTCTGGTTCAGACAAGGTGCATATTGGTAACGGCACAGGTTTGTCCATAAATCGTGTTGGTCACTCCCCTTTTCTATCTCCTTTTAACTCTAAATGCTTGACCTTGAATAATCTTCTTCATGTTCCTTCCATTACTAAAAATCTCCAAGTGTCTCTCGTTTTGCTCGAGATGATGGTGTCTTTTTTGAATTCCATTCCGATTTTCGTTGTGTCAAGGACAAGCTTTCCAAAGCAACTTTACTGGTGGGCAAAGTCAAGGATGGTCTCCATAGCTTTCCTTCTTCTCATATGTCTCTCATGCCTTTTCAATCTTTGTCTCCCCCATCCCGTTGTGGCATATCTGGTTCTTCATCGCACAGCAACGTCAATTCTTCACTTTCATTTCCATGTTCTTTTTCTTCTACTGTAATTCCTAATCATTGTACATCTTTTCTAGTCTCATCTCAGTGTCCTAAACAGTCTCTTTTTGAACTTTGGCATAGCCGTTTAGGACATCAAGCTCCTGCTATTGTTCACAATGTACTCAACTCGTGTAATATCTCTATTAGCAATAAAGATTTTTTGTTTTTCTGTGATGCTTGTTGGTTGGGAAAAGCTCATAAACTTCCTTACTCTACTTCTACTACACAATACACTGCTCCACTTCCAACTTATTCATTCAGATTTGTGGGGCCCTGCTCCTCTTAAATCTAGCAATGGTTATTGTTACTAATGTTCACTTCATTGATGCATTCACTAGACAGACTTCGCTTCACTTCGTTGCAAATCTGATGCAATTTAAATGTTTCTTAATTTCAAAACTCAAGTTGAAAATCAGTTTAGTCCCAAAATTAAATCTCTTCAAACAGACTGGGGAGGTGAATACCATTCCTTCCAAGATCATTTAGTTTCTTTTGGTATTACACGTCGTGTCTCTTGTCCCACTGCCCAAAAGCAAAATGGGGTCGCCAAGAGAAAGCATCGTCATATTGTTGAACGCGGTTTAACTTTGCTTGCTAAAGCTTCTCTCCCTTTACAATTTTGGGCAGAAGCATTTTGTGCTGCTGTGTTCCTTAAGAACCGTTTACCTACTCATCTTCTTGCCATGAAAGCTCCTTTCGAGTCTCTATTTCAAACCAAACCTGATTACAGTCAGTTAAGAGTGTTTGGGTGTACTTGTTTTCCCAATTAACATCCTTTTAATCATCACAAACCAAAATTTTGCAGTACACAATGCACCTTTCTTGGTTATAGCCTTAAGCATAAGGTTACAAGTGTCTAGGTTCTGATGGAAGAGTCTATATCCCTCGTGACGTTAAATTCAATGAGTTTAGCTTTTCATACTCTCAGCTCAAAGATTCTTCTTTAGTTACTGATTCTTTCTCTCAGATTCTTCCTTCTAACTCTCCTCCCCTACACTTGTCCTTTTCTCTTGAGAATGACCAACAAGTTTCTCACTGCTTCTTTTACTGATATGCCTGATGTTTCTAGGGCCCGTTTGGTTCGAGTATTTGAGTAGAGTATTTGAATGAAGATTTAAATTTTTATGAGAGAAAATACTGTAGCAAAATAATTTGAACCGTGATTAGAATATCCAACCAAACGAGCCCCTAATAACTTTTTATCCGGTACTTCTTTAGCTAGTGCTGCTTCTGGTACTTGCTCTGCTACAGGTTCTAAGTTGCCATCCACGGTTCCTTCTCATCCTATGGTTACAAGGCCTCAACGGAGTATTTTTAAGCCTAAAGCTTATGTTACTTCAACAGGACAACTGGAGGAAAGCCATGGATGAGGAGTTTTCTGCACTTCAAAGGAACAAGACTTGGTCTCTAGTTTCTCTACCCGAGGGCATGAAAGCCATTGGCTGCAAATGGGTTTTCAGAGTTAAGGAGAACCTTGATGGGACAATGAATAAATACAAGGCTACATTGGTTGCTAAAGGTTTTCATCAGACTGCAAGTTTTGATTTCAATGAAACCTTCAATCCTATTGTTAAACCAACGACCATTCGGGTCCGTTCTAACTCTAGCTCTTGCTCACCAATGGTGTATTTGTCAGTTAGACATCAATAATGCCTTTCTTAATGGAGAGCTTCAAGACGAAGTGTTTATGCAGCAACCTCAAGGATTTGTAGATGCTACAGGTCCTAATCTGGTTTGTAAACTACACAAAGCCTTGTATGGGCTTAAACAAGCACCACGGGCTTGGTTTGATAAGTTGCATGGTGCTTTATTGCAATTTGGTTTCCAGTTAGCAAAATCTGATTCGTCCTTGTTCATTAAAAGGACTGACTCATCAGTTATGTACATTCTGGTGTATATCGATGATATACTCATCACTAGTAATGATTCTCTGGCTGTGTCTGACTTGATTTGCAAGCTAAATCAGGCTTTTGCTCTCAAAGACCTTGGTGAGCTGGACTATTTTCTCGGAATTCAAGTGCATAGAACAGCTGGTGGTGGTCTTCATATATCTCAGGTTAAATATGTTACAGATTTGCTTCATGAGTATAAAATGAGGAATTCAAAAGGCATACACGCTCCAATGGTTGGTGGTCTCAAAGTTTCTGCTTGTGGAGGCATAGTAGTTGAAAATGTTCAACTTTATAGAAGGGTTGTGGGTGCTTTACAATATGTTACTATAACCAGGCCTGAAATTAGCTATTGTGTGAACAAAGTTTGCCAATTCATGCAAAATCCCTCTGAAGAACATTGGAAATTAGTTAAAAGAATTTTGAGATATCTTAAAGGCTCCTTGCAGTACGGTCTGCATATGAGAAAATCTTCCACTGGTCTTGATCTAGTTGGTTATTGTGATGCAGATTGGGCCTCTGATCCTGATGACAGGAGGTCTACCTCTGGTTACTGTGTTTTTCTAGGCTCAAATCTAATTTCCTGGCAATCCAAGAAACAACATACTGTTTCTTGTTCTAGTACAGAGGCAGAGTATAGATCTTTAGCCAACTTAGTTCCTGAACTCACTTGGCTCAAGTCGTTATTAGCTGAACTCGACATTCCACAACCCAATCCATGTGATAATCTTAGTGCTATTCATCTTGCTGTCAATCCAGTTCTACATGCCAGAACTAAGCACATAGAACTGGACTTATACTTTGTTCAAGAAAAGTTACCACAAAAGCAAATAGATGTTCGACATGTCCCATCTCAAAACCAGTTAGCTAGCTGATGTCTTTACTAATAGCTTGTTCGACATTAGTTGGTCTCAACCAATTTTTCAATTAAGAACAGCGTAAAGCTCTCACACGTTATAGTAAAAGCAAAAAAGTTGCTACAGTATAAAACTCTCGTATACTACAGTGTTGTTTACAGTTCTAACTAATGGTTCTAGCCAACATGCCAAACACCCCATAAGTCAATTCCCAGTGGTCAATTCAATTCCATTAGATTCAAACTCAGTGTGGAAGGTCTATCTACCCTCAGTTTGAGGGGGGATGTTAGGAATATAAATGAAGGCGTTAGTTAGTTTTGTACTGGAGTGAAGTTAGTTATCGATAGATACACGCGTACAGATTTCATTGGCTGATTAGTTACTAATCTAACTGATTGTACACACTATTCAAGTGATTGTTGTTGCACAGTTCTGAATAAGAAGAAGACAAATAATTCATTCAAGACTCTCGTTCTTTTCTTCTTCTTCTTCTCTCAATTCCCTCTGAATCATTTTTGCTAATACAAACAAACATGTAATTTCATTACTTTGGAAGTTCAAATTAAGTATCAAAAAAAATCTAACGGAGCTTCATGTCATCAAGAAAGATAAAAGAATTCCTCAATAGGTTGTATAAGGCTAGCCTTAAGTAGAAGAAACTCAGCTTTTGCAATAAAAAAGTAACAAGAATTTCCCGATAAGGAATTTTTCAGTCTGCTTTCACGTGATTCAAAAGGCTAAGTTCGCAAAAGACTTTATACAAAAATCTCCACAAAAATTTAACAAACACAGCGATTAAATTGAACCCAGAAGAGATAACAAAATCAAGTCTTGAGTACCGATCATAAAATCAAGAATTGCCCAAATTAAAAACCAGAAGCGAAAACCCAAATCACAAAAGAAAAAAAAAAGCAACAAAAACCACCGAACAAAAAAAAAAGAAAAAAGAAAGAATTACACAAAAAAATCCATAAGAAATTTCGAAAGATAAAAGGAAACGACGATGAAAAATAGAAGAAGCAAACCTGTTGGAGAAAATTTCGGGAAAAGGGATGTGGGTAGTGCTCTGGTGCCCTCCGAAGGGGTTGGGGTCGGATTTTTGGAACTGGGTAAGAAAGAAATGGAGAGAGAAAAGACGGAAAGAGGGAGAGACCGGGATGTGGAATGAAACGACGTGCGTTTAGGACTGATTATATGGGGAAAGGACTAAGGTGACAAGACCGTGTAGCTTAAATTTGTACGCCCTGTATCCGGGTGGAAAAACCACGGACTTCCTGTTTACAGAGGATGGAATTTTTTGGGTTTTTTTTGTGGCCGCTGGTTTTGTGGGGCATTTTTGTGGGAGGACCTCGTATTAATACACGTGAAGCATGTAGGGTTTGTTTGGTATAATTTTTACTTGTATTTTTAGCTAATAACAGAAGACAAATAAAAGCAACAAAAATGTTATAATAAAATTTATGATGTCTTATTAAAATTTTGGTATAAGTTTTAAAAGTGTTTTTTTGATAAGTCGTATTTGTGATTTTCACCGAATTTTTTTTTTGAAGAGTCAAAGTAATTTTGATAGATTATTTAAACACTTCTTGAAACAGTTTTTGAACTCAAAAAACCAAAAACTAGGGGTGAACAATGGACGGTTTGACGGTTTTTGGGCGGGTGTGGGTTGATTTTTTAAATGGCGGGTTGGCGATTAACTAACCCATAGACCGCCCGTGGAATGGCGGGCGGTTTCGGTTTAGGTGCTGGCGGGTGCGGTCTATACTAATGCACAATGTAATTTTTTAAGTTTTTTTTATTAAAAAAAGTGAAGAAAATTTATAAAAAATATAAAATGATAATGTATGAAGCATTCCCAACAACAACCAAGTTTGACGCCTAAAGACAATGATTATATTCACAACAAATTAAGAAACATAATTATTCATTGCAACAAGAAACATCAACTAAAGTGATGAACAAAGTCAAGAATTCTTACTCTTCCGTAAAACCTGTTCATTGGGTTCAAATTTTTACAGATGAAATGATAAACAAAATCAAGAGTTCTTTTTCTTTTTAGGGAGTGAGGAGAGGTTTAGATTAGGATTAAAAAAAAAAAAATGGCGGGCGGGGCAGGTTCGGGTTGACCCGTCCCCTAAAATTTTAAACCGTACCCGCTTGCCAACATATATAGGCAGGCGAGTTGAACCCGCCAATGGACGAGCTGCTAACATAGACTTCTTCCGTAAAACCTGTTCATTGGGTTCAAATTTTTACAGATGAAATGATAAACAAAATCAAGAGTTCTTTTTCTTTTTAGGGAGTGAGGAGAGGTTTAGATTAGGATTAAAAAAAAAAATGGCGAGCGGGGCAGGTTCGGGTTGACCCGTCCCCTAAAATTTTAAACCGTACCCGCTTGCCAACATATATAGGCAGGCGGGTTGAACCCGCCAATGGACGGGCTGCTAACATAGACTTCTTTTTTTCGGGTGGACTAAGCGCGGGTGCGGGCGACTGATGGTTGCGGGGCCCTTTTTGTGCAGCCCTACCAAAAACAGCTTTTAAAAAGCCCTCTCAGATATGCCTGTAGTTTTTAATATAGATTTGATGATTAAAAAATATTATAAGCTTATCCGTAATTCATTTTTCAACACCTTATTACCAGAAATCTTCCAATTAGATTGGTACAGTATTTTGTGCTTTTTTGTTTAGGAAAGCAAAGAGTGCAAATTTTTATTAGATCTAGTAGCGTGCCACAAAATACTTTTAGTTTAATAATAATAATAATAATACAAAAAAAATTAAGTTAGAAACTCATGTTTTTTGGAGTATAACTTTTGCCATGCACAGTTTATTTGTAGAAAAACGACATGTTGAATTAGTTCTCATTTAAAATGAGACGGCATGTCGTTTATACCTCAAAAGTTTTACGCTGTTTATCTTGTGAAACTATAGATGCAGTCAGCATTTTCACAATCCGCCTTCATTCACTTTGCAAACATACATGTCCGTAGACAGTAAATTTGTGACTCTCGAAGTTTGAAATTACTTCATTCTAGTATGATTTTGTCGTAGTGACAGCGATATGTCGTTGACCATAGTATTTTATTTGATGTTTTTCTTCGTTTACCTAGAAAAAAAATTGGCTATTAATTTTTTTTCAATAAGCAAATGTACTTTTGATATTTATTTTCATAAGTTGCTGTCGAAGTTCTAAATTGGGACCTATTTCCTATAAAACGACACAACGCCTGTGTATTTGAAATTGTTGTCGTTTATCATTTAAAGGGACATGTCTTTGTTTTCATAAAATTTGCTGCGACATATCCAAGTCAGATATGCCGTATTGTGTTTCAGTTGAAAACCAACAAAAATTTCAAAAACAGAACCGTGTAAAAACTCATTGTATTCATTTTAGAAAAACTTCAGTAGTTTAATAAAAAAACGACATGATAATTTACACTGTTTGACATAGAGCAGGTCGGACCATTATCTTAATTATAAACAATATAAAACTCTCATATGTTATAATAAAAAGAAAAAAAATTATTATAGTGTAAAGCTCTCACATGTTATAGTAAAAATAGTTTTAACCAATAATTCTCACCATCATATCAAATACCTTATATAGCATAGTCATATAAAAGCTTTATACTGTAACAATTGAAACGATACTTTTTACCCGTCATAGCCGAGACACTCCCATAGTTTATATTTAGAACTTTCACCACCGTTTATTTTTTATCATGTCGTATTCATCTTGATAATTTGCTTCGCATGAGTCAGAGAACGACATTTCGACAAGTGAGAAGAAAAATTGTTGTTGTCGTTTTAAGACTTTTAAGTTAAGGATAGCCAAAAAAAGAAAAAAAGCCTCCGTGGTTTGCACTATGAATTTTTGTTGTCGTTTTGTAGAAGTTACGCATGAAGTTCAGATTACAAAATCTGCCATCGTTATACGAACATCACTAAACAACACATAGAGTATAAAAACGACATATCGTTTAGTCATTTTCTTGTTTTCTTTGCATGATAAAACGACATGTAGGTTTTCAGTGAATAATTTGCTGTCGTTTAAACCTGTAAACGACGTTTTCAAAGCCAAACCGTCGGATGAAAAATGCACGGCTGTGAATACACGAAAAGGTACAGTCTTCGGGTTTAAGCCAAACCGGAGAAGTCGTCTTCGCCCTCTTCGATCTTCACTCACTCCAAAATCTTCTCATCGTCAACGTTCCCTGTTTTCGATCCCATTCTCTCTCTAAAACTCCTCCAAAACCCTAGAGAGAGAAAGCGAGGAATTTCACAATGCGGAGGCTCGCATTCTTGATCGCCGTGATCGCGCTCATCCCCTGCCTCTGCAACTCCTTCTCCCCCGAAAACCCTACCGATCGGCGAATCCTCGTCCTTCTCGACGACTTCTCCATCAAATCCTCCCACTCTATCTTCTTCCAGTCTCTCCAATCTCGCGGCTTCGACCTCGAATTCAAGCTCGCCGACGATCCCAAGCTCGCCATCCAACGCTATGGCCAGTACTTGTACGACGCTCTCATTCTCTTCTCTCCCACCACCGAACGTAAGTTTTAATTCTTTGTTCAGCCATGGATTCTGGTTTTTCAATTTATTTCGTAGGTCAAAATTTTTTTTCCCCTCTGCGTACAGGTTTCGGAGGTTCTTTGGATTTTGCGGCTGTTCTGGATTTCGTCGACTCTGGCCATGACTTGATCTTGGCAGCTGACGTCTCTGCCTCTGATTTGACTCGGAATCTTGCCACGGAATTCGGGGTTGATTTCGATGAGGTTCGTGAACAACCGTGATGCATAGTTTTTTTGTCGTAATTTGTGAAATTCTGTTGCGATTTAAACGTGTAATTTTTCATATTGTAGGATCAATCGGCTATGGTGATTGATCACACTAGCTATGTGGTGTCAGAGACTGAAGGAGATCATACATTGATTGCTGCCGATGATTTTATTGAGTCTGATGTTATTCTGGGAAAGACTAAGATTGAGGTGGGGTGTGTGTGTGTGTGTGTAATTCTTATACTTTTAATAGTTTGATAGATAGTGATTCAATGTATATGTATATGTATATTTATAATTCTCATACTTGTAATAGTTTGAGAGATACTGATTCAATGAAACGCAACAAAAACAGTTATTCTGAAAATTTGGATTGTGTTTATTTTCGATGAAACAGGCTCCTGTACTTTTCAGAGGAGTTGCTCATTCACTAAATGCTGCTAATAGCTTGGTAAGGCTATTAACCCTTTCATTTATTTAATGTAAGTTTGACCGCATGATTAAGTTGTAAAGTTTCACAATTGAGGTTCTTCGAAGGTTTTTATCTCTTTGTGATGATTGTTTTTTCCTTTTTTGGGGGGCATATGATTTTGTTCATAGGCTTTGAAAGTTCTCTCTGCTTCTCCCGCTGCATATTCTTCGAATCCAAGTTCCAAGTTATCACAGCCTCCATCACTCACTGGCTCTGCTATCTCACTTGTTTCGGTTGTGCAAGTAAGTCTCGCTTAGCTTTTCTTGTATCTCTTTTTATCGCTTAAAACTAGATTTTTGTTTGCGTCAGAGTTTCATTTGGTTTATTACAAAGTATTAGGTCCTTTTAGGAATGTTCTTCATTATTAATTCCTTTGTCTTTACAAATATAACCAACGTGAACAAGATATAAGCATGGCGTTAACAGTCTTAAGTGTTGACCTCTATTCTTTAATTCCCCTTGAAGATGAATTTTTGCCATTATTATTCTTTTTTTTTTCTAAAAAAAGAAATCTTCTGTCTGAAAGTACTTTGTGTGTTCATTGTATGAAGCGATTAGCATGCAACATTTGCGATAAGACTCTAACCACACACTCAGAAAGTTCAAGAGACTATCCAACCCTCCCTTGCTTGGAATCTTCAAAGACTTTTCCCAAATTTCCCACAAATTAGACCTGCCTTCATTAGCAGTTAAAACTTTTCTTTATACTAATTTTTAACTAACTGCTTGCGGGATCACTAACCAATTGCAACAGCTAACGAACCACATAACCATCTAACTATCAAGTACCCCTCCCCCCTTCCCAAAGGAACACCTTGTCCTCAAGGCGTTAATTAAGAAATTTTAGTCAATGACTCCACCTCCTTCCCATTTTTAAATGAACTTGGATCTTGGACCATCAAATGGAGCTGCAAATCTTGAAGAGCCGAATTTAGCGATGGTGAACCAAGATATTATTGGAGCCATGAGAACGACAAACACGAGTTCTGTGGCAGCAGGGCTTCGAGTGGTGAACCCAAGAGTTTCGAACCGCGAAGCGTAGGCTTTAGGAGCTACAAATCCAGAAACTTCAGATATGCCCAGTCCAAATTTGCTGGATCCAACTCCATGCATACTGAAATCATGAATTTCAGTCAGGTCTGCTCACGCCAATTTCTCCCAACCCAGCCCCAGTTGCACCATACCCAGCCCCAATTGCGCCAGAATTAGACCCAATCTTCTGGGAATTGTGAGACCCAGTTCAAATCTGGGCGGAAGTTTGGAGCCCAGTTCCTACTTCTCTGGAACTACAAACTCAGAAATATAACAAAGAATAGAATTTTATTGATGAAGAAATTGAAAGATTACAAAGAAAAGCCTAATTGAGATAATATCCGAGAGAGCCTTTTCAACTTGCCCACAAATCAGACTTGCCTTCATCAGCTACTAAACCTCTTTTTATACTATTTCATAACTAACTGCTTTAGAGACTACTAACCAATTGCAACAGCTAATTAACCACATAACCAACTAAATATCAAGTTCCTATGAGTTAGTTAGAAGCAAGGATATGATATCTGAAAAATGAAAAGGGGGAATCTTCATGGGTCGGTCGTTTGTTCAAGAACAAAGTACATGCATGCCTTGTGTGTTTCACTCATTGAATTGATGGAGAGGTTATCATTTTGTTTAATGCAGGCTAGAAACAATGCTCGGATAGTGATTTCAGGATCCTTAGATTTATTCAGTAACCGGTAGGTATAGTAGTGGCTACCATTTCTTTCTGAAATTTCTGACACTATGCACTTGTAACCTATGGAATTTGCTTCTGTGTCTTGCAGATTCTTCGTTTCAGCAGTGCGGAAGGCTGGGAGCGCACATAAGTGAGTGAAGCCAGAACTATCTTCTTGATGTCATTGTATTTGTAGTCCTGTCGTCTTATAAGTCTATTTTTCTGTTATTTGCATGATAGAACCATATTCAGCGATAGTAATTATCTGCACTAATTGACTGTTTTCCCAAATACGTACATGAGAAAAAACACTCATGCATACTTGCTGAAGAACTGAATATTAGTTGCATCTTCTTTCTAACAGCTAAATAAAGCTGAATCAGACAAATGACTAAATATTATTTTTGAGAATACAAGCATATACATTATTGATAAATTCATATTTCTGAAGTCTTTAACTTTTTATCTTACAAAGAAGTGAGGAAATTATCACTTTTTCTGGGTTTTGTTTTTGTTTTTGTTCTTTTGGGTGTCGTGGTGGTGGTGGTTAATTTTTCGTTTGATTGTGAAACAGCATAATAGGATGTTTTTAATCTCTCGTCTGGGAATACACACTTGTCTTTTCATGAGCAACTTTTTTTTTAACCTTTTCCTCAGTATTTTTACAAACGTGATACTACTCTAGGCAACATGCTAACGTTATGTCAAACTTGTTTTTTATAGATATGAAAAATCTGGCAACAAACAGTTTGTGACTGAACTAAGCAAATGGGTGTTCCATGAAAGGGGTCATCTAAAGGTTTGCTTTTGCATAAATTTTAGAAACTTCTACCATCCCAGTTCCGTTTGATATGCTTTTTCTATTCTTCCTTTTCTGGTGCTTCATCTTCAGTTGAATCAGTTCAACATATTATTTCATGTTCTTAATCAGGCTGTCAACATTAAACACCACAAAGTTGGAGAAACAGATGAACCTGCAATGTATAGGATCAAGGACGACCTGGTACATGCTTTCGATGGTGGTTTTGTTTTTGTTTTCTTTCTTTGTTGTTGTTGTTGTCTGCTTGTGTTAAATCTACATGTGTGTGCTCATGCTTGCTTTGCTTTTACATGGGAATGGACATACATGTTTATGTATGTATTGATTCTTGTCTAAACATTCTCTGTTTTGCCAAAGAAGGGTGTAGCCTTGATGTCTTGTCTAACTTTATCTGGTGACAGGATTTCTCTGTTGAGATTTATGAGTGGTCTGGAAAGAGCTGGGAACCATATGTGGCTAATGATGTACAGGTTCAATTCTACATGATGAGCCCTTATGTACTGAAAACTCTAGCGACTGACCAGAAGGTATTCTTATTGTAGCACAAACTGTACCTGATCCTGTTGTAAATATATAAATACAAAAAGTTTCACTTTATACACCTTGCTTCACAGGGACTATACTCCACATCATTCAAGGTACCAGATGTCTATGGGGTATTCCAGTTCAAGGTCGAATATCAAAAGCTCGGATACACTACTTTATCCCTTTCTAAACAGGTCTGTGATTGGCTCGTGCATTCAAAACGTACCTTTATGATTTCTTCTGGAAAACGTTGAACTGGCCCATTTGGAATATGGTTTTAACAAAAAAGTTTCGGTACAAACTAAATTTACTACTATGTTTTCTCTCACAAAAAAATTTGAATTGCTATAATATTTTACGTTTAAATCTTTGGTTCAGACTATAAGCATGTTTAGGGTTGTGGTTAGAACTATATTTTATGTTACTAACCAAAATTGCTATAGTGTTCTTTCTCGTAAAATTTGAACAAAAAAGTGCGTAAAACTGCAAGATGTTGTTCCAACTGCATTCTTAAACGGGCTATATATTCCAAATGGAATATTGTTTTAGGAAGATTATAGCCATCTCATTGCAAGCTGCTAAATATTGGCTCGAATTCGGTTTAATACCTTAATTAAATTTTGCAGATCCCTGTACGGCCTTTCAAACACAACGAATATGAACGATTCATAACCACTGCTTTTCCCTATTACGGTGCTTCATTTACTATGGTACACCTCACCCTCTCTTTCTTTTCTTTCCTTTATTTTGTATTTAACTTATTGATGAATATGTGCTGAATCCTTGATTCTAATCTTGCAGATGGCTGGGTTCTTCATCTTTAGCATCGTCTTTTTATACCATAAGTAAACCCATTAAGGATTGTTTCAAAGTTATTTGAGGGAGATGGATACCCTAGGCTAACTCGAGCAGCTCTTTACTTTAGGGACATGGATATTGTTTGAAAGGTGGTTGAGGCATAGATCGAAATGTGTCAAATTTTGTTTCACAGATTGCTATACGTTACTGTTGTTCGTACTTATAATTGGCTCTTTTCGCCGACATAACTATTTCGATTTTGTGCGTGCCAATGCAAAAATTGTTGGAGGAACCACAAAATATGGCTGGTGCGATTGGATTCTATTAGATTTGAATCTTTGCCTTGTCTTTTAATTTTAAATGACGTATAAAAACAATTCGATGGAGGTTCTTTTGCAATTGATGCCTTTTGACTGGAAAAAGGAGTGAAGAGTTTAGTACCATGTTGTTCATATTTTAATCGAAACATGTCTTTCTGTATTTTCTTTGTTTCACAGATCCTTCTCTACGTTAATATTCTAAAGAAATATTCCACTTTTTTAACTTCGCTTTTTGCTGGATTTTGTTTTGCACGATTGCACGACAATTGGGGATGTGTACTGTGGATTGGTAAGAGAAATAGACTGATGGCCTAGGTGAGGAAATTAGAAGGGAGGGGAGAAAATCTTTCCCCTCATTTCTGGTATTAGAGGGAGAAAAAAAGTGAAAATCAAAATCTGTCCTATTGAAAGGATTTTTTTTTCTTACTTTTTTTTTTAAAAAAATTCTTGTGGAAAGTGAACAAAAGCTATCTTCTTTATTTGGTAAGGAGAAGAGATGCAAAGGAAGTGATCCAATAATTATTTTATCTTTAATTTCCACGAGATAATAAAATAACAGTGGTACAATGATTCGATTAAGTGGACACTCATTCCGTAAGAACTTGGAATTACTAAAAGATTTGAATTTGTCACTCAATATATATTCCTCCTCTATTTCCTTATATAAAAAGAAATAATTATTTGCCAAACAATTCTTCCACCAATATCCCATTTCTACCATCGTCTCAGTTTGCCATCCTACTATCAAATAATTAAGAATTAATAGAAAGATCTCAACTCATGAATAATCTTGAGCAATATAAGATAATGTACCTCTAAAAACATATAATTTACCTGAACAAAAAAATTCTATTTGGTTATTGGTATATTCTTAAGCAATCAAAATTCTATCCATCAAAGTCAAAGCCTATATTTGGTAGAGTTACAAATTGGAGAAGAGATTTTGGCGATAAAAAGGGAAATATTAAGTTATTTGGTAGAGAAAAAGTTGAAAAAAGGAAAGAACTTGAAAATTCCACTTTCGAAAATAAATCTTAAGAAGGGAAAAAATAAACAAAACAATTTAATCCAAAAATAATTATTTTAATCCTAATCATTCTTTTTTTGTTTTTCATCCCTCCTACTAAATATAAAATAATCTAAAAAAATATTTAACAGTTATAGTTTAAATTAATTTTTTAATTATAAATAATATAAAACTTTTATATATTATAATAATAATAAAAAAAATTAAGCTTTCATACCTAAGTTAAACACGGTTTTGAAACACCTACAACTAATAACTATTATCAAGAAAGATGCCGTTATTCCGTGTCAAAAGCAAACAACTAGGAATAGGGATGAAAGGTACTTGTCTGATTGCCCTTTTTTTAAATTTTCAAAATATGGTCCGAGTGCTTGCTTGTTTGCGCACTCACCAGAATGATGTGAAATTTTGCGATGAAGTTCACAGTAACGGGACAACTAGACAAATATTCTAATTCCCACCAATCAATCACAATGCTCTACCCCAAGAAGGGCCCCACACCACTCATGGTGTGGATGAGGAAGGAACAGCAAAAACATATATATATATATATATATATATATATAATACGTATATATCAAAATGGAGTAATGGAGAAAATTCGGTAACTCCCCATTATTAATATCATCATATAATCTCCCTCTGAAATGCCATTAAAAGCATTTAAGGACATGAGTGAGAGCGAGACATAAAGAGAAATAGGCATATGGAGATTCCTGCTTGACACGATGCCATTCAATCCGAAATCCTATCCTTGTCCTATGTTTCCTTTTGCTTGACTCGTTATTATTGCTCTCACCACCACTATAAAAGTAACAAATAAAAAATAAAAAATACCGCCTTCTCGCTCACTGTCCTCTCCCTTTCCCAAACATACCTCCCTTTCTCTTGCAATTAGCACACAAGAAGATTTGAGAGAGAATTTTGAGAATGCCAAGAAATTATTTACTTTTGAATCAAGAATAGTTGCTTGATACTAATACACTCTCCTCCTCAAATTCTCCGCCTATTTCTCTAGCTACTAATCTAATCTAATCCCTATTTCTAAATTCTTTTAAATTTAATCCCAAAAAGAAAAGATGGATTGTGTGAATCTGAGTACCTGTTCTGTGTTCAACCAAGGAAGCAGATCCAGTTCCATTAATCTGTTTCACCCACTGAAGAATTTCCAGATGCCCTTTTCTTCAGACCCAAAACGACGCCGTCCAAGCCTGACATCTCCTTCTCTGCCTTTCTCCGCCGTCTCCGCCGTCCTCACAAGGCCAGAGACCGTCACGATAGAGGCAGAGAAAGAGAAGCCCCCTTTCGATTTCAAGGCCTACATGATCCAGAAGGCCACTGCCGTGAACAAGGCCCTCGACGACGCCGTTCCGCTCCGCGAGCCCCAGACCATCCACGAGGCGATACGCTACTCGCTCCTCGCCGGCGGCAAGCGCGTCCGCCCGGTGCTCTGCCTCTCCGCCTGCGAGCTCGTCGGGGGCGACCAGACCGTCGCCATGCCGGCCGCCCTCGCCGTCGAGATGATCCACACCATGTCGCTCATCCACGACGACCTCCCTTGCATGGACAACGACGATCTCCGCCGTGGCAAGCCGACCAACCACAAGGTCTTCGGAGAGGACGTCGCCGTCCTCGCCGGCGACGCCCTCCTCGCCTTCTCCTTCGAGCACATCGCCACTTCCACCTCCGGCGTCTCCCCATTCAGGATCGTCCGCGCCATCGGCGAGCTCGCGAAGTCGATCGGCACCGAGGGGCTCGTCGCCGGCCAGGTCGTCGACCTGGACTCGGCGGGATCGGAAGACGCGGGCCTCGACAAGCTCGAGTTCATCCACATCCACAAGACCGCCGTTCTTCTGGAAGCCTCCGTCGTCCTCGGCGCGATTCTCGGCGGCGGAACCGACGAAGAAGTCGAGAAGCTTCGGAGCTTCGCGAGGTGCATCGGGTTGCTGTTCCAGGTCGTCGACGACATCCTCGACGTGACGAAATCGTCTCAGGAATTGGGGAAAACCGCTGGGAAAGACTTGGTGGCCGACAAGGTTACGTATCCGAAGCTGATGGGGATCGAAAAATCGAGAGAATTCGCAGCGAAACTGAACAAAGAAGCACTCCAATACCTCTCCGGGTTTGATCCTCACAAAGCCGCTCCTTTAATTGCTTTAGCTAATTATATTGCTGGTAGGCAAAACTAATCAAGGCTTTGTTAGTATAATAATATAAACACATGTGGGGGTACAAAACAAAATTGTTTTCTTTTTTGTGGAGATTACTTGCTTACAGCATGTTTTATGTTGTTAGTCAATTTGTTAAAATATATGCAGTTTATTGAGGTTTGACATTGTCAATGTTGTTGTGTATCATGTAATTGCTTATTTTAATGAAAATCAAGCGTGCTGGGTTAGTCTCTGCATATCTGGGTGTTGAATGAATCTTCTCCTCCTCTTGACTTTTGGTTTCTATTTTGGCAACTTATATCATATCGTCAAATGTTTTTTGTTTGTGTTTTGTAGTGTTTTTGGGAAGACTGTGACGTCGTTGATATTGTTTGAAATTTCTTACTTCACTTGGAAGGAAAAGGATATGTCATACAAGTCTTATGAAAACTGTTTTCTTTTGCTAGTTTTTCATTAGAATAGTAGTTTTGAAGATCTTCAGTTGGGATTTGCAATCTGAGTTATTGACTTGAGAGTATCTTCTGATATGGGTGACTTTGAACTTTGTTGGTCAAAATGATGTTGAGAATATCAAAGATTCAGCGCTTTTTTTCATTTCTTTTTTCCTTCTGTGCTTCCGAGTTCCTGGGTTGACCTTTGAATTGTTTATTGTGCTCATCTCATCAATAAAAATTATCTGTCTTAGCTCTAACGTCTCTCTGAAAAAAAAAAAAAAAAACCCTTTGGAAGGAGAGGTAAATAATTATTATTTACTTATCTCATCACCCACAATTAAGTTAAATTCCAATCTAGAGTTCCTTCTGAAATAGCTGTTGCGCAAAATTAAACAGGAAGTCAACTATGCCGCCTACTTATACTTGGCTAAGTTGAGTTTATCATTTGGATTTTGGATCTTCTTCTTGGACATCAGAATGAGAAGCCTTCATGAATACCATGTTGCTAACCTAAGTTCTTTTGTTGATTTTGTATGACATGAAAAATAATGACAAGGTCTTTGTAAAAATATCTCAAGTCAAATAATTCAACTCTGTAGAAGGGCACATAATTGAACACTCCAGTCAGTTAAATAGTTTATTATAGGGGGGAAAAAAGAAGCCAGCTATGGGAGATTTGTTATGTGTATTGGGCAATTCTGATGGTGTTGTTTATATGAAAATTCAAAAGATAAGAGGTGAAAATTTTTATACATAGGGTAAGGCAAATATGGTTTATGCTATAGTGTTGAATCAAAAGGAAACAACAATATTCTTCAAGCCTTGTCATGGTTTGATTGTTCTGTTTTCAATGTTGTACCACAGGACATAACTTCTAGTTGAACATAAAGGAGTTTTTTTTGTAAAAATTTGGCTAATCACACATCATTAATACATGACTTAAGGCCTTAGGTTTCCACATTTGAAAACAATATGTAAATATTGCAAGCCATAAAGAGTTCCCCCTTTTATACCCATATTCAGTTTGGTGCTATTCGACTTGCACTAACCTATCATGCTCGAAAAAGATTACCCATTTCTGCATGAATCAGACTTCTTGACACACGACTACAGAAATACCAACAGGCCAGCATCGCAACAATCGAGACTATGTTGAACGCAAGAACAATGATCGTTATGTTGTTCCCCAATTTCAACATGTCCTTGCAAGATAAATGCCTCCTTGATGCACTCAAAGTCTAGATCCAAATTGTCGGCATCAATCAAGATCCAAATTCAATCGGCTCGACTCTTCACTATCAGATGGCATATCGACTGCAAGATCACGCACTCGACCTAGCCCTTCCTGTGACGGCTGATGCATTAATGATCAAGGTTGATTCTGATCAAGTCCCTACCTGTACTTATATTCCTTGGCAAATCCCTACGGAAGAATTGTACAAAATACTTCCCAGTACGTGGATTACAAATTACGAGAAGATGCAACAGACTCCTCCTCTCATCCATATGAAGGAGCCTTACTACAAATGCCTTGCAGACGGGAGCACCGAGATCACTTTTGATCAAAAGGAGGATTCTTCCTCGTCCAGTTATTTCACTACCCAGTATATGATGACCAGCCTCCCTATTCCACTTGTTGATGTAGAGTCCTTTGACTCCCAAGGCAACCCAGTCTATGCATTCAAAACTCCTGATAATCATTGTAATTGGGATGTTTGTTCTTGTTCAACTTGCCTTACTACACCAGATGACTTCACAACAATACAATAGCCCTAACGAACCAAAAAACCTAGTTCGGGAAAAAAGCTGAAACAAAGGTTTCTCCAGGGTGATTCTACTATTGGTTCTCTTGGACAACCCTCTGGAAAATTTGACTATTTAGTCAAGTACTCAGCTCCAGAGCATGGCGGTCAACCGCTTCCACCCCTGACCGGTTGGAATGATTCCCTTCCAGATTCCATTGAATCTCCTCCTGTCCAAAGGTCCCCGAAGTCTTCTCAAAGGTCTTCATCACCTCCTGCAATCCTGCCATGTTACAAGAAATCTCAACAGTGGTTCCAATGTCATGAAAAAACTACCTTCACTCTGGTAGTCCCAAAGCTTGCACAAGCTTACATGATGAGTCCTTTGTCTTCAACATACGAAGATGAATTTCCACTCATAGATGAGTTTCGTACCCACAATGGTACAATCATCCATCAACCCAAGATTGTCAATCCAACCATAAGAGAAGTTGATGGCTCTACTAAACGAGTCTCTCCGGCCGGAGCCACCTTAAACTGGCAAACAGAGAATTCAATTTCTCAAAACAAGATGCTCAAAAGAATTGAAACCCAAACAGCACAACTCACGACTGATGTTCACCAATCCCAAAATTTCATTATCCAATAGTTATTGGCTAAAATTCAAGAAGTCCATGACGAGTTGATGCTTCTCATTAAAACCTCCATTGTCCCCATGCATGTTTTCACTGCCAAAGAAGAAGAGATGAAAAACCTCAAGCTCCAGTATGAGGATCTTCAACGACAAGAAAAACTAAAAGTTGTTGTCGATGATACAACCCCATGGCATTTTACAACCATGACGAAAGAGCCCCAACCATTGATCAAGCCCAAATCAGCGGCATCATCAATGCTCAGACTCAAGCAACTATTAGATGAACAAGATCAGTTAAAGCGTCAGAAAGCTGAAGCTGCAGCATCTGTTCCATCAAAAGATCCCATAAGAGCAGAAAACCAACTTATGGTTCAACGAATTCAAAACCCACTTTCTCAAGTCTTGTACAAACAACAACATGTTAAGCTAACCCAACCTGTTCTTCATTAGATCTTGCTCAATCTCCTGGTTCTTCTGAATCTCTTACTGAGGATGACACCTCCTCAGAGTCTTCTTCAACCTCTGAATCAGTTCATACAAATGAATTTTTGTCAAATGATGACGCCAATCCATTTTATTTTATGGCTCAAGAAGCTGACGAGCAATCTGAAACTACATAGGCCTGCAATGTTGAAAACAAGACGAATCCTCTCCTGAAGATTGTCCAGCTCGACCTTCCAAATTCCAGGTCTTCACCCTTAATGACATTCCTCCCCACAAGTGACACACTCGGTTCCAAGAGTTCAAGGCTTGGCTTCTATTAGAAACCTAAAAGCCTCGGATGCAAACTAAAGCAATTTTGCCAGGCTTTGCCTCACGATTTACTGGTATCCTCCAAGAATGGTGGAAAAGTCTTGGAGATTACAGGCAACAATAATTTCTCCAGCTCGAAAACATTGAAGAAGCCCTTTCAAACCACTGTTTATAATGAATTTTGTGACCAAGACAATCAAACCACAGAAAGACTTCGTGCTGAATTCTTCAAGATGAAATGTAGCTCGATGGAAAAGAAAGATTTAGAAAAGCACTTTAAGAGGATCTCCCAATGGTACTACCAAATTGGTGGCATCAACGATCCTAATCTAAAGCAGGCTTATCTTTCTTCTATTTCAGACCTACTTGGTGAAGAAACTACAAGACTCCTCACCCAAGCAGGAAAAGATTTGCGTAACACTACCCTTGGCGAGCTCTACCAACTAACCATCCGAGCCCTCGAAAAGATGTGTTCTCAAAACAAATTCCTGCAAGAATATCTGAAACAATCCAAACAACTTGATCGAGTCTGTTCTAGAAAAGATCTAGTGATCAAATGTCCCAGCCATCAAAGTTGCTCTTACCACCCATCAAAGGTCCGAAGAAAGCACGAGCAATTCATTCCGAAACCGTGGAAAACCTGAAAACACAAACGACGACATTTTGTCAAATTACTTTGGAAAAAGACAAAATTTGGGAAGACTACTGATCGTTGCTACAAATGCGGAAAGAAAGGTCACTTCGCAAAGAACTGTCCTCATGGCAAAACGGCTAAGCTCATCACTCATATCGAAAACCTCACAGGCGTTTCTTTATTAGATAATGATATTGAATCTATTTTCTCTCTTGATGATGAGCCCACATCTGATTCCCTCTGTGCATTTGAACAAATTGAAACACCTCAGCAATACCAGATGCATTCCTTCCATCTCATTCAACCAGTTCCAATAATTTCCATGCATCTTGTTCTCTCAAAGTACTCTAGGCCTATCAAGGTTGCGGCATTCTTTGACACCGGAGCCTCTTATACCATGATGAATCCTGACATTCTTCCTCCACAGTATTGGCAAGAAAAGAAACAATTCTTCTAGGCAGCCAATAATGCTGTCTTTCGAACTGATCTCATAAGCAAGCCCATAAAGCTTCAATTCTTTCTTGATTACTCGGTTAATCATCAAGTTATCGGTTCAAAGCTTCCTGGTAAAGACCTTATCATTGGTTTTGATCTTTACACCAAGAAACTAGGTCTAAGAATTTTGCCAACTAGATTAGCCTACAAATCCTGCATCAAAGCTTGGGAATCCATTCCTAATTTCTTCCAAGTCTCCGAAGATGTCTTCCAACCCATCAAAGAAAGGCTAGTTCAAAACTCCTGCGCAACAAAACATGCTAAGTTTCTCACCAAATGCTTTCATCCTCTTTGGACCCGAGAGGAATTTTTTATTTCTCTCCGTTTCAAACAAAATGAAGATGTGAATCCTACCAAGGCAAGGCATCTTGGCATGAATCTAGAGCATAAAAAAATGGCAATTGTTGAATGTCACGAGTTGCAGAAACAAGGACTCATTGAACGTACCACTTCACCATGGGCATGTCATGCCTTTTATGTCAACAAACGGTCAGAACAGGTTCGAGGAAAACAACAGTTAATTATCAATTACAAACCATTAAATCACTTTTTGGCTGCTGACAAGTTCCCTCTTCCAAATAGAAACACCCTGTTTTCTAATCTCACCCATGCCAAAATCTTTTCAAAGTTTGACCTTAAAGTAGGTTTTTGGCAACTCAGTATTAAATCTGAAGACCGATCCAAAACTGCGTTCTCAATTCCAAACCATCACTTTCAATGGACAATAATGTCTTTTGGACTCAAAACTGCTCCCTCTCTTTTCCAAAAGGCTATGACCCGTATATATGGCCCAATTTTACAGAGTGCTCTCATCTACATAGATGACATCCTTTTTTTCTCCCCCAATCACCAGGCCCATCTCGAACTTTTGGCCCAATTTAGCCAAATCACTGAAGACCACAGGATTATGCTCTTAGAAAAGAAGATGCTCATTGGGCAAGCCCAAATTGATTTCCTTGGAATGACTTTCTAAGATGGTTGTTATCAAGCCCAACCCCACATTGCCCAAGAATTACAAAAATTCCTTGACAAGAATTTCATAAAGCTTCAAACCCAACAATTCTTAAGCATCGTGAATTACCTCCGAGATTTTGTCCCCAAAATCTCAAGATTCGTCCATTCACTCTCTCAGCTTTTGAAAAAGGAACCTCCACCATAGACAGATCAGCACACCACAGCTGTCATGCAATTAAAACAAGTGATGTAACACTTGCCACCACTTCAGATTCCCTCATATGGGAAACGTGTCCTCTAGACCAATGCTAGTGACCACCACTGGGGTGCTATCTTTCTTGAGGAAGGAACGAATAAAGTCAAAAAAATATGTGGATACAAAAGTGGAAGCTTTAAGGAGTCACAACGTCACTATCATTCTATATTCAAAGAACTCCTTGCTATCAAACATGGAATTGTAAAATTCGAGTTCCATCTTATCGGTCATCACTTTTTGGTCGGAACTGATTCAGCAGTAGCCACGGGATTGATCAAGCTCAAAGCTAATAAAACCATAAATGCTCAATTAATCAAGTTAGCAGTATGGTTTGGCCAATTTTCTTTTGATATTAAACACATCAAAGGAAAAGACAATGTAATCCTTGACTACCTTTCCAGACCCTCTATAAATCTCATTGCCTAAAGATCCAAACAAACCACATCCATTCCTTACATCTTCCTAATGGAACCCTCGTCTTCCCAATCAGAGTTAAGACCACAAACTCTCTTTCCCAGAGATGCCTCTGTTATCCTCCAAGGAAAAAATCCCAAAGAAAAGGCCACAAAACGTGCACTGTTCATACAGAACCAAATCATCAAAAAACATGGCCCTTTAATGTGCCATGATCTTGTCATACATCCAGAATATCCCTTCTCAAAGGTCATACCATTCAGAGATATCATGTTTATGCCCAGGCCTCTAGCCCATTTTTTTGGTACTTGTCCAGTGTGTTCACAATTGCTGTAGAAATTCAAGCCATTGCCACACGCACATCAATTTGTGCCTATCTCGATAGAGATGACTTTGAAGCAGCATACAAGACCTAGATGCAGGTCTTACAGTAGTTTGCCCCTCTTGAACAATGGGACACCCTTCTCACCATCGAATGGGAAAAAATAAAAGGATCCAGACAAGCATTCCGATATCCATGTAAGCCATAAGACTCCCAGGCAATTATTCCTCTCCATTGCTACACAGTTATGTTCATAACTCTCGCATGAACAATGGTTTGCCCCTCTTGAACAATGGGACACCCTTCTCACCACCGAATGGGAAAAAATAAAAGGATCCAGACAAGCATTCCGATATCCATGCAAGCCACAAGACTCCCAGGCAATTATTCGTCTCCATTGCTACACAGTTCTGTTCATAACTCTCGCATGAAAGCTCACTCCAGAAGGTACCATCCTGACCAACCCGTCCCTTGAAGTTTTTGCTTCCAATAAAGAACCCCTCGAACACACCAGTAGTGTCTAGCGGGAAATTTAGAAAATACTGTTCATCAAGAACCAGTCCATTCCTGACCAAATCTGGCCCAGGCAGATCAAGATGCTCCTTGGGAACAATTTCCTCTAGTCTATGCTGAAACAAATTGAAAAAGCTTTAAAAATATATTCTGGCACTATCATAGACAAGGATGACCCTACCCAGCACAGCCCAACACTTTACACTCCAACTGACATTGAAGGTGTCATGCTTTATAAGAATCCAGCTTTTCAAGATTCCCAAGATCCTTATCTTTTCAGTGAGCCCTACCTCTTTGACAACTTGTCTGCCACCCAACCCTCCACTCAACAACTCCTCTGGTCTTGTTACAACACGTGTCCTCCCATGGATGAGGATGAAATTAACGAAACCCTATGTGAGCTGGCAAAGGAAAACTCTTGGTTGGATGACAGCTGTGACACTGACTAAGCTTTACTTCTTTAAAAAAAAAAGTTTGTAAGGACCACTAGTCCACTTTGTTTTCAGTGTGATTTTATTTTGCAACTTTACTTTTGCTTTTGGCGTGTAATCTTATCTAGAATGGGCCATGTGTCCACTATGTATTCTGTTGTGGGCCAGATTTCGTGAAGAAAGATTTAGAAAAGCATTTTAAGACAAGCATTTTTGTATCCATGTAAGCCAAAAGACCCTCAGGCAATTATTCCTCTCCATTGCTACACAGTTCTGTTCATAACTCTCGCAAGAAAGCTCACTCCAGAAGGTACCATCCTGACCAACCCGTCCATTGAAGTTTTTGCTTCCAGTAAAGAACCCCTCAAACACACCAGTAGTGTCCAGCGGGAAATTTAAAAAATATTGTTCATCAAGAACCAGTCCATTCCTGACCAAATCTAGCCCACAGCAGACCAAGATGCTCCTTGGAAACAATTTCCTCCAGTCTATGCTGAAAAAATTGAAAAGCTTTAAAAATATATTCTGGCACTATCATAAACAAGGATGACCCTACCCAGCACAACCCAACACTTTACACTCCAACTGACACTGAAGGTGTCCTGCTTTATAGGAATCCAGCTTTTCAGGATTCCCAAGATCCTTATCTTCTCAGTGAGCCCCACCTCTTTGACAACTTGCCTGCCACCCAACCCTCCACTCAACAACTCCTCTGGTCTTGTTACGACGCGTGTCCTCCCATGGATGAGGATGAAATCAACGAAGCCCTACATGAGTTGGCAAAGGAAAACTCTTCGCTGGATGACAATTGTGACACTGACTAAGCTTTACTACTTTTAAAAAAAGTTTGTAAGGACCAATGGTCCACTTTGTTTTACTTTCGGTGTGTAATCCTATCTGTAAAAGGACCATGTGTCCATTCAGTTCTCTGGCTTTGTAATCTATTTAAATAGCCTCTCTTCAGAAGAAAGAGACAGACCTAGACCTAGACTCTCCTCTCTTGTAAGAAGTCTCTCAAGTAAATAAAATCTCTGGTTTACAAGAATGGTTTTCTAAACTCTCTTTCTAAAAGTCTAGAGTCAGTCAGATACATGGTCCTCAGTTTTCATCTTTGTTAGTCCCTTAAGCTTTACAAAGATCAAGACAAGATGTGTCGTTAATCCATGATAATGTTGTAAATCTGTAAGAATGCCAGTGAGGGCGAGGTCGGGGGTGGAAGTGGTTGACTGTAATGCTCTGGAGTTGAGTACTTGACTAAATAGTCAAATTTTCTAGAGGGTTATCCAAGAGGACCAATAGTAGAATCACCCTGGAGAAACTTTTGTTTCAGCTTTTTTCCCAAACTGGGTTTTTTGGTTCGTTGGGGCTGTTGTATTGTTGTCAAGTCATCTGGTGTAGTAAGGCAAGTTGAACAAGAACAAACATCCCAATAACAATGATTATCAGGAGTTTTGAATGCATAGACTGGGTTGCCTTAGGAATCAAAGGACTCTACATCAACAACTAAAATAGGGAGGCTCGTCATCATATACTGGGTAGTGAAATAACTGGACGAGGAAGAATCTTCCTTTCGATCAAAAGTGATCTTGGTGCTCCCGTCTGCAAGGCATTTGTAGTGAGGCTCCTTCATATGGATGAGAGGAGGAGTCTGCTACATCTTCTCATAATTTGTAATCCATGTACTGGGAAGTATTTTGTACAATACTTCCGTAGGGATTTGCCGAGGAATATAAGTACAGGTAGGGACTTGATCAGAATCAACCTTGATCATTAATGCATCAGCCATCACAGGAAGGACTAAGTTGAGTGCGTGATCTTGTAGTCGATATGCCATCTGATAGTGAAGAGTCGAGCCGATTGAATTTGGATCTTGACCGATTCCGACAATTTGGACCTAGACTTTGAGTGCATCAGGGAGTCATTTATCTTGCAAGGACATGTTGAAATTGAGGAACAACATTACGATCATTGTTCCTGCGTTCAACGTAGTCTCGATTGTTGCGATGCTGGCCTGTTGGTATTTCTTTAGTCGGGTGTCAAGAAGTCTGATTCGTGTAGAAATGGGTAATCCTTTTCAAGCATGATAGTTTAGTGCAAGTCAAATGGCACCAAAGTGAATATGGGTGTACCCTTGAGATATCCATTGAAAAGGTAGCTCGTTTAGGATTTAGAGAGTTACTATATGCTCATGGGGAATTGCTGGGAGTTGACACTTGCTGAATTTTTAGGCTTGAACATACTCCTTTGGGGGGTTTATATGATGGATGGATGAGTGCTTTGATGAAGCGTGTAAAAGAACTAGTAGACTTGGTAAAGGCATGGTATGGATTTATAAGTGGAAGGGACTCAGAAGTGATTTTTCTTTCATCAGGGATATATGAGATTTCATATAAAAAGTCTAATTTTGAAGAAGTACACTTATGGTGAGTGGAAGCAAGGGGTAAGGGCAACGAAGTAAAAGAGGACGAAGACTCAGATCTTGGGTTTGAGTTTGAAGTCATGGTTGAAGGTTGAAAGTCTAGGGACAGACAAATAGCATGGCTCTGATACCAACTGGGTCAGATCCACCTAAGGATCCTGAAAGATTCAAGGAAGGAGTCATTTATCTAAGACAAGGGTCTACTCTTTCTCTCGCCCTCACTAGCATTCTTAGAGATTTATGACATTATCATAGATTAACGACACACCTTGTCTTGATCTTTCTAAAGCTTAAGGGACTAACAAAGATGAGAACTAATAATCATGTATTTAACTGACTCTAGACTTTTAGAAAGAGAGTTTAGAAAACCATTCTTGCAAACCAGAGATTTTGTTTACTTGAGAGATTTCTTACAAGAGAGGAGAGTCTAGGTCTAGGTCTTGCCTCTTTCTTCTGAAGAAGGACTGTTTAAATAGATTACAAAGCCAGAGAACTGAGTGGACACATGGTCCTTTTACAGATAAGATTACACACCGAAAGTAAAACAAAGTGGACCAGTGGTCCTTACAAACTTTTTTTTAAAAGTAGTAAAGCTTAGTCAGTGTCACAGTTGCCATCCAACTAAGAGTTTTCCTTTGCCAGCTCACGTAGGGCTTCGTCGATTTCATTCTCATCCATGGGAGGACGTGCGTCGTAACAAGACTAGAGGAGCTGTTGAGTGGAGGGTTGGGTGGTAGACAGGTTGTCAAGGACATGAGGCTCACTAAGAAGATAAAGATCTTGGGAATCTTGAAAAGCTAGATTCCTGTAAAGCAGGACACCTTTAGTGTCAGTTGGAGTGTAAAATGTTGGGCTGTGCTGGGTAGGGTCATCTTTATCTGTGATAGTGCTAGACTATACTTGTAAAGTCTTTTCAATCTTTTCAGCATATAATGGAGGAAATTATTCCCAAGAAGCATCTTGGTCTATTATGGGCCAGATTTGGTCAGGAATGGACTGGTTCTTGATGAACAGTATTTTTTAAATTTATCGTTGGACACTACTGGTGCGTTCGAGAGGTTCTTCACTGGAAGTAAAAACTTCGACGGAAGGGTTGGTCAGGATGGTACCTTCTGAAGTGAGCTTTGCTGCGAGGGTTATGAACAAAACTGTGTGGCAATGGAGAGGAATAATTGTCTGAGGGTCTTTTGGCTTGCATGGATATAGAAATGCTTGTTTGGATCCTTTTATTTTTTCCCATTCGGTGGTGAGAAGGGTGTCTCATTGTTCAAGAGCGGCGAACCACTGTAAGACCTACATCTGGGTCTTGTATGTTGCATCAAAGTTATCTCTGTCGAGATAGACACGAATTGATGTACGTGTGGCAATGGCTTGAATTTCTACAACAATTGTGAACACGCTAGACAAGTACCAGAAAAAATGGGCTAGAGGCCTGGGCATAAACAGAATGTCTCTAAACGGTATGACCTTTGAGAAAGGGTATTCGAGATGTATGCCAAGATCATGGTACATTGAAGGGCCATGTTTTTTGATGATTTGGTTCTGTATGAACAGTGCATGTTTTGTGGCATTTTCTTTGGGATTTTTCCCTTGGAGGATAATGGGGGCATCTCTAGGAAAGAGAGTTTGTGCTCTTAACTCTGATTTGGAAGAGGAGGGTTCCATTAGGAAGATGTAAGGAATGGATATGGTTTGTTTGGATCTTTGGGCAATGAGATTTATAGAGGGTCTGGAAAGGTAGTTAGGGATTACATTGTCTTTTCCTTTGATGTGTTTAATATAAAAAGAAAATTGATCAAACCATACTGCTAACCTGATTAATTGAGCATTTATTGTTTTATTAGCTTTGAGCTTGATCATTCCTGTAGCTACTACTGAATCAGTTTCGACCAAAAAGTGATGGCCGATAAGATGGAATTCAAACGATAGCAAGGAGTTCTTTGAATGTGGAATGATAGTGACACTGTGACTCCTTAAAGCTTCTGCTTTTGTATCCACATATTTTTCTGACTTTATTCGTTCCTTCCTTAAGAAGGATAGCACCCCAGTGGTGGTCACTAGCATCGGTCTGGAGGACATATTTCCCATATGAGGGAATCTGAAGTGGTAGCAAGTGTTGCATTACTCGTTTTAATTGCATGACAGCTGTGGTGTGCTGATCTATCCATGGTGGAGATTCCTTTTTCAAAAGTTGAGAGAGTGGATGGACGAATTTTGAGATTTTGGAGACAAAATCTCAGAGGTAATTCACGATACCTAAGAATTGTTGGGTTTAGAGCTTTGTGAAATTCTTGTCAGAGAATTTATGTAATTCTTGGGCAATGTGGGGTTGGGCTTGATAACAACCATCTTGGAAAGTTATTCCAAAGAAATCAATTTGGGCTTGCCCAATGAGCGTCTTCTTTTTTGAGAGCTTAATCCCGTGGTCTTCAGTGATTTGGGCAAATTGGGCCAAAAGTTCGAGATGGGCCTAGTGATTGGGGGAGAAAAGAAAGATGTCATCTATGTAGATGAAGGCACTATGTAACATTGGGCCGTAGATACGGGTCATAGCCTTTTGGAAGAGAGAGGGAACAGTTTTGAGTCCAAAGGACATTACTGTCCATTGAAAGTGATGGTTTGGAATTGAGAACGCAGTTTTAGGTCGGTCTTCAGGTTTAATACCAAGTTGCCAAAAACCTGATTTGAGGTCAAACTTTGAAAAGATTTTGGTATGGGTGAGATTAGAAAACTAATCGTTGTTTTCCTCGAACCTGTTTTGACCGTTTGTTGACATAAAAGGCATGACATGCCCATGGTGAAGTGGTAGGTTTAATGAGTCCTTGTTTCTGCAACTCGTGACATTCAACATCGACCATATTTTGATGCTCTGGATTCATGCCAGGATGGCTTGCCTTGGTAGGATTCACATCTTCATTTTGTTTGAAAGGGAGAGAAATAAAAAATTCCTCTCGGGTCCAAAGAGGATGAGAGCATTTGGTGAGAAACTCAGCATGTGTTGTTGTACAGAAATTTTGAACTAGCCTTTCTTTGATGGGTTGGAAGACATCTTTGGAGACTTGGAAGAAATTAGGAATGGATTCCCAAGCTTTGAAGTAGGATTTGTAGGCTAATCCGGTTGGCAAAATTCTCAAACCTTGTTTCTTGGTGTAAAGATCAAAACCAACGATAAGGTATTTACCAGGAAGCTTTGAACCAATAACTTGATGATTAATGGAGCAATCATGAAAGAATGGAAGCTTTATAGGCTTGCTTATAAGATCAGTTTGGAAGACAGCATTATTGGCTGCCTAGAAGAATTGGTTCCTTTTTTGCCAGTATTGTGGAGGAAGAATGTCAAGATTCATCATGGTATAAGAGGCTCCGGTGTCAAAGAATGCTGCAACCTTAATAGGCCGAGAGTACTTTGAGGGAACAAGATGCATGGAAATTATTGGAACTGGTTGAGTGAGATGGAAGGAGTGCATCTGGTATTGCTGAGGTGTTTCAATTTGTTTAAATGCACAGACGGAATCAGATGTGGGCTCATCATCTAGAGAGAAAATAGATTCAATATCATTATCTGATAAAGAGACTCTTGTGAGGTTTTCGATATGATTGATGAGCTTAACCGTTTTGCCTTGAGGATAGTTCTTTGCGAAGTGACCTTTCTTTCTGCATTTGTAGCAACGGTCAGAGTCTTACCAAATTTTGTCTTTTTCCAAAGAAATTTGACAAAACGTCATCGTTTGTGCTTTTAGGTTTTCCACGGTTTCGGAATGAATTGCTTGTGCTTTCTTCGGGTCTTTGATGGATGGCAATAGCAACTTTGATGGCTGGGAATTTGATTACCAGATCTTTTCGAGAACATACTCAATCAAGTTGTTTGGATTGTTTCAGATACTCTTGCAGGAATTTGTTTTGAGAACACATCTTTTCGAGGGCTCGGATGGTTAGTTGGTAAAGCTCGCCAAGGGTAGTGTTACGCAAATCGTTTCCTGCTTGGGTGAGGAGTCTTGTAGTTTCTTCATCGAGTGAGTCTGGAATAGAAGAAAGGTAAGCCTGCTTTAGATTAGGATCGTTGATGCCACCAATTTGGTAGAACCATTAGGAGATCCTATTAAAGTGCTTTTCTAAATCTTTCTTTTCCATCGAGCAACTTTACATCTTGAAGAATTCAGCATGAAGTCTTTCTGTGGTTTGGTTGTCTTAGCCGCAGAATTCATTATAAACAATTGAAAGGGCTTCTTCAATGTTTTTGAGCTGGAGAAATTATAGTTGCCTGTAATCTCCAAGGCTTTTCTACCATTCTTGGAGGATACCAGTAAATCGTGAGGCAAAGCCTAGCAAAACTGGTTTAGTTTGCATCTAGGGATTTTGGGTTTCTAATAAAGGCCAAGCATTGAACTCTTGGAACCGAGTGTGCCACTTGTGGGGAGGAATGTCATCAAGGGTGAAGACCTGGCATTTGGAAGGTCAAGTTGGACGATCTTTAGGAGAGGATTCGTCTTGTTCTTCAACATTGTAGGCCATGTAGTTTTAGATTGCTCGTCAGCTTCTTGAGCCATAAAATGAAATGGATTGGCGTCATCATTTGACAAAAATTCATCTGTATGAACTGAGTCAGAGGTTGAAGAAGACTCCAAGGAGGTGTCATCCTCAGTAAGAGATTGAGAAGAACCAAAAGTTGGGCAAGATCTGATGAAGAATCAGATTGGGTTGGCTTAACATGTTGTTGTTTGTACAAGACTTGAGAAAGTGGATTTTTTGTCCATTGAGCGATAAGTTGGTTCTCTGCTCTTATGGGATCTTTTGATGGAACAGATGTTGTAGCTTTAGCTTTCTGACGCTTTAGCTAATCTTGTTCATCTAGTGTTTGCTTGAGTCTGAGCATTGATGATGCCACTGGTTTGGGCTTGATCAATGGTTGGGGCTCTTTCGACATGGCTGTAAAACGCCATGGGGTAGTATCATCGACAATAACTTTAGTTTTTCTTATCGTTGAAGATCCTCATACTAGAGCTTAAGGTTTTTCATCTCTTCTTGTTTAGCGGTGAAAACATGCATGGGGACAGTGGAGGTTTTAATCAGAAGCATCAACTCGTTATGGACTTGTTGAATTTTAGCTGATAACTGTTGGGTAATGAAATTTTGGGATTGGTGAACATCAGCAGTGAGTTGCGCTGTTTGGGTTTCAATTCTTTTGAGCACCTTATTTTGAGAAATTGAATTCTCTGTTTGCTAGTTTAAGGTGGCTTCGGCCGAAGAGACTCGTTTAGTAGAGCTATTAGCTTTTCTTATGGTTGGATTGACAATCTTGGGTTGATGGATGATTGTACCATTTTGGGTACAAAACTCATCTATGGGTGGAAATTCATCTTCGTATGTTGAAGACAAAGGACTCATCATGCAAGCTTGTGCAAGCTCCGGGATGCAAACTAAAGCAGTCTTGCTAGGCTTTGCCTCACAATTTACTGGTATCCTCCAAGAATGGTGGAAAAGCCTTGGAGATTACAGGCAACTACAATTTCTCCAGCTCGAAAATATTGAAGAAGCCTTTTCAATTGTATATAATGAATTTTGCGGCCAAGACAACCGAACCACAGAAAGGCTTCGCGCTGAATTCTTCAAGATGAAATGTTGCTCGATGGAAAAGAAAGATTTAGAAAAGCACTTTAAGAGGATCTCCCAAAGGTTTTTCCAAATTGGTGGCATCAACGATCCTAATCTAAAGCAGGCTTATCTTTCTTCTATTCCAGACCCACCCGGTGAAGAAACTACAAGACTTCTCACCCAAGCAAGATAAGATTTGCATAATACTACCATTAGCGAGCTCTACCAACTAACCATCCGAGCCCTCGAAAAGATGTGTTCTCAAAACAAATTCCTGCAAGAATATCTGAAACAATCCAAACAACTTGATCGAGTCTGTTCTCGAAAAGATCTAGTAATCAAGTGTCCCAGCCATCAAAGTTGTTCTTGTCACCCATCAAAGGCCCGAAGAAAGCACAAGTAATTCATTCCGAAACCGTGGAAAACTTGAAAGCACAAATGACGACGTTTTGTCAAATTCCTTCAAAAATAGACAAAATTTGGTAAGACTACTGATCGTTGCTATAAATGAGGAAAGAAAAGGTCACTTCGCAAAGAACTGTCCTCAAGGAAAAAAGGCTAAGCTCATCACTCATATCAAAAACCTCACACACGTCTCTTTATCAGATAATGATATTGAATCTATTTTCTCTCGATGATGATGAGCCCACATCTAATTCCCTCTGTGCATTTGAACAATTTGAAACACCTCAGCAATACCATATGCATTCCTTTTATCTCACTCAACAAGTTCCAGTAATCTCTATGCATCTTGTCCCCTCAAAGTACTCTCAGCCTGTCAAGGTTGTAGCATTCTTTGACACTGGAGCCTCTTATACCATGATGAATTCTGACATTCTTCCACCACAGTATTGGCAAAACAAGAAGCAACTCTTCCAGGTAGCCAATAATGTTGTCTTCTGAACTAATCTCATAAGCAAGCCCATAAAACTTTAATTCTTTCCTGATTGCTCTGTTAATCATCAAGTTATCGATTCAAAGCTTCCTGGTAAAGACCTTATCATTGGTTTTGATCTTTACACCAAGAAACCAAGTCTGAGAATTTTGCCAACTGGATTAGCCTACAAATCCTACTTCAAAGCTTGGGAATCCATTCCTAATTTCTTCTAAATCTCCGAAGATGTCTTCCAAACCATCAAAGAAAGGCTAGTTCAAAACTCCTGTGCAACAACACATGCTGAGTTTTTCACCAAATGCTTTCATCCTCTTTGGACTCGAGAGGAATTTTTTATTTCTCTCCCTTTCAAGCGAAATGAAGATGTGAATCCTACCAAGACAAGCCATCCTGGCATGGATCCAGAGCATCAAAAAATGGCCATTGCTGAATGTCACGAGTTGCAGAAACAAGGACTCATTGAACCTACCATTTCACCATGGGCATGTCATGCCTTTTATGTCAACAAACGGTCAGAACAAGTTCGAGGAAAACAACAATTAGTTATCAATTACAAACCGTTAAATCACTTTTTGGTTGATGACAAGTTCCCTCTTCTAGATAAAAACACCCTGTTTTTTAATCTCACCCATGCCAAAATCTTTTCAGAGTTTGCCCTCAAAGTAGGTTTTTGGCAACTCGGTATTAAACCTGAAGACCAATCCAAAACTGCGTTCTCAATTCCAAACCATCACTTTCAATGGACAGTAATGTCCTTTGGACTCAAAACTGCCCCTTCTCTATTCCAAAAGGCCATGACCCGTATTTACGGCCCAATTCTACACAGTGCCCTCATCTACATAGATGACATCTTTCTTTTCTCCCCCAATCACCAGGCACATCTCGAACTTTTGGCCCAATTTGCCAAAATCATTGAAGACCACGGGATTATGCTCTCGGAAAAGAAGATGCTCATTGGGCAAGCCCAAATTGATTTCCTTGGAATGACTTTCCAAGATGATTATTATCAAGCCCAACCCCACATTGCCCAAGAATTATAGAAATTCCTTGACAAGAATTTCACAAAGCTCCAAACCCAAAAATTCTTAGGCATCGCGAATTACCTTCGAGATTTTGTCCCCAAAATCTCAAGATTTGTCCATCCACTCTCTTAGCTTTTGAAAAAGGAACCTCCACCATGGACAGATCAACACACCACAGCTGTAACACAATTAAAATGAGTGATGCAAAACTTGCCACCACTTTAGATTTCCTCATATGGAAAACGTGTCCTCTAGACCGATGCTAGTGACTACCACTCGGGTGTTATCCTTCTTGAGGAAGGAACGAATAAAGTCAAAAAAATATGTGGATACAAAAGCGGAAGCTTTAAGGAGTCACAGCGTCACTATCATTTCACATTCAAAGAACTCCTTGCTATCAAACATGGAATTGTAAAATTCAAGTTCCATCTTATTGGCCATCTCTTTTTGGTCGAAACTGATTCAACAGTAGCAACGGGAATGATCAAGCTCAAAGCTAATAAAACCATAAATGCTCAATTGATCAAATTAGCAGTATGGTTTGATCAATTTTCTTTGGATATTAAACACATCAAAGAAAAAGATAATGTAATCCCTGACTACCTTTCTAGACCCTCTATAAATCTCATTGCCCAAAGATCCAAACAAACCACATCCATTCCTTACATCTTCCTAATGGAACCCTCCTCTTCCAAATCAGAGTTAAGACCACAAACTCTCTTTCCCAGAGATGCCCTCATTATCCTCCAAGGGAAAAATCCCAAAGAAAAGGCCACAAAATGTGTACTGTTCATACAAAACCAAATCATCAAAAAACATGGCCCTTCAATGTACCATGATCTTGGCATATATCTAGAATATCCCTTCTCAAAGGTCATACCATTTAGAGATATCTTGTTTATGCTCAGGCCTCTAGCCCATTTTTTCTGGTACTTGTTCAGCGTATTCACAATTGTTGTAGAAATTCAAGCCATCGCCACACGTACATTAATTCGTGCCCATCTCGATAGAGATGACTTTGAAGCAGCATACAAGATCCAAATGCAGGTCTTATAGTGGTTTGCTCCTCTTAAACAATAGGACACCTTTCTCACCATCGAATGGGAAAAAATAAAAGAATCCAAACAAGCATTTCTATATCCATGCAAGCTAAAAGACCTTTAGGCAATTATTCTTCTCCATTGTCACACAGTTATGTTCATAACCCTCGCAGCAAAGCTCACTTCAGAAGGTACCATCCTGACCAACCTTTCCATTGAAGTTTTTGCTTCTAGCGAAGAACCCCTTGAACGCACCAGTAGTGTCTAGCGAGAAATTTAAAAAATACTGTTCATCAAGAACCAGTCCATTCCTGACCAAATCTGGCCCACGACAGACCAAGATGCTCCTTGGGAACAATTTTCTCTAGTCTATGCTGAAAAAATTGAAAAAGCTTTAAAAATATATTCTGGCACTATCATAGACAAGGATGACCTTACCAGCACAGCCCAACACTTTACACTCCAACTGACACTGAAGGTGTCATGCTTTATAAGAATCCAACTTTTCAAGATTCCTAAGATCCTTATCTTCTCAGTGAGCCCCACCTCTTTGACAACCTGCCTGCCACCCAACCTTCCACTCAACAACTCCTCTGGTCTTGTTACGACGCATGTCCTCCCATGGATGAGGATGAAATCGACGAAACCCTACGTGAGCTGGCAAAGGAAAACTCTTGGCTGGATGACAGTTGTGACACTGACTAAGCTTTGCTTCTTTTAAAAAAAAAGTTTGTAAGGACCACTAGTCCACTTTGTTTTCAGTGTGATTTTATTTTGTAACTTTACTTTTGCTTTCGGAGTGTAATCTTATCTAGAATGGACCACGTGTCCACTAGGTATTCTGCTTCTATAGTCTATTTAAGCAATCCCTCTTCAGAAGAAAGAGACCAAGACCTAGACTCTCCTCTCTTGTAAAAAATCTCTCAAGTAAATAAAATCTCTAGTTTGCAAGAATGGTTTTCTAAACTCTCTTTCTGAAAGTCTAGAGTCAGTCAGATACATGGTCCTCAGTTCTCATCTTTGTTAGTCCCTTAAACTTTAGAAAGATCAAGACAAGGTATGTCGTTAATCTGTGATAATGTCGTAAATCTCTAAGAATGCCAGTGAGGTCGAGAGAAAGAGTAGACCCCTGTCTTCGAAAAATGACTCCTTCCTTGAATCTTTCTAGATCCTTAGGTGGCTCTGACCCAGTTGATTTTCTAACTCCTTCCTTGAATCTTTCTGGATCCTTAGGTGGATCTGACCCAGTTGATACCAACTGGGTCAGATCCACCTAAGGATCCAGAAAGATTCAAGGAAGGAGTCGTTTTTCCAAGACAGGGGTCTGCTTTTTCATCATGGTTGTAAAACGCCATAGGGTAGTATCATCGCAGCAGCTTTTAGTTTTTCTTGTCGTTGAAGATCCTCATACTGGAGCTTGAGGTTTTTCATCTCTTCTTCTTTGGCAGTGAAAACATGCATGGGGACAGTGGAGGTTTTAATGAGAAGCATCAACTCGTCGTGGATTTGTTGAATTTTAGCCGATAACTGTTGGATAATGAAATTTTGGGATTGGTGAACATCAGTCGTGAGTTGTGCTGTTTGGGTTTCAATTCTTTTGAGCACTTTGTTTTGAGAAATTGAATTCTCTGTTTCCTAGTTTAAGGTGGCTTCGGCTGGAAAGACTCGTTTAGTAGAGCCATCAGCTTCTCTTATGGTTGGATTGACAATCTTGGGTTGATGGATGATTGTACCATTGTGGGTATGAAACTTATCTATGGGTGGAAATTCATCTTCGTATGTTGAAGACGAAGGACTCATCATGTAAGCTTGTTCAAGCTTTGGGCTACCGGAGTGAAGGTAGTTTTTTCATGATGTTGGAACCACTGTTGAGCTTTCTTGTAACATGGGAGGATTGTAGGAGGTGATGAAGACCTTTGAGAAGACTTCGGGGACTTTTGGACAAGAGGAGATCCTAGAGTGGGAGGAGAAGTATCATCCCAACTGGTCGGTGGTGGAAGTGGTTGACCATAATGCCCTGGAGTTGAATATTTAACTAAATAATCAAATTTTCTAGAGGGTTGTCCAAGAGGACCAACAGTAGGATCACCTTGGAGAAACCTTTGTTTCAACTTTTTTTCCCGAACTGGGTTTTCTGGTTCATTGGGGCCGTTGTATTGTTGTCAAGTCATCTGGTGTAGTAAAGCAAGTTGAACAAGAACAAACATCCCAATAACAATGATTATCAGGAGTTTTGAATGCATACACTGGGTTGCCTTGGGAGTCAAAGGACTCTACATCAACAAGTGGAATAGGGAGACTGGTCATCATATATTGGGTAGTGAAATAACTGGACGAGGAAGAATCTTCCTTTCGATCAAAAGTGATCTTGGTGCTCCCGTTCGCAAGGCATTTGTAGTGAGGCTCCTTCATATGGATGAAAGGAGTCTGCTACATCTTCTCGTAATTTGTAATCCACGTACTGGGAAGTAGTTTGTACAATTCTTCCACAGGGATTTGCCAAGGAATATAAGTACAGGTAGGTCAGAATCAACCTTGATCATTAATGCATCAACCGTCACAAGAAGGGCTAGGTCTAGTGCGTGATCTTGTAGTCGATATGCCATCTGATAGTGAAGAGTCGAGCCGATTGAATTTGGATCTTGATCGATGCCAACAATTTGGATCTGGACTTTGAGTGCATCAAGGAGGCGTTTATCTTGCAAGGACATGTTGAAATTGGGGAACAACGTAACGATCACTGTTCTTGCGTTTAACGTAGACTCGATTGTTGCGATGCTGGCCTATTGGTATTTCTTTAGTCGGGTGTTAAGAAGTCCGATTCGTGCAGAAATGGGTAATCCTTTTCGAGCATGATAGGTTAGTGCAAGTCAAATAGCACCAAAGTGATTATGGGTGTACTCTTGAGATATCCATTGAAAAGGTAGCTTGTCTGGGATTTGGAGAGTTACTAACTGCTCATGGGGAGCTGCTGGGAGTTGACACTAGCTGAATTTTGAAGCTTGAACATACTCCTTTGGGGGTTTATACGAGGGATGAATGAGTGCTTTTAATGGAGCACGTAAAAGAACTAGTAGACTTGGTAAAGATATGGTATGGATTTATAAGTGGAAGGGACTCAGAAGTGATTTTTCTTTCATCAGGGATATATGAGATTTCATGTAAAAAGTCTAATTTTGAAGTAGATTTACGGTGAGTGGAAGCAAGGGGTAAGGACAATGAAGTAGAAGGGGAAGAAGACTCAGATCATGGGTTTGAGTTTGAAGTCATGGTTCAAAATTGAAAGTCTAGAAAGGCAAAAGAATTCAATTAGGAATATCTCAATTATGGCAATCAAAAAAATTTCTATTAAGAAAGTTAGAAAATAACAAAGAAAATAAGACCATAAACAGGAAATTAAAAGTTATATTTCGTTAACTATATCCACCCCATCAAAAAATATTTTATGTGCGCATATTAAGTATGCGGTCATTGAGCTGGGTAGGCAACAGAATTATCGGAACATGGACCATGGCCAAATAATTGAAATAATTGAAAGTCCCCCTTTTTAAGACCACCCTCCCTTGTGGGAATGTTAGACCACATAAAGGTCTTCCTGGATTTTGAATTTCATGGAATAGCGGTTAATTCATACTCCAATTTAAAACTGTATAATTGAGAAAATCTAGTAGCGGATCCAAAACTATTGGATTGGGAAAATCTTAATCCGTTATTGTTTAGATTTTACAGATTATATCTCACTGATTCATAAATTGAGCGAGGACAAGAAGAATATTGAAGGTTTTTTTATATCAAAAATTAAAATAAATATGCCATAATATATGGTAGCTCAATAAAATCCAATTTTGTTACACCCATTTAATTAAGAACAAACTACTTATAAGAAAACTCAAAATCAATTCTTGTTATTAAAAAAAAAAAAACTCAATATGATGTCTTGTTCATTTATCATTCGTATTTAAAACTTCAAAATAATTCAACTCAAAATGAAGAAATCTTATAATTATGTATCCTATTAGAATTATATAGAAATGATATACACATGGTTTCGGATTTACAAATTACAAATTGTTCAGGGCGTAATCTAATTCAAAACCCTTAAATTGGGATTTTGTCAATCCATTACGAATTAAAAACTATTCCCAACCCAATCCAAAACCTTCTGATTGGCCTAAATTGGACGGATTTCACAGATTCACAAATTTTGTAGACACGCCTAAGACCAAAAGTATCCAATGGAAAAATATCATTAAGAGAACCTTCAGTTCAACAAATTTTCAAGTTGACACCCTTATATTTGTAAAATCCAATTGAAGTTCCATAATTTTTCTTAAACTATTATTCTGATACTCCAACATCCATGTTTAGGACATGTAATGGCTATAATACTTTTATAAGGTATTTGATAAATCAATTTAAACTAAAAAAATTATTTAAATATTATAACAAATAATAACTTTATACTATAACTAATTAACATATGAAATTTTTGCACTATCACTAATTCAAACCAATTGCGAAAGCGCCAAACACTCTGTTGATATTTTAACGCAAACGCCAAGATTTCTGTAAGGATATTAAAGGCTATATAAGCTAGGGGTGAACAATGGGCGGTTTGGCGGTTTTTGGGCGGGTGCGGTGCGGTTTTTTTGGATGGCGGGTTGGCGATTAACCAACCCACAAACCGCCCACCATATGGCGGGCGGTTTCGGTTTGGTTTTGGGCGGTTGCGGGCGGGTGCGGGCGGGTTGAGGCGGTTTAGACCTATGCTATTGCCCAATCCCTAATGTAATTTTTTTGGCCTTTTTTTTAAAAAGTGAAAAAAAAATTGTAGAAAATATAAGATGATAATACATAAAGCATTCTCAAAAACAAGCAAGTTTGATGCCTAAAGACAATAACCATATTCAAAAGTATAAATTAAGAAATATAATCATTCACTTCACAAAATAATTTAGTTTGATGTCTTTTTCTACTAACTTACTTGATTTGAATTTTGATCACTTCCACTTTCCAATATGTCAAGAGGCAGCCGAGCCTGTGCTTGGAGTGTTGGATTGTTCAATCATCTCTAAAATAAGAGCAAAATCAAATAAATGATAAGTTTTAAAGAATAAATAGAATTGTAACGAACTTAAAAATTATACAATTACCTATCTCAAGATTCTCAGAAGTCTCAAGAACCTCCTGCTCATCCATATACTCCATCACAATGATTGGTTGATGAGACTCACTCAACCAATTCTTCAAGCAAATCAATGCCTCTACTGTCTTAGGACTTAGCGAGCTCCTAAAAGGATCAAGTATGCGGCCTCCAATAGAAAATGCAGCCTCAGATGCAACAGTTGTCACCGGAACAGCAAGTACATCACAAGCAATGCGAGACAAAACTTTGTATTTCACAGAATTCACCATCCACCACTTCAAAATGTCAAAATCATCAACATTAGTTGTGTCTATATCCTCAGGAGGCTCGTTCAAGTACCTGTCCACCTCATTCTTTATTTTACCACTATCTTGATTTCGCCGTTGTTGCACGAAACTATCATGCCTACTAAATTTAGTAGCTTTAGTAAACATAAAAGATGACGACAATGAAGTTTGCTTGACAATTTCTACTTGACTTGCAGCTTGAGCTTGAGGTTCTATTGGCTGTGGCAATACACCGAACTCTTTCTCGTTATAATACTCAAACATCTTCCTCAAATCATCTTCAACATTGTTTATTATGGACTTACATGTCCTTGAGTCATGAAAAGCACTCAAGCAATGATGTAAATACTCAAGCTTGTATCGAGGATCAAGGACAGTGGCAAGCAACAAACAGCCATTACTCTCCTCCACTTTTCCCCAATATTTTTCATATTTGAGTCTCATATTAGAAGCCATTGATGCCAACAAAGAATTCTCAGAAGCCTCATCAGTCAAATCATACAAATGCTCTTGAATTTGACAAATATCCCGAAAATATTTATTACAAGTGACGTAAGTGGAACCACTAAACCTCAAAGTGATCTCATAAAAAATAGCTAAGTATTGCTCAAAGATTTTTGCATTTTCCCAATCAAGTTCATCCGGTGGCCCATCCCTTTTTTTGCCATCCCTCTCAATCTCTTCAAAATATTTGAAATAATTTTGATCGCCATCCAACCTTTCAAATGCCTTTTGAAACTTCAAGGCTTGGTTTAGCATCAAATATGTAGAGTTCCATCTAGTAGTGACATCTAAGCATAAAAGTCCTTTACAAGGGATCCCCTCCATTCTCACACACTCCTTAAACGTCAATAGTCTTGCTGTCGATGACCGCACATATCTTACCGCATTTCGAATACTGTTTATCGACGCTTGTTTCTCTTTCAAACCATCCTTGACAATCAGATTGATAATGTGAGCACAACACCTCATGTGTAAGAACTTACCATCAAGTACTAGCCCCTCCTTTTTCTCTTCAAATTTCTTCTTCAAGTATTTAATGGCCCTGTCATTGCTAGAAGCATTGTCAACTGTCACTGAGAAAATTTTATGGATACCCCACTCAATTAAACAAGCTTCAATTGTCTTAGCAATAGTGTCTCCATGATGATCTGTAATTTGGGAGAAATTAATAATTCTTTTTTGTAAATTAAAATGACCATCCACCCAATGAGCTGTGATTACCATATAACCAATATTTTGAATTGACGTCCAACAATCTGTAGTAATAGAAACCCTTTCCTTTTTCAAGATGTCTTTCAATTTCTTCTTCTCAGCTAAATACATCTTGTAAATGTCTCTAGCAATTGTAATCCTTGATGGGGGGTCAAAGCTAGGTTGAAGCTTTTGACAAAAACGCTTAAACCCTTCACTTTCGACATGCCTGAATGGCAACTCCGTCAACACAATGTACTCGGCAACAGCTTCCCTACAAGCCTCTTTGTTGTAATGCTTAGCCACTAATTGTCCTTCATTTGCTGTGTTGCCTCCTTTCTTTGGTTCAAATACCAAGACCTTTTGTTTCTTGTCAATAGGTTTATTGGGATTTTTTGAGCAACTTCTCAAATGATTCCACAAAGTACTCGTCCCATGCTTCTTTCCTTCACTAGCAAAATTTGCCTCACAATGTTTGCACTTTGCTCTTCTCTCCCCTTTCTCATCAAAAAAACGAATGAAGTCCTTCCAAACCTCACTAGTTTCTCTAAGAGGATTTTGGTCTTTCCGTTTTTTGGAATTTTTTTCATCTACTATCTCTTCGTCTGATTCAAATTCCTTCTGAAGATCAACTAGTTTTTCTTTTTTAGAAGCACTATCAATAATGCCAAGACTTGAAGAGGTTTGAGATTGACTAGAACTACCATCCATTTTTCACCTAGAGTACATCATTGAAAAAGAGAAAATCATACATGGATGCGAGGAGGAAATAAATTCTAGAAATAAAGAAGACAATAAGTTCAGTCAATTAGTGGTGTTATTAAAGTCAATTGGTGTTATTGAACAAAATTGCAAAAAGCAATACCAACCTCCCCTAAAGTAATGAACAAAATTGCAAAGGAATTTTTAGAATTTTCTTACTTGGCCCAGCAGATCTCGATTAAGACAGCTACTTGAGGATTTATATTAGCCGGAATCTCAAGCCTTCGGTTGTTGAAAACAACTACTGCTACAACCTGAGGAAACAGTGAATTACAAACTAGAAGATGTTATAGTTTGTAATTGCATTAAATAGTACTTAAGGAAGGAATATGGAGCTAGCTAGCAGCCTTTGGATGGAAGACACCGAAAGCACTAAACATGATCCGTTAAGGTCGCTACCATGTGTGTTTTTCTCAATTCCTATCTCCTGCTCCAACGGTCTAAATCAATCATAGAATTTTCATTTTCGATAATAATAATAATAAATCAAACACTGATATTAAAAGTTGTTAATTCAAAGTCAACCCCAATATTGTTTTAGCCTTACTTATAGCTGTATGTATGGACGCCCACGAAGGAAATAAGGGAGGATTTTTATAATGGAGAATGCAACACATGGACAAATTCTATTGGTTTAGGACGAATAATGGATGAATGCACATGAAAATAATAAATTATAAGTTGCTTGATGGATCCATTTCTGTCACTTGGAAGACAGTTAGGAGCACAAGTCGGTGCATGAAATTCACAAATAATGCAGCCCAAGATATGTAAAAGACAGAGTATTATGATCACAGCAAAGAAAGTTCTATATATACATGTTACTTTTTTCATATCCTTACAAACACACAATCTCAGATAGCATCTTAATAGAATTACGTCCCTTTTCAGCTTTTAGCAAGCACAATGACAGTAAGCAGGCCCCTCTCTCTCTCTCTCCCCTCTTCACGTATTTCTTTTCTTATTATAGACAGAAAATGAATTATATTAATACTTACACAGGGGCTAAAAACACGAGGATGGAAATAAAATTACCTGTCAACAAATATAAGAGGACATTATAAAATAATTGTAATCAACCTATAATTAATTAAACAAAATGTAAAAACGACACGAATGTTAAATGAAAATAAATTGGTTTATAAAGTGGCCTTTCATTAGGAGCTAGCCTCATAATCATGTCAAACAGAAACCAACAAATGGACAACATATAGCAAGCAAACAGAAACCAGATAGCAAGCAAACGGAAAAGAGAAAAGTGCACTGTGACCCTGCAACAAAAACCAACATGTAGCAAGCAAACGGAAACCAACAAAAACTTCTTTACTAATCCAACAACTGCAACAAAAACCACCCTGTGACCGGTGACCCTATTTCACTTTCACACTCTCAACTACAACAAAATTTTTACTAACCCAAATAAATTCTTGAAAGCAAACACAAGTGCAACAAACACAAATGCAAGAAAATTTAAAATAGAAGAAAACAGATTCAACAGATTCAACACCAAGGAATTGAACACCAAGGACGGGTAACTAAACAGATTCAACACCAAGGAAAAATTTAAAAACCAAATTATAAAAAACGATGAGTTCAACAAACACAAGTGCAAAAAAGCCTAAAAAAACGAAATAGAAGAAAACAAAAATCAAATCAGGCTTTACCCGATCCTTTGATAATTGATGTGCTACACTGCTACGGCCTGAAACCAAACCCATCCATGGCTGCCTTCTTGTCGTTGCACTCATGAACAGAGAACTAGGAAGAAGTAAGAACCGAAGAAGAAAAGAAAAGAGGGAAAGAGAAGAGGCGGAGGCGCAGCGCAGAGAGGGAAAGCAAAAGTAAATTAGGGCTGAGAGGCGAAAAGAGGGAAAGCACAAGCAGAGAGGCGAATAAAAGGGCTGAATTGGTGAAGGACGTGTTGTGAGGCTGAGTGTAGATAATAGGTTTAGTTTTTTTTTTTTTTTTTTTTTTTTTTTAATATATAGGCGGGCGGGTTCGGGTTGAACCCGCCCGCAAAAATTTAAAACCAAACCCGCCCACCTAAATAATTGGCGGGCGGGTTGAACCCGTCCGCCAGTAAATTACAAATCAAACCCGCATTTTTTCAAACGGGCGGGCGCGGGGGCGGGCAATTGACGGGCGCGGGGCGGTTTCTGAACACCCCTAATATAAGCTAGCAGGTGACGGTGGAGATGCTAGACTTTCTTTTTCTTTTTCTTTTTTTTAATCTTTTTCACTTTTCTATTTTCGACCAACTGAAGTCGAACACATTTTCCTAATGTCATCAAACGCGTAAGTGGGAGACGATGTGAAGCAGCAACCACAACCCTTTTCCGACTCTTTTAACTTTTAATTTTTTTTTTCCTCCTGCTGCCTTTTGAATTTTTTAATCAAAGCTAGAAACTTTTTCCATTTTCTTTATATATTTTTTTGCTTTTGTTACTACACGTGTTATAGGTCTATAGTTCTAAATTTTTTACTGGGTAAAAAATTACGAAAATAATTATTAGTTTGTTATTAATTTTATTGTTAAACGTTATATTTATGGGAAAAAAAAAGTTCCATATTGCTTTCTCTTTAGATTTTTTTTATTTTTTTATACATGTGTTAACAAAGGTCTGGATTTCGAAATTTTTTATTGAGTAAAAAAGTGTGAATGTAATCCATAAGTTTTATCTTTTTTTTTTGTTAAATGACATTCACATATTATTTTAAAAAAGTATTGAGATTTAAATTAAATAATAACTCATTAATGATGGTATTCTGGTCAATAACATATGACAATAAATAGTTTGAAATACATTATAAATACTTCGGCTTTTTCTTCGGAAGAACCGAACATCATACGGGTGAGAGCTAGAGATGTTCGACAGCTTGTCGCAAGCTGTGATTTGACGCCTTGCAGAAAAGAAGCCTACGTAAAGGGCCTTCCTTAGGTTTTTTTCCCCTGAATGAGCTAGTTTTGTAGGTAATTTTTGTACTGGTCTTTTACTTTTTGGTGAAATTAGAGCATCTTTAGGTGCAAAGTTGTCATTTGAGACGGAGATTTTATTAAGAGGGTGTTTGGAAGAGTAGTAGGAATTAGTGGTAGAAATCACTTTTATTGTAACATGTGAGAGTTTTATACTGTAATATATTTTTTTTATTGTTACAGTAGCATATAAGAGCTTTATATTGTTTATAACTGAGATTGTGATAGAAACTGAGTGGTTCCCACTACCGTCAAATACCTTCTAAATTTGACGTTAAGGGAATTGAGAGCGGAGAAGGGACAACTGTCAAGCTATCCAGGGTAAAATCAATATATATGATGTTTGATACGATGGTAAGAATTATTAATTAAAACTAATTTTATTATAATATATAAAAGTTTTATATCGTAATAATTTTTTTACTATAATATGTGAGAGTTTTATATTATTTATAGTTAAAATATTAGTTAAAACTATTTTTATCAAACAACATAGTAATCTGTAAATTTTTAATAATAAATAAATGTTGCACTTGTCGGTACACCATAACAAACATGTAAACAGCAGAGCAACTTCATAAAGGACATTGAGTCTTTGGTCATGTTGTTTTATTTATCTTTTTTTTTTTTTTTTTTTTGGAATTATACGCCAGCGGTTCAAAATGGGCCAGTGTGGTAAGCGGTTGACATACATGAGGCCCTTATGTGTCTGGTAGATGTTGTAAATTAGAATGCTGCAACGGTGTTTCACAGATATTCAATTTTCCAAAGTAACATCCGTTTTTTTAAAAAAGGATGTATTTCAATTTTCCATTTATTATAGAAGATGTTGGCAGACTTAACCATTTAGTGATCTATGTGATAACCTGAAGGTATAAGGGGTTACAAATCTGTTTTTTAATGTGTTCAAATGGTAATGAAAAATTTTCTGGTCAGTTAGATGTCCATTTGGAGGCATGACTCTTTGTTTAAGTTTTGGATCTTTCATTGTTGGATTTCACAATTTGTCACCTTTTATTCTTCTAATTCAATTCACGATAATTCTTTCCATTTTATATGTTTTTGTGTGTATACACAACTTAGTATTAATTGTTTTTGTGTTAAATCTCCACAATCATTATGTATACTTGTAAATAACTAATAGAGCACATATCGGATAATATAAATTCTCAAATTTTTAATAATCTTTATGATTTAGAAAATTCTTACCATGTTTTATGATCTCATTAAAATCGAGATCAAACTTGTATTCATAAACTTTGTGTTCACCATTTTTGAATTATGATGTTGAGCTATTGATCATTATGATCTACATTTCTCTTGCTAATTTGACATCATGTAGGAATTATGTATAATCATATTGAATCGAAAATTTCTTTTTACCCCATACATGAAATTACTACCAAATTATTTTTACAAAACCGAGTAATTATTTTTAATTATATAGGTGTACTAACATAACATCATATTTTTGCTACATGTTTTATATATGAAGCACATAAAACTATGTAATTATATCTTTATTTATTACTAAAGTATCATTGCTATTAAGACTTTTTAAATACGCATTAATCACAAAATTTCATAATTATAAATCATGATTAAATTGCGATTTAGACTTCTAAGTTTCCCAAGCATCATTGGGGGTTTCTAACCTTAAACTGAATTCTTTTAATTTCTCATAAGGCTTAATGGTACTATGTATTACCAAATTTAATCTAATTATAAAATCATGAAATTTAAGCTGTAGCTCCGTGAGTCTTGACCCCATAAATAATTGCTTGGATATCTAAGTAAACCTTGACTTAATTACGTGAATTTTCTTTGGTGTAATCGATTAGGTGACTGATCTACTCGAACCATTAAGAATGAATTAACTTGTCTAAAGTCAAACATTTACTTGAATTTTTATGTTTTCTCATAAGCATTTCTCGTAATTCTTACAAAAATTTATATTTATAAATTCTAAATTTATACTTTCTTATGTATTTAACGGTGTAGTTGTGAAAAAATTCTTAATTAATCACACTTATTAATTTTAGGATTTTCTAAAAATTATAATACAAACCCAGATCTTTTGTCCACTCTGCACATTTTACAATTAAAGCCGATGTTATCAAAACGACCTGCCGTATAATGCTTCCTACCGTCCCTAAGGCTGCCAGCTGGTGTAATGATTACTGGAATAGCAGATTTTTCCCTACGAAGTTACCCCTATGCATATATAAACCATTAGATCTAATCTCAACGGTCTGGAGTTTGTGTAGTATAAAAATTATATAAGTCAGCTGTTGGACTATAAAAAATCCTAAATAATTTTTATTCTTAAAATAGATGTTCTCATAACATAAATAAAAATAAATAAGTTAAAAATAAATAAATAGCTCCAACAAGGAGGCATTGCTTTTTTAAGCACATTATTTTTGTTATCTTGTGTATTCCAAACTATGTCTTCACAGAAATTAACCCAATCATAAGAAAGTGAATTTTGGGTTTTCTTTTTTTTAGTTACGTAGGTAAAGATCGCCTAACTTGTTTAACATAGAAATAAAAAAAAAGTTCTATTAATGAAAAATCATTATGCGCTTTAAAAGAAATTATGTATCTAAGTACTTGAGATTGATATTTACATCAAACTAAAACTAAATGAAAAATATTAGGGATATCAACTTTAATCCTAACATATTTATCAACTTATGAGTTGTCATGTTTGTATTGACAGGGGTTTAAAAAATTGCAATATTTATAGGTTGCATACATCAATAAATTAAGAATAACTTAAGAATTGGTATAAAAGTTGGGATTGAAATTGGTATCACTAGCATTACTCGTTATGCTTCTGTCCAAACACACCACTTAGAAGGGTATTTAGTAGACAAAATAAGAAAAGAAAGACGGCTAGAGATGTCAATTTGAGTTTAGCAAAATATGTTAGCAAAGGACTCGCTTCTTTAGATCAATGCTTTGACTGGCTTGCATCATGACCTGGGTCAGTCAGGCTGAAGTCCTAAAAGCCCACATATAGACTAGGCTAGGCTGGTTAGATATTTCTCAAAATTTTATTTAAATAATTTCTTATATAAATTGTGGGTCGTCCTAGTCTATGCTTGGGCCCATGCAAGCTTCAGGTCAAGTCAGGTTTCATTTTCTTTACTTAAATTGGCTCAAATCATTTTTTCACTAGTGAATAATAACTATGGAGAAACAAATAAGAGAAAATTAAGTGCCATGCCACCCTTTTATATGTCATTGAATTATGCTCTAATTAATTTGTTGTTTGAATTTATGACACTTTGATTATGTCCCTTACTTTGATAGTCTAATATAATGATCAAATTTACCCTCAAATCTTATCTTTCTTTTTTCTTTTTTCTTTTTTTAATTTTACTTCTCTCTTATATGTTTTGCCCCAAACCCTAAGTCGCTCTCGACTACACCAAAGATCACAACAGGTTTAGGTATGGTATGATAATCGAAAAATTATAACAAATAAGCCAAAATAATATAGCAATAAAAATTATTTGGCCAAAATTTTGATAACTTCGATAAATAGGCCAAGTTGTTGTAAATTCGTATTTACTTTTAAGTAAGATTTTAAAAATACCCTCATTTTCTTCATCTTTCAAAAAAAACCCTGACACATACTTTTTCTCTCCTCTTTCCTTTCTTTCCTCCTATAAGACAATGCTTTTATAGTAACGGCGACGACATCACCCATGAGCACGACTCTAGCAATGATGGGACGACTCTACCAGCAGCGACCTGCTTCTTACGAGACTCAGGCGATGATACTGCTCCTCGCGTGAGGTTGTAATGGTTGCTTTGAGATCGGCTGTAATCGTCCTCGTACTTCCTGATCTTGTAGATGATCACACGATAGAGCTGAAAAGGATGCTACGAAACTATGATTTGAGGCCACCGTACAAAGCTGACAACAATTTATGAAGTTCTAGTTGCTCCTCTAATGGATCAATCTCCGATGTGAAAGCTCCTCGGCAACTTCGATGACGACAGTCTCGACTTCGACGAGGAAGATTACAAAGAGATATGTGGTTTGGGGAATTTTTTTAGGGGAAAAATTTGGCATATTTTGACTTTTAGGGTTTTTCAAATTAGGGCAATTTGGTCATAATATTATTTAGTAAATGTAGATTGGCCTATTTATTAACCTATATTAAATTTTAGTCTATTAATTTTTGTTCCTCCATTTTTGACCTATTTCGGTCTTTGTCCCTTGATAATCTGATGTGTGTTGTTCATAATTGATTTTGAAACAAAAATAAACTCATAAATTATAAAAAATAATCTCTTACATTATTCTTTAGCGACAATAATTGGCAATTAGAGACGATCTTTATCGTAAAAAACCTACTAGCTTACTGTGCTACCAGAGACGACCGATCATTATTTTTTTTTTTAAATACAAAACTAAAATGACAGATTCTATATAAGTCTTTGGTTACCCTTGCTACCGACACCATTTGGTAGATGACTAGTGGTAATCTATTAGATTACGTTTTTGATTGCCCAGGTAAATTTGGTAAAACATGTTTTGTTGACTTGACATTTGACCAATACACTTGTGGGATACGAATTCGATACTTCAATATTTGGCGGCATAATTCGAAGTTCAGAGTTTTAAGGAACGTTCCTCAAAATCGACTAAAATATATCGGTAACCGTCAAGCCAAACGGATTTGGGCCTCTTGAGACGCCAGAAGGCTTGAAGCATTAGTCGTCGAGGGCCTTGTTGTGAGTAATGTTGTTCTTAATTGAGAGAATGAGGGAAATAGGTCAATCTAATGAAAGTATAAATATTAATAGGCTAAAATTTAGTAGTTAATAAATAGATCATTTGCCTTAAATTCATATTTGTACCTCCAAATTAAAAATCCTAGCAATTGTCTTTCTCTCCCTCCCTCTCTCTCTTGTGTGACTCACCACCATCGCTGGCCAGACCCTGGCAGATTAGCCCTCACACGCCATCGTCGATGAGTTGAGGTTGGCGATCATCAGGGACGACAAGGCGCGACAAGCCCTTCGCCCCCTCTCTACTCCTCTTTTCTCTTTGACATTGGGATTCTCCGAACGCCGTCAAAGTTGTAGTGTCTGAGAAGATAACATTGTCTCACAGCCGGAGGAGATCGAAGGTGAAAATATTTGCATTGAGTTGGATTGTCGTCGTTCGTCATCGAAGATGTGAACCTGCCAAGATGAGATCAAAGGTGTAGCTTGTTGTTGTCGTTTGTCGTTGGAGAAGCGTGCATTGTCGTTGCCCTTTGCCAGAGAATCACGAAGATTTATGTCTGCAAATCCAACAATGGTGATGAGGAGGAGAGAGGAGGAGAAGGAGGAGAGAGAATAGTGTTAGGGTTTCCGAGTAGAAGAAATTTGAAGGTCTAGGGTATTTTTTGTCATTTTATGTAATTGTAATTGTAGATTTATATCTGGTTGGCTTATTTATTAATTTTTTTTTAATTTTGACCTAATAATTTTCATTGTTATATTATTTTGGTTTATTTGTTGCAATTTTTCTTTTTAATTCTTGTTTTATTATATATTTTCGTTTGATTTATGGTAATGCTAGAGTTATTAGGAAGTTTAGTGGAGTTGTGAGGTAGATTGGCGGGTAAATATGGCATGTGAACTATATTTCACATATCTTGGGCTATATAGAGGTCTGAAGTGTTCATTTATATATTGCAGTAAACAATACTTTTCTAAAACTTATTAAAGTAAATAATAGGTCTTCAAAATATTTGTATTAAAGAGTAGAAAATAGAAAATTTATTTGATCATTTTTTAAACTTTTTTTTATTAATTATGGGCAAAAAATTTCTTTTACTCGATAAATTATCTTTTTATTGCTATTTATTATAAATATTTTTAAAATCTACTATTTATCTCAAAAAATTTCAAAAATCTGCTGTGTACTTCATTCTCTCTTCTTATTATTTACTCTAAAGGCAAGAGAAAAAGCTCTGAAATAAACTCGTTTTGGAAGTGTGGGGATAGAGTCTCTATGGATGCACGGCCAAGTTTTGGATTTGAAAGATGGACGCAATTTTTTGTTGTGGAATTATCTGTTAAAAAATGGTATTGTGTATCGATTTTTTTTGTACAAGTACAACATTTTTGTTGAAAAAGAATTTTTTTTTTTTTTGATGAAGTGTGCGCAAATTTCCTTTTAGGTGATCATGTTCACACACAAAATGAACAAGAGGCAACAGAACGAGTTTTATATATGCATGTTTGCCTTCATAGAGTATCATAATTATCATACTTACGTAACCCTACACACAATGTTATTGCATGTAAATGTTTAGATTTATTCAACAAAATGCTGTCATGAAATGTGAGGACTACAATGAGGGAGGTTTCTATTGAAGGCTCATCAAATGCTCACCAAGTGATTTGTACTTGATCAATAATATTGCCACATGCTACATGCTCCAACAGTCGAAACACTTTCTGGAGTAAAGAGAGCCAGTTTTGTCGGAATTACCATTTCGGTTTAAGGTTTAAACAGAAGTTTAAATTTTTTGTTAGAGAAATTTAAAGATTTTTTAAAAAAATTTGAAGAAAATCATAGTCAAATGCCTTGTTACACCAACTAAAAGGAGTTCTTTAAGCTCCAAACAACATTTTTGATTAAAAAAAAAAAAAAACTTTGTTGAAGATTACTTGGCATAGAGTGGCCAAGTTTTTCATGTGTTTTTGATGTGGGATTCTTGAGCAATTTGTTAATTGAATATTATTGAGTTCTCCAATTTCTTGCTAAAGAAATCTCTCCATTCATAGCGCCTAACATTTTCGATTTATTTTCACCCTTTAGGGCATGAGAGATGTGTGATTGGGTACTCGCTATAAGCATAAACATCAAAGGAAAATTGTTGGTCTTTGTTTCTAATTCTCTGATTACAATTCTCTTAGTCATGTACACTATAAGGTAACCACATCATGACTAAGATGAACTTAATAAACCTCCAACTAGAGAGCATGTCTGGAAACACGGGTTCGTAAAAGAAAAAAAAAAAAGTTTTGGTTTAAACAAGTTTTATTATAATATTTTTTTCTCACAAAGTTTAAATAATTGTAGTGTTTTAAGTCTCAACTTTTAGTTTGAACCATATTTTCACACGCCCTCATTGTCATGCCTCTCAAACACTAAGAGCATATAGGGTTCTTACCTTAGCAGAGTTACTTGTACCAAGCTTTTAAATTTTCAATTTTTACACCTTTTCTAAAAAAAATTCCATTTCATGCCCCATGTTATAAGAAAATTATATTTTTGTCTCACTTACCAACTGAAATTAATAACTATGCCCAAAAAAACACTCTCTTCTTTTTTCTATAGTGCCCCGTAGATGAATATGGTGATAGATACCCCTCGAATGAGAATCCCCAAACAGATCACCCATCCCGGATACAAGGATGGACAATGTCGTATGCAAACATTATTAAAACAACATGTAGTTTCAAAAACGACATTACCGATAAACGACAACTTTAAAACGATAAAAACCATATACGACAAAAAACTAAACGACTTGGACCTTAAAAAACTATAACTACCTTAAAAAGGACAAAAATTAATATGAAAAATCAGAATAAGTAAGACGATGACGTAATATATATGTGTGTGCGTGTATGTATATTTATAAAACAACTACAAGCTTCTTGGCAACCAGTACAACCATCTTTAAAAAGACATCAATATCTGATAAAACGACAATACCCGCCAAGCATATTACAAATCTGAAAGACGACAATAAGTTTCAACACGAAAACATAATTTTTTTTTTCTTTTGAACATCGAAAACAACACTTAAAATGACGATAACTTTAGAAACGCCAAGAAGCAAATAAAAAAAAATAAAATCTAAATAACGGATAACAAAAAGTTTTAAAAAAAAAGAGTAAGGTGAAAATCTATAACCAGAAACTTAAAACAAAAGATAAGAACGACGAAAATCTATCAAAAGAAGGCAAAAATTTGGAACCAATAAGCCCATGAAAACTTCCCTATGCAAATAAGTGCAAACCCCATTTAACATCTATCATGGTTCATACATTTACGTCTTTGAGATCATTAAAACATACTTCGCTCATGTTGTATCGAGACTGCTATTCATGTCTTTGTGACTGCCGTCTGGTTTTGGAGCCGTGAGAGGCTATAGGTGGTCTGGCGTTCTTGTATGATCTCTCCTCTTTGCGCCTTTTTCTTCCTAGAAGGGACTTGTATAGATATTAGTGGCAGAGTCAGAAACTTTTTTGGTGGGGTTACAATAAAAAAGTATTTTATTAGATGATTTATAATTATATATTTTTATCACTAAGTAGAAATATAATTATAATTTTTTGTAAAATACAGTACAATATCTTTCATAAATTTAATGGGAGCACAATAAAAGTACCCAAAAGTTTTTGAAAATTTTTATCGATAAAAATCAAAATTTCAAAAATTAAGTGAAATCACGTTATTTAATAAATTATATCAACCTCATTGGTTGCCTATGGGAGCGGTTGTTTCAGACGTCATTTGTCTATTCTCGAATTTATGGCTTTGACAGACATCATGTTGGCGAATAAAAGCTTTGATCTGCTTCCGCAGTCCTATCCAATACGAGTCAACCTTTATGCACTAGAAACTCCACTATACCTTGATGTCTGCTGCCATGGAATTAGTTGATGACGCTAGAAGCAGGGACGCAGCTGAAAATTTTTGTTAATAAGTACTACTAATTGAATAACAATAATAATAATAATAATGAGATTAAATTTTTATATTCCGTGAAGGCTATGTGTATACTGATATTTATTTTAAAAAAAATTGAGTGAGTTTACCGAGTCATACTTGGCTCGGCAAGGAGCAAGATAAATTCAAATCTTGAATAAGATAATACCATCATTTTCTTGCCACGGCCCCAATGCTTTGTTCACCTTCAAGTTTGTAAATGTTGAGATTAGAAGCATGCGATAGTACTTGCGTCAAAGCCAACAGATCTCCCCTCTTCTTCTATTTAACTTGAAAGTCATGTCCCATTAACTCATAAAGCCACTTTTGCTGAGTTCGTAGTGGTAATTTTTTGAATCGATAGATACTTGGAGGCGGTGGTCCTTAAAATAAACTTTCTTTCCAGCAAATATGGCCTCTATTTTTTAACAGCAAGGACAAGAGCTAGCAGCAACGGAGCCAAAAAATATTTTCCGTTTGTGTGGTGGCACGATGAAAAACAAATGAGATAGTATGTTATTGCATGATTGTATAGTGTTATATATATATATATATATATATATATATATTAATTATTAAGTTTGGCAACAATATTATAATTTTTTATAAAATATGGGCACAACAACATTTTTCAATTATCTAATTGAAGCACGATTATATTTTTTTTTCTTGAAAAATAGAAGCATGTGTGAAATCTTTAAAATTTTGTAGATAAAATTAAATTAAATTTCTATTGGTTGCTTATTAAAATTTCATTAAAAAATGTGGAAATGTAGCGGAATGAATTTTAAAAATTTTCTTACATGATGTTTGACAAACTCAATTTTAATTCATAAGTTTCAAGTCAAATAGTGTAAAACTCTAACATGCTATAATACTTTCGGTTTTAGCTCTTAATTCCCAGTCACTTCCCAAACATCTTAAAAACACGAGATTTATCTTATAATGCTTTATCAATAATTGAAAACAAGTTGAACTAAATATTTTGACAAACAGATCTGAATCATTAAGCATTCTAAAACCTACAAGTCTTCTTCCTTATTTTCCTCATTCTAATTCCACTGATGTTGGGCAACAATGATACTCCTTAGATAATATCTTCTATCTCCGTCCAACCCTATCTGCAATACTTCTCAAGAACACTAGATGGAGATTAGAGAAAACTCTAATAAAAATAGAGCATCTATTTGGTCTTTTTATAACTACACAGATGGGTTGAAGTGATGCACACTGAGATTTTGCTTGTTACACACACCTGCCACAGGGGAAGGGGCATGTAAGTCATCCTCCCAATGGAAGATGACACATGTCATTTCCTTATCTTTGTATTCAAATTCCACTAGCACTTATCTGTGAGTTTAAACTAAGATATTATTTATTTTAACGATTATTTATTATATTTGATAAAACAAATAAGTGCTAAACGATATCTATTTTATTCTGCACTTTGATAATTATAATATCATATGAAATTCTTATCCAAACATGGAAAAAAACACCTAAAATACCCCAGATTAGCAGGTGGAGAAGCAGAATGATTGAGAAATCTCCTGGCTGATATACCTCTTTATGAGAAACCAGTTCCCTCAGTAGCAGTACATTGTGATTGTCAGGTTGCAATAGTTCCACCAAAAACCGAAGTGTATAATGGAAAGAGGAGGCACATTCGCCAACGACATAATATCGTAAAGCAATTGCTGAGAGTTGGAGTGTTATCACTTGAGTTTTTAAAGTCAAGGGAAAATTTGGAAGACCCATTGACAAAAGGATTGGCCAAAAACCTAACTGAAGATACATCGAGGGGAATGGGCTTAAAAGCTATTTGAATAAACTACCTGTGATAGGAACCCATCGTATATGAATGGAGATCCTAGGAATTAGGCTAAATGGGTAAAAACAAATCACTTGAGTAGTTTGAAAGCAGTATCATGTAAAGTAAACCCGTGTGCTCATTGCTATGGTGTAAATAGTGCAACTGCATATAATAGGATAAAGCTTAAAGCTTTTAATGGATCCATAGTCCTTTTTTGGGTGTTACGTTTAAATGCATTAACATGCTTAATGGATGTAAAGGTGAGCCACCTTTTATGAGAAAGATGGTTAATTTTTCTAGAGCAGGCATTAATATCTAGGTAGGGCACATGGCCTTAACGTGCCAACTCGAGTACTCAATTAAGTTTGCAGTTGTGGTGTGTGTGACATGTATAGGATTTACATTCAAAAAGTTTGGTTTAAGAAATAAAAAAATTCATCATACTTTGTAAATCTTTTCTGTTTAAACTAAGTGTTGATTCAAGTTGTAAGACATCAACACCTATGCATTTCAGCTACTTCAATCCAACTAGAGCGCTTCTTTAATTGTGATTTTGTTGAAATTTGAATTATGTGGGGATTGTTAAAAATATTTCTTCTTAACTTCAATTTACCGTTAGAAATCTTTCTTTTTAATTCAAATTTATTTATTATGAATTAATTAGCTTTTTATATGTTGATATATAGTCCAACGTCTCTTTATTAGTCATAAAATGCCTTTATTAGTCAAACATGAGCTGTTTTAGTTTTAATGCTTGCCTGATATATATAAACGTTGGCAGCCTATGGATATCAACATATATTAAGGTTTTGTATTATTATTGAGACTATAGGGGATTTCAACATATATCCGTTGATTTTGGTTTTAAATATAATCTCCATATTCAATGTTCCTTGTCTTCAAAAACAATATGCATAGGGGTACATGTTATTCCTTTCAGACTACAATTTTTTTTCTCTCTACTCTTTGGAAAGAAAAAAAAAATCTCTTCTTGTTTACTTTGTTTTGTACACTTTCAAAAGCTCTAGTTGGGTGCTTAAAAGAGTTTGCCTCGATGTGGTATTTGAGAGTGCACTCTTAGTAGCGATTTACCGGTTATCGAATCCTAGAGACCGGACGCTACCACCCTGCTGCACCGAATATATTATCCTGAGGGTGCGAAATCAGTTTTAAGGATAGTGATCCTCGCGCTTCAACCAGTTTTTCTCATTAACTAAGTTTTTTTCATTTCTATTATTAAGTTCCAAGTAAATTTATCTTGTTCTTTGCAATATTTGGCATGTTGTTATAGATGTTGAAAAAAAAAAATAATAAACTTGATTTATTGGGTGTTTGCTGGTTGTTGAGTCTCTAGAATTTTCTTGCACTATCTAGAGTTAATGTTATGTCTAGAATTATCTATGTTAGATGAGAGTTTGTATTTAATGTTAGTAGTTGAGAAGTTCATTTATTATTGTGTCTAGAACTCTCTATAGTGTGCTATATATAGAGATGTTCTTTCCCATTTGTCCTCACTCCATCAAAAGATAAATGCCTCTTATCTCCAATATCTTATCAATCTTCTTTTAGTTATTCAACAAAGTGGTATCCGAGCCACAAGATTCTGAAAAAAAAAATGGCAAATGGAGGAATGGTTCCCTTCCAAGTTCCAATGCTCACTAAGAGCAACTATGACAATTGGAGTATCAAGATGAAGGCGCTACTAGGAGCTCAAGATGTGTGGGAGGTCGTTGAGCGAGGTCATAGAGAGCAAGACGATGTTGCTCTATCCCAAGCGCAAAGGGATGCCATAAGGGATTCAAGAAAGAGAGACAAGAAAGAGCTCTATCTCATTTTTCAAGCAGTGGATGAAGATGGATTTGAGAAGATTTCAAGTGCAACTACGGCCAAAGAAGCATGGGAGAAACTTCAAACTTGCAACAAAGGTGCCGAGCAAGTTAAAAAGATTCGTCTTCAAACTCTTAGAGGTGAGTTTGAACTTTTATTTATGGAGGAATCCGAGTCTATTTCTGATTATTTTTCAAGAGTATTGGCCATTGTGAATCAGTTGAAGAGAAATGGAGAAGAGGTTAGTGATGTAAAAGTTGTGGAGAAAATTCTTCGAACTTTGAGTCCAAATTTTGAGTTCATTGCTACCACCATTGAGGAAACGAAAGATTTAGAATCTATATCCATTGAGCAACTAATGGGCTCTTTGCAAGCCTATGAGGAAAAACAAAAGAAGAAGAAAAATCGAAAGGAGACAATGGAGCAGCTACTACAACTCAACTTGAAGGAGGAACACTTTAGCAATGATAGAAGCCAAAGAAGAGGAGGACGAGGCCAAGGACGTGATCGAGGACGAGGAAGAGGCGGCTATAACAAACATTCCAACAATAATTATTCCAACAACTACAACTCTTCCAAGGACTTCAACAATGGAGAAAGGAGTCGAAATCCACAAACAACGAGAGGACGTGGAAGAACTAACTCATGGTCAAGGTATGACAAGTCTCACATTAAATGTCATAATTGCCATAAGTTCGGTCATTATGCTTCGGAGTGTAGATGCCCAAGAAGAGTGGAGGAGAAGACCAACTTCATAGAAGATAAAGGTGAAGAAGAAGGAACGTTGCTGCTAGCTTACAAAGACAAAGATAGAGGCCAAGAAAATAGATGGTATCTTGACACCGGCGCAAGCAATCACATGTGTGGACAAAGAAGCATGTTCGTGGAGCTAGATGAAGCGGTAAGAGGAAACGTCTCATTTGGAGATGAATCAAAGATATCCGTGGAAGGCAAAGGTAAAATTCTCATACGCTTGAAGAACGGAGATCATCAATTCATCTCAAACGTTTACTTTGTGCCCAACATGAAGAACAATATTGTGAGTTTGGGTCAATTGCTAGAGAAAGGCTATGACATTCACTTAAAAGAAAATAATCTTTTCTTAAGAGATGATAGAAATAATTTGATTGCCAAGGTGCCTATGTCAAAGAATAGAATGTTCCTCTTAAATATTCAATGTGATGTTGCAAAGTGTCTAAAGGCTTGTTATAGTAATTCATCATGGCTATGGCATTTACGATTTGGGCATCTCAACTTTGGCGGTCTTGAACTTTTATCGAAGAAGGAGATGGTGAGAGGCCTTCCTATCATCAACCAACCGGATCAGCTATGTGAAGGATGCTTACTCGGAAAGCAATCTCGCAAATGCTTTCCAAAGGAGTCAATTTCAAGAGCCACAAAACCTCTCGAGCTTATACACACCGACGTCTGTGGACCCATCAAACCACATTCTTTTGGTAAGAGTAAATACTTTCTCCTCTTTATTGATGATTTTTCAAGAAAAACATGGGTGTATTTTTTGAAGGAGAAATCGGAGGTGTTCGAAAATTTCAAGAAGTTCAAAGCCCTTGTTGAGAAAGAAAGTGGTCTTGTTATTAAGGCCATGAGATCAGACCGAGGAGGAGAGTTCACATCAAATGAGTTCCAAAAGTATTGTGAAGATCAAGGGATTCGTCGTTCCTTAACGGTGCCAAGATCTCCTCAACAAAATGGAGTGGCAGAAAGGAAGAATCGAACTATTCTCAACATGGCTCGAAGCATGCTTAAAAGCAAGAAGATACCGAAGGAGTTTTGGGCCGAAGCAGTGGCTTGTGCAATCTACCTAGCAAATCGCTCCCCAACAAGAAGCGTTCAAGGGAAGACACCTCAAGAAGCATGGAGTGGGAGGAAGCCAGGAATCTCTCACCTGAAAGTCTTTGGAAGTATTGCCTATGTTCATGTGCCCGATGAAAAGAGAACCAAGCTTGACAACAAAAGTGAGAAGTACATATTCATTGGCTATGACTCAAATTCCAAAGGCTACAAGTTGTATAATCCAATTAGCGGCAAAACTCTCATTAGCCATGACATGGAGTTTGATGAAGAAGATGCTTGTGATTGGAACACACAAGAAGACGAGTATGACTTTCTTCCTTACTTTGAAGAAGAAGAAGAAGAGACAAGAGAAGAACCTCAAGAGCCAAATACTCCACTGATCTCACCAACTGGAAACACACAACAGGATTTGCCATCAAGCGATAGTTCAAATGAGAAGACGCCACAATTTAGAAGCCTACAAGATCTTTATGAGGTAACTGAAAACCAAGATGATATTACTCTTTTTTGTCTTCTTTGTGATTGTGAACATTTAAGTTATGAAGAAGTGGAAAGATGCCATGGATGAGGAAATCAAGTCAATCATGAAGAATGATACATGGGAGCTTGCTACATTGCCACATGGACACAAGTTGATTGGAGTCAAATGGGTGTACAAGGGGAAGAAGAACGCTAAAGGAGAAATCGAGAGATACAAAGCGAGATTGGTGGCAAAAGGCTATAGTCAAAGACAAGGCATTGACTATGATGAGATATTTGCTCCTGTTGCTCGTCTTGAAACCATCAGACTAATCATTTCTTTGGCAGCCCAAAATAGATGGAAGATCTACCAAATGGATGTAAAGTCTGCTTTCTTAAATGGTTTCCTTGAAGAAGAAGTCTACATCGAGCAACCATTGGGATATGAGGTGAAAGGACATGAAGATAAAGTTTTAAAATTAAAAAAGGCCTTATACGGTCTAAAGCAAGCACCGAGAGCTTGGAATGCCCGAATTGACAAGTACTTCCAAGACAAGAATTTCACCAAGTGTCCATATGAGCATGCACTTTATACTAAAGTTCAAAAAGGAGATATATTGATTGTATGCTTGTATGTAGATGACTTGATTTTCACAGGAAGCAATCCAAGCTTGTTCGAGGAATTCAAGAAGGAAATGACGAAAGAATTCGAGATGACGGACATTGGGATCATGTCTTATTACCTCGGTATTGAAGTGAAGCAAGAAGACAAAGGTATTTTCATAACTCAAGAAGGCTATGCTAAAGAAGTTCTCAAGAAGTTCAAGATGGATGATTCTAATCCGGTTGGCACACCAATGGAATGCGGAATCAAGTTGTCAAAGCATGATGAAGGAAAAAAGGTGGATCCAACTCTCTACAAAAGCCTTGTTGGAAGTTTACGCTACTTAACTTGTACAAGGCCGGATCTTCTCTATGCTATTGGAGTCATTAGCCGCTACATGGAAGCTCCAACAACAACCCATTTCAAGAGTGCAAAGAGAATACTTCGGTACATCAAAGGTACGATCAACTATGGCTTGTTTTATTCATCTTCCAATAGTTATGAGATCGTTGGATATAGTGATAGCGATTGGAGTGGAGACTTGGATGATAGAAAGAGCACCACTGGATTTGTGTTTTTCATGGGAAACACTGCTTTTACTTGGATGTCAAAGAAGCAGCCTATCGTCACACTTTCAACTTGTGAAGCGGAATATGTCGCTGCAACTTCATGTGTCTGTCATGCTATTTGGCTAAGGAACCTGTTGAAAGAGTTGAATTTGCCACAACAAGGGCCCACAGAAATTCATGTTGACAACAAATCAGCACTCGCACTAGCAAAGAATCCAGTTTTTCATGAAAGAAGCAAGCACATCGACACTCGTTATCATTACATACGAGAATGCATTGGAAGAAAAGAAGTGGAGTTGAAGTACGTAAAGTCTCATGACCAAGCGGCAGATATCTTTACCAAGCCACTCAAGCTAGAGACTTTTTTAAAGTTACGAAGCATTCTTGGAGTCACAAATCAAGTTTAAGGGAGGGTGTTGAAAAAAAATAATAATAAACTTGATTTATTGGGTGTTTGCTGGTTGTTGAGTCTCTAGAATTTTCTTGCACTATCTAGAGTTAATGTTATGTCTAGAATTATCTATGTTAGATGAGAGTTTGTATTTAATGTTAGTAGTTGAGAAGTTCATTTATTATTGTGTCTAGAACTCTCTATAGTGTGCTATATATAGAGATGTTCTTTCCCATTTGTACTCACTCCATCAAAAGATAAATGCCTCTTATCTCCAATATCTTATCAATCTTCTTTTAGTTATTCAACAATAGAATATTATTGTTTTTAGTTTCATTCTTTAGTGCAATTTTCTAACAGTGTGAGCCAGCAAATTAATTTGCCTTGGTATCCAATTGACTTCTAGCAAAGAAAACTCCTGAGGCTGCTAGACGTGCATCCGTAAGAGTCTCCCTGTTGATCCCTGATCCTTCAATGTACTTGGCAGTCCTTGAAGGAGAATCTACTTGCGCGGAGTATGTTCTTCTAACTAGTAATAATAAAAGAACCAAGACACTGGAATCAGTGAAAATTTAAGGACATTTAACAATTATAGTGCAAAAATTTCAGTAGCTACAATAAAAAACAAAAGATTGTTACTGTATAAAACTCTTACCTGCGATAGTTTTTTGACCAAAATTTTCAGTTGCAACCAGTTTACCAAATGGCCTTGTAGCTTTCAATGGTTAATATTTCATGGCTTGAAAGTGTGTTTTTTTTTTAATAACTCAAAGATATGCTTTTAATTAACAACTAGTGTTTGTGATATCAGAGAAAGCAAGCCTATTTAATCCTATAGGTTACAATCTTATTACTAACATAACAGTAAGACCTAGTATAAAAATTACACTACATATTAAAATAGGACTCATAGTTTTATGAATAGAAGAGTTTTAACCTATAAGGATGGAGGGATTTTTGTATGGGACATTATTGGAACAATACGGTGGAGCCCACCTTTTGATGGTATTTAAAATTTTTTCTTTTTCTTGTGCTTGAAGGAAAAAAAAAATAGAAACTTAGACAATGCAAGGCTTCAACAGAGTCAAATTTCAGAGTTTTGGATTTTTACCGACATCATGGATATCATTTTTTTTTTTTTTGAGGGAATCATGGGTATTATATTATTGATCCCGTTAAGTTAACTACTTTAATTTGTAGAGGGCATTATTTAGCAGCGTATTGTTGTAATATGATTGTGATATAATATGACCATCTAGAGAATTGAGCAATAGCCGCCGGTTATTTTTTTTCTTATTTTTTATGTTTTTAAATCCTACCATTGAATGAAATAATAATCATCTCATCTTTTTCAATCTAGGAAATAATGTGCGAGAAGAAACTTGTATATGATAAAATTCAAAGAAATTATGTGGGAGGACACGCATGCATGCATGCATGCATACAAACATACATACATAAAAGATGAGTTCTGTGAATTACATGGGTCCAAACCTGTTCAATGTTCAAGTTCAACAGAGCATGGAGATCAAGTTCCTGTCTCATCCACCGAGCTCTCTCACTTTGAAAAGTATGATGATATTTTTAATACATCGACGCACTTTGTGCATATATAATACACGGCTATATAAGTCCGTTTAGCACCATGTCTCTTTCAACCAAATAAGAAAAATGAGAACCCTGAAGCAATATGCCAAGAAGCTTTGATAATTTCTTTCAAGGTATTCATACGACGGAGAAGGTAATTTTACTTTACTAGTATAGCATGATGTTTTAGCCGTCAGGTTAAATTTTTAACAGTCTAATCTTCAATTGGAAGTAGTTTTATATTGCGTGGTGTAAATTTTTAGCATTGATAGACTGTTTGAATCCTAATTCGACAACTAAAACCTTATGCTCCACTAGTGAAGCAAAATTACCAGCTTCACAATAAGAGTTCCCTTTCTTTCAATTGAAATACTTGATCACTTAATTTTTTTCGCATTCAATTAATTCCATGCAGAAGGAAACACCTTTTCAAAGATTTTTAGTCAGTTAGTTCCCCTTTAGCAGACCACATTTTGGAATTGTTTTTACCTGATAAAAAATCATTTTCATCTTTATGATTTAACTCTATAGGATTAAAAACCTACTTCTCATAAAACAGTAGGTCATAATATAAAAAGTATACTATATATTAAATTAAGATTAAAAATTTTATAAATGTTAGAGTTAAAACCTAATAGAGTCAAATAAGAATGCACTTGTCCAATATATTGGTTAAATTCAATAAAACTAAAGATCATCACTGACAAGGCAAGTAGCACAATTGGCACTCCAACATTCTTAATAAATAGGAATCTCTCCACTCTCAATGAAAGTGTCAGTGATATATATATTTTTTAAATCTTGTTTTGATTACTAATCCATTACTTTGCTTTAGTTTCGATCTTTTCCTCAGTTAGACGTTTAATCTGTAACAAAAAACCTATAAACTGTTCCACTTTAATCTTAATCTACTATTCACTTTTAGTCCCTTTGTTATAACTAAGGGTTATTATGGACTAAAATTTGAAAAATCCAAAGTAAAAAATAAATGATTTTGAGACAAAAATTTTTTTTATTAGATTGTTTTAGTAAGATGACATTTAATTTAAAAAAAGATAAGTTGAATTTTTAATACCAGTATATAAGTATTTTGATAATCATGCATTTTAAATAACAAGTCATGCTGTCACGCCCCGGAGTACGGGAGGTGACATGGCGGATTATTTGAGTTAATTTAAAAGAGAATTTAAGTAAAACCAATGGTTTAAGGATCAAATTAAGTGAGAAATAAGAAGATTTCAACCACATTTTTATAAAGGAATTTATAAATATTAAGCAAATAATAAAAATTAATAAAGAACTGCGAGTATGAGTTCCACAACCTGCAACTTGTGCACACACATGGTTATGACAATATCATAAATACAATCACAGTCCAGATACAAATAAAGTTGAATCTTACATGCCTTAATTAAATAATACAAAATATAAATCAATTCTCCTATTGCTCCTGAGTTCGGTCCGAAGAATCCTCTCCAAACCTAAATGGGAAACCACCTAGAGGGGGAAATTTAAAACAAATAAACGTGAGCGAAAGGCTCAGTAGGACTATGTTTTATTAAAATAATTTAATTCAAGGAAATATTTCATTGTTTAGGAGTACTCAAAAGAAACCTTAAATAAATAAATAAATAAATAGATAATTTGAGTAGAACCATCCTGACCCAGAACAGTCTACTCGCACAATTAGAAATAACATTTTTCTTTTCCCTAGGCAAACCATGATATCACCACCGTAGTGGCTCAGCTGGGTTTCGGGACCTGCCCCCAAGGTCGATCGCTACACGACCCGATCTCTGATATAGCATCATGCCTATATGTTTATTATTATTATCATTCAAAACCCAATTATCGAGTGTTGTCAATTACATTCATTATGAAATTCATTTCAGATCATGGTATATTAAAATATAACCGATAAATCTATTTTCAAACAACCGTTGAAAATATTTTAATCGAAATCCTTTTCAAATCCAAATCATTTCAAAACCAGGCTACCAAAAAAATGGGGTAGAAGTCCTACCTCAATACTTGTGCCGGTGCCCCACACCATGATCCCAATCCGTAATACGTTAGCTCCGTGGAATCACGAACAATCCTAGATACAAACTAAGTCGATCAATAACTAGTTCAAGACATCCTATGTTACTAAATCATTTCATGATGTCCTAGTGTGCCATTTGTACCTTTAAAATCATTCTATAATGTTGGGATTTAAATTAGGGTTCAAAACAGTGAAAACGAGTAAAAATCACAATATTTTCTATGCCTCAGTCGGCCTGCCGGACTCCCTGCTTCAGCCGGCCTGCCGGACTCCCTGCTTCAGCCGGCCAAACTGCACAGTTTGGCCTGCCGGAAGCCAGGTCAGGTCGGCCGGTCATTTCCCCAAGTTTGGCCTGCCGGACGGAAGAACACCGGCCTGCCGATCCCTATTTCCGGCCTGCCGAACATGCACTTCGGCCTGCCAAACTGGGAAAACCTAGAAATTCTAGCCACGGGTTTCGATTTCCCCAAAACCCAAATCTTGATTCTAACCTGTTTTTCTCAAATCCCAGGCATAGAAAACATTCATAGATGATAGAAAAACATGTTTAGACACTTTAAAACTCATTTAAACAAGATTCAAACACAAAAATCTCGAAAATCTAAAAATGGGAAAAATTGAGGAAAAATGAAAAATCTTGAATCCAATTTGTTTTTCTTCAATCTAAGCTTAGATTCTAGTTGTTCTAAGTTCATTTAACTCAAACCCAATGTTTTCTAGGCTTAAACAAACCTAGATTTCAAAATGCACAAAATTGAAAATTTTGGAAAAAGTTTAGAAATTTCAAAACTAACCTCGAATCGAAGCTTCAATCCGCGTTCTCGGTTGCCGAATCACGTCCCCGAGCTTCCTCCTTGCTAATCCGAAGCTTGGATTCGAATTTGGTACAAAAATTTTGAGAGAGGTAGAGAGAGAGAGAGATTGCCGAGAGACCAAGAGGAAGAGAGAGAGAGAGTACCGTGAGAGTGAGGAGAGAGAGAGAGGAAAGAAATAAATAGAGAAAATCGGTGGGCGGTTTTACTGTGCGAAAACTATGTGCCGCCCACGGTTTTGTAAAACGGAGTATTTTTAACATTTTACAAATTGTTGTGTTTTAAAACTCAAAACATCATTTTAAAACAATAGGAAATCATTTTGATTCAACAAATTAACAAAACAACCAAAATTTCAAAATCCAACCCAATAATCAAATTTAATGTTAAAACATTAGTTATGGCACACTAATTTATCATTTATATTACATTAACATTAAATAAATTTTAGGGCGTTACACATGCATTATGACTTATATACATATATTTACACATTACATTGGATAATCATAATTCTAAATATTATAGTTACTATATATACACGTGTATATATAATATATTGACATCAAAAATTCAACTTTACGTTTTAAAAAAATTAAAGCTTATCTATGGTAAATTGTTCTTTATCTTAGTACATGAATCAAAATCATTACTTTTAGTTTCTCAATTTAATTTTGTTTATAATTTTAACCCTAATAATACCTTGCTAATAGAGGAATTAAAAGTAAAATAAAATAATAAATTAATGACCAAAAGTAAAACAAAATAATAAATTAAGTATCAAAATAAGACATTTTAAGAATATTTTATTAAATATTTAACACTCAATTGATGAAAAGACCAAAACTTAAACAAAGAAAAAATTTAAAGATCAAAAGGAGGCTTTTTTAATAGTGAAGACTAAATCGAGACTCAAGATAAATTTCAAGAATTATTCTTGAAATGAACCCATAAACTTATTAATAGTAATTTTAAAAGCACGCAGGTGAAAAGTCGACCACAACTTGTGCGTCACTTATCTGTGCTCTGAAAGCAGGTCAACCGCGACCTGTCTGGCTGCTTTTTATATCAAAGTATATTGGTAGATATATGACCAAAAATTTGAACATGATAGACTTAAAAGAAATTACGTGGGAGGATATGTATATATATACATATATATGTATGTATATATATATATAAACGAAAACATACATACATTATATACAAGATGAGTTCTGTGAATATGAGTACAATATGGGTCCAAACCTGTTCTATGTTCAAGTTCAACCAAGCATGCAGATATAGTTCCAGTAATCTATTTCACCCACTGAAGACTTTCCAAGTTCCCTTATCTTCTTCACCCTTAAAATGACGCCGTCCATGCCCATCATCTCCTTTTTCTCTTTCCACCGTCGTCGTCGTGGTACAAGAGACCGTCACCGAAGAAAAAGAAAATGAAAAACTGGGTTTCGATATTGAGGTTTACGTAATCCGAAAGGCTGGTTCCATGAACAAGGCCCTGGGACCATCTTTATACGCAGAACCTTTTACGACAACAACTGTCATTATAAAACACTAAAAGTGTCGTTGCAAATACTAATCAAAATGACACCGTTTAGATTTAGCTGGCAAAAAAAATCAAAGATGGTTTTGAGACCATCTTTTGCAATGGCAATTTTTAAAAGTTATAGCAAATAATTTTTTGGAAACCGTCAAACCCAATGTCAAACTTTTTGCCAAAGTACTAAAAATTCAACAATTTGCGATGACACTCCTAGAATAATAACTGACTCATCAGTGCCAGCTATACTCTACCAGTATTTGGAACGACATGCCGTCACAAATACATATGAATTGGCACAAAAAATACTTGCACTAGATTACTTTTTGGCGCTATTAAGTTTTTGCATCAACAAGTCGTCGCAAAATGTTGAAGCACATTTTCTAAGTTACTTGCAATGATGTGTCGTTGTTAATACTTTATTATATGCGATGGCATATTATCGCAATTAATTTTTGTGATGACATATCCGAGGTGAATAAATTTGAGGTATTAATGGCAATTTATCGTCGTAAATACTCAATTATTAGTAACGATAAATGTCATCACTAATGTTATAGTAGCTAAAGGGCCTGTTTGTACTAGTGACTTGTACTTGGCTAAGTTCATTTGATCGTTTGAATTTTAGATCTTATCCTTGCTATCAGAATTATGTTGCCAAACTATGTTCTTTTGACAACTTGTTCATAAAATATGTGGGGTTAAATGATTTAACTCTACAGATGGCACATGATTTGAAGACTCCATTTTGTTAAATAGTTTATTACAGGATGAAAAAGTAGTAGTCAGCGAAATACGAGTAATATGAAAATTTAAAAGACGGAGATGAAAATCATAATCCATAGGATATGGCAACTGTTGTTTATCATTTATATGCTATAGCCTTGAATCAAAAAGAAACAACAATATTCTTCAACTATCCTCCGGCTTTGAAGGTTATGCTTATAACATCTTACCACTGGACATAACTTTCTATTTGACCGTAAAGAACTTCTTTGTAATAATTTGGCTCGATTTGAGCTAAAATTTATCTATTAGGTTCTAATAGTTAAATATCTAAAAGGGTCTGTTTTAAAAATAATTGATGTTGTAATATAATAAAAATACAACCTCATTAATTATTATAATTGTTTTAGTCAATTATCTACTTCAATATAACCATCATATTTATATCAAATGACTAATAATAATAATATCTATTAAAAATATAACTATTGAAACCACACCCATATGAAACAGATGATCAAATTATTTCTCAAACTGTATTAAACAAAAACCCCTCATCCCACTCATCACACCTAAGATAATTTCTTTGTTTCCTTTTCATCGGCAGAGATGCGGACAATTATGATTTAGTACCAATTCGTTGAAGGCAAAGCAAGTGGAATATCATTTTGACGTCATCTAAGCTAGACTAGTCGATCATTTATAAACTTGAAAATAAACAACGGAATAATTATAATTTTCGTTAAAGTAAACAGCGGAATATTTTCCTTTGATATGAATAAAACAAGAGATTAAAAACAATTTTTAAGACGACGTTTCTAAAAAAGAAAAGAAGTTAGGTGTATTTGATAATTCCATTCCAACTAAATAGTTGGAATTGCTGCAGTGTAAAACTCTTATATACTATAGTGTAAAGTAAAATTATAGTACAGTGTAAAGCTCTCATATACTACAGTAAATTAGTTTCAACTTTTGGTTTTAACTGTATTGCCAAACGCACCTATTCTCTCTATAAACTAAGCGTCTCTTAGGGTTTTCTTCATTTTTTCTGTAAGCCACCCCTCCCCCTTGAGGCCAGAATCCGGTGTCAGCCTTGTCTGGTTGCCTTGATTCTGGCAGTGAAAGGGGTAGCGGCGAGCCTTTTTAGGTGTAAATTAGGGGTTATGATGAAATTTTGTTGAAGGGGTCACGTTTAGGGCGGCCAAAGCCGAAGTAGCTGCTGGTTTTTGAAGGTGGGGATGGGTGCGAAGGGTGGCCGAGAGGTAGGGATGGTGATGTGGGCTATTCTTTCCACTATGATGGTTAGGGTGCGAAGGGAGGAATGTGGTTGCTCTATGTTGATGGGGGCAGGTGTGAAGGGAGGCCAAGATTTCGCCGTGGTGGATGGCTGTATGACATGTGGATTCGTAATCCGCAGTTGTTCTCTAGTGATAGAGGCAGGGCTAAAGGGAGGTTGAGTGGTGGTTGCTGGGGGAGGTAAGGACGGTGGAGGAAACCAGATGAGGAGTGGATTTTTATGGCGAGGAGCACTTTTTCTCCTTGGTGTGGGACCAATAACAGCTTGCTTGGCGGACTCGGACCATGGGGTATGAAATTTTCCTTTGTTTTAGTGTTTCTGGATGTTCAATAATTGCAGTGATATTACCGCTCTTGTGTGTTTTTTGTGTTTTGTTTTTATTCAATATGTAATGATGGAGATGGTCTCTCTACCTTTGGTCTTAGCTTGTTTGTCTTGTCCGCCTATCATTAGCAGAAGGTGTATAGATTTCTGGCTACAGTTTAGTCTAGACCGTGTTGCTTGTGCCCCTCTTGAGGGAGGGTCTGATTTCGGCTAACTGGTTTAATCTGTCGACTATTATACTACCTTGTAACGAGCCTTGTCGAGCTTTAGTCTTTGTTTCAAGTGAGCTTTCTCCTTTTTAGATCTCGATACTTAACATTTCTTCCTATACTATTATTGTCCTTATCGGCAGATCCAATAAATGGTTGAGATCAAATTCTATTAAGATGCTTCATATACGACTAAGTTTGTAATCTTTTTGTTTTAATGAAGTTTTCATTCAAAAAAAAAAAAAAACAACAACAAATTTTAAGATCACATATAGACTAGTCATCATCCCTCATTTTGTCAACCTTCAATTATGTCAAGTTAATAGCCTAACTAATTTGCATCACAAAAATAATAATACAAACTAAAACTCATAAACAAAAACCAGGCATGCAATGAAATCATGGACGAGCTCTTAAAGTTTTATTGTACTTAGCGTATTGCATAATATTTTATTTGCATATATGACGAGTCACTGAGCCGGGCAGGCAACTGAATTGTCGTTATATTATGGACCATGATCGTGAATAATTGAAAGCTCCCCTTGTCTACACCACTCTCCCTTGTGGGGTTGGAGACCATACCCCTTGTGGAATTATAAGACCACAGGCATCTAAAGAAAAAAAAATCATTTCGAACCTATAATTCAACAAATTTTCAATTTGGCACCTCGTGTTTGTAAAATCCCATTGAAGTTTCATGATATTTCTTAAACTTGCATCATAATACTTTAACGTCCATGTTCAGGACATAAAATAACAAAAGTACCCTTTTTGATACTTTAACTTAAACCCCAAGATATCTATGAGTTAGTAAAGTGAGAATTTTTATGGTGAAGAAGGTATTTTGCTCCATCAGTAGGGCAAGTAAAAAACTATTTGATCATAGAATCTGATGGTGTAAGATCCTAATTTATTGTTCATTTGGTCCACTTGCATTTAGTGTAGCATTTCCTAGACTCTGAAAATAATTTAACATTTACAAGGTATATTTTTACGTTTACCCTATTAATATTAAGTTGAAATAATATGCAAGCTAATTATCAATCATAGATTTTTTGAACAAAATTTTCAATTCTTTGAAAAAAATATCGAAATAAAGAGTAAAAATAAGGTTGTAAAAAAAGGTATATACATTTATAAATAACTCTAACAAATTCAATTTCTATTTTTATTAGCAAAGAAAGGAAGTTTGTTCCTGTACAGATAATTTCCTCCTCCTCGTCCTCCATGTGTCCAAGCCTTTTTCTTTAACACTATGCTTGGAAATGCACTAAAAAATAGGAAGTAGTAGGTGAAAAATCAAGTGAAAAAATGAACAGGAAAGAGAGTTTTCCCGTCACAATTGTTTTAGAAAGAGAAAGAAAAGAGGGAAAAATTTTTGTCTATACAATCTTGTTTTGGCATTAGACCCTCACAGTTATGCAAAATAAGTGAACGAGTAATATCAAATGACCCTCTAGAAAATATTTAAAAGGCGAGCCACGAGTGGAGAATAATAAGGGAGAAAAAACTATGAGAAAATTAGATAGCATGCCACCCCATTTATATGTCTTTTAATTGATGCCCTAATTTATTTATGGTTGTAATCTATATCACTTTGACTATATCATCTACATTAACCCTACTTTGGTTGTCTAATACGATGACCAAATTCACTTGAATCCTTCCTCCCTCTCTCCCGTTCTCTCTTTAAATTTTCTATCCCCTTTGTATGTTTTTCCCCAGAACAATGCACTATCTTTGCTGCAATCATCCTCCGTCATACCAAAGCTGCAAGCACCGTCGCAACCTAAATGCCTGTCCCTTCCTTCACCGACCCTACCAAATAGAAATCCAGGTCCTCAAAGATCATTGTACCAACTATGAAGATCGAAGCGGATTTTGGTATAGTTTGGTAGGTTGATGTACGTTGTCGATTTCGGGGGGAAAAGAACATAAATTATAGAAACTAATCTATTAGATTACTCTCTGGCGACATGAACAATCTACTAGGCTTCTGAAAAATATAAAATTAACTGCTAGATTACCATATTACTCTTTGGCATTGGTGACCGGAGACGGCCTGCAGTTGGTCTAGCTTCCGTTGGAATCTAGTAGATGGCTAGCAGTAATCTAGTAGATTATGATTTCGATAGATAGTGGAATATTTGATAAAAACATTTTTTTTTTTTTTGGACTTGATATTTGACCAATTCAAATGTGGGTAAAAATTTGAAACTCCAATATCTGACGGCATAAATATGAAGCTCAGAGTTTTGGGTGACATTCCTCAAAATCACCCAAAAATATATATACATATATATATTGGGAAACTTCACTGGGCTTCTTTACGTGACGACGCTAAATTTGGAGAAGGCTCAAAGCATTAGTAGTCGAGAACTTTGTTGTGAGTAATGTTGCTTTGATTTCTTGTTATTTGTACCGTATTTTCTCAACAAATTTTTTGTTCAAATTTCACTTTCTCGTTCGGTTTCTGGTAATGCTTTAATTATAGGGAACTTTAGAGGAGTTGGCAGACAGATTAGTTGATAGTTCTGGCTTGTGCACAATATTGCCGAGGCAACGAGGCAAATTGGCCTAATAAAATAATAAATAAAAATAAATAGAACAAAAATTTTATAAATTTAAATAAATAGAATTTTTAAATGAAATTTTGAATTTTTCATCATTAAAATCCAAAAATACCCCTATTTGAAGTTTCTCCACCCTCCTCAAGCGAACCTTTCGTGCAAGTACTAATGATCGTCCGATGTTGTCGCGACCTCAGCTCATGGTCAAACTTCGATGATGGTCGATCTGTGCCGTCACTTGAAGACACACACTTGGAGTTGTGATCCTTGAGATCACGGACGTGATTTTCATCTTCTCCATTGTTAGGCAAGTGTTTGGGTCGTCTTCTCCACCCTTCACTCTAACGATCTCGACCTTAGCATCATCTACGACAGCGTCGAAGGAGGACGGCTTGTCAGAAATTTTGAATGACTTTTTGTCACCCCCCGGAGTACGGGAGGTGACGTGGCGGTTAAGTAGATTAATTTAATTGAGTTTTTGTTAAACTTTTCAATTTAAGGAATTAATTAATTATATTAAATTGCAATACAATTTAAAACTTTTGATCAAATATTAAAAATAGTAAAATCGGATAAGAAGGAAATAAAAAGAAATAAAATAATAGAGAGGGCAAGGAGGGTACGTGTTCCACAACATGTGCACACACATAGTATCGACAATAAATTATTACAGTCACAGTCCAATATGAAAAATAAAATCTAAATAATACACACCTTGATTTATTACAGCTACTAACCTACTTAAGATCATCTATTGCTCGCTAGTCTGGGCAGTAGACTCTCCGTCGATTCTAAGCTGGACTCCACCTAGAGGGGGAAAGGTTTGAAAACAAATAAAAAGTGAGCGAAAGGCTCAGTAAGACTATGTTCTAAAACAAATAAACAATTTGAACATGAAATTTATCTTTCAAAGAAATGATTTGAGGAACATAGTTAAATGAATAAATAAATTCATTTAAATAAATCTTATCAAAAATAGTTCGTCTAGAGAGTACTTTTTTATCTTTTTTGGGCAAACCATATTTATCACTACCGTAGTGGCCCAGCTGGGTTTCAGGACTTGCCCCCAAGGTCGCACACTACACGACCTGATCTCTGATTATGGCATCATGCCCTTATGTGTATTTATTATTATTTAAATCCTATGTTACCGAGTATTCTCAATTACATTTATTATTCGATTCATTATGATCATACAATTCTTGATGAATAATGAAATTTGTTAAGAAATTTATCTAAATCGTTCCTTGAAATTCATTCTAAAGAAAATCATTTTGTAGGAAATCACTTTGAAGGAAATCATTTTGAAAGAAATCATTGTGTGACCAAAAAACCCTTTTGAAGACATTTAAAAACATTATGTCATTTATTGAAAACATTTTAAAGTAAAATTCTTTAAGGCCAAAATCATTGAAAACCTGGCTATCAAGGAAGGGGTAGAAGTCCTACCTCAATACTCATGTCGGTGTCTTACACCGTAATCCCAGTTCGCTACACGTTGGCTCCGCGGAACCTCGAACAACCTTGATTCAATCCTTGAATCATGTTTATAGTCATTAATTCACATTCCCGAGCCTTCAATCCACTAAAAATCGAAGCTTGGCTTGATTTTTGATTCAAAAATTTAAGAAAAGAAGAGAGAGAAGGGAGGCAGGGAGAGTGAGACGAGAGAGAGAGGAAGATAGAGAGTGTGTGTGAAAGAGTTGGGGAAAAGGAGAGAGAGGGACAATTTAAATAGAAGAAGGGTACGACCAACACGAGAAAGCTGTGTGCGGTATACAATTTTCAAACGGCATGTATTTGGTATTTAATAAATAGTTTTGTTTCAAAAATTCAAAAATAACAAGTTAAACTGATCAAATTAATTTAACAGTCAAATTTATTAAGACATCATTGCAAAATATTTAGATTAGGCTCTAATTATGATTTGGCACACTAATCCACCATATTATACACTAAAACCACTAAATTAATTTTTAAGGCGTTACACGTTTGGCTGCAAAATGTGTGAATCTCGACACATGGACAACGGGGTTATCTAGATCCTCTCCATCTAATGCCAAAAAGGGGGTGGTGTCGTTCCCGCCGTCGATGTGTTAGCTACAAGGAAGCTGTCAAGAGAGAGAATTTTAGGGGAAAAAAGAAAAAAAAAAAAATCCAAGGGCAAAGTAGAAAAACAAATAAGTCAGAAAATTAAAATTGCATCTTTGTTGTTAGTAGTTTGTAAAGAGGCTGTTTACTTTCGAAACCTTAATAATTGGGCCTATATACTATAATTTCCCAATATTAAGGAGCAATACATGTTGGGCCTGAATGTATAGTGGCTGAGAGCAAATTAGGTGTCTTTACAAATACTGTATTCAACCACTTAGTTTTTCTGCCTTTAATTCATACTATGTTTATAACTAAAAATTCTATAATACCTTTAGATAACACTTAATTGTCTAACCTTGATCCAAAATACTTACGATCAATTATATTTTTATAACTTTTAAAAGTGATATGTTTCAAATTTTCTAAAAAACTAATAACATTGAAAAACAATGCCATAAAAATGGTATTTCTTAAATTGAACTGTGGCCTGAAGTGTTTATTTATAATTTATTTTAGCTTGTTTTATTTACACCAAAAGCAAGAGGCGATGCCCTAAAATAAGTTAACTGGTTTTGCAAGTATAGACTGGATGTGATGACCGGCCGTGTGAGCTGGCGTGAACAACCCAAAAACGCTGTGCTTTTTAAGTGTCGTTTTGATAGTTGTGGCTTGTTTGCATGGTGGATGTACGACGTCGACAATGGTGATATGGTTGCTGCCAAAAACTTGCAGATGGATGGACAGAGAGAGAGAGTGCTTCGAATATGAATCTCACCATTCCAGAGGATCCGATGACAAAATTTTCTTCTTGTTTGTTTTTTTTTTTAAAACGATTTTATTGTTGTTTGTTGCTGTATTATTTGTTAAAAATTGGTGTCGTGGAATGTAAGTGGATGGTTTGTACGAGTACAAAATTTTGCGTTGGAAAATATGTTTTATTTATTTATTTATTTATCGTTTCCAATAAAGTACGCGCAAGTTTTGTGCCAAACATGTCATTGTCATACTTACATGATCAGAAAGAGTGTTTGAGAATCAAATTTACTCTTAAAATTAAAAACTTAAATATTGTAGCAATTGAAACTTTGATGTTAGAACTTGATTCTCAAATACAGAGCAAAATGCTAATTGGACATAAATGCTTAGAGTTGTCAACAAACGAGAGCTAGGTTTGCTAGAAAATTACCCATTTTGTTTAAGGTTTGATCAGGAATTTAAATTTTTTATAACAAAAGTTTGAACTATGAGCTCAAACTACAAAACAAACGGGCTTATGCACGGTCATATTTGAATGTTACACCTAAAAAAAATTCATTAAAAGTTTAACCTAATGAGTGGAGTAGCCCATTCCTTTATAAACCCATCATAGCTTCCATTGTTGAATCCTCCATAGCACCTCCATTGCATTACATGGAGATCCCACCACCTTGTGCTCTCCATCGCATATCTCCGCGTTTCATGGTCTTCACAACAACGTCAAGATCTCTATTGTGTCTTTCACCTCGCATTATCGTGGAGGGAAGATCCACCTCGAGCGTTCATGAAATTCTTCTGTATCACGACCAAAGGCCCACACCTTCATTCGACACATCAAGGATTCATCTCGTGCGTACATTTGGCAACATCTGGGTCCTATCTTTGATACCACTTGTTAAAATTATGGGCTTGACCATAAGAGAATGAGGTTCTAATTCAAAAGGTTAACCTATTAAATGGAGTAGCTCATTTCCATATAAATTCATCATAGCTCCCATTTGTTACTGATATGAGACTTTATTTGTATCTCTAACAAGTTCTAACTGCAAAAATCATCCATCACATTAAACAACGTTTTTAATAAAAAACACTTTGTTGGTGAAGATTATCTGGTACAGTGGTCGAGCTCTCCAACTAGCTGGAAATTATGCCCATGGCTAACTGCCAAGCTATGTCATGTTCTTGTTCAGATATAGGTTTCCTTGAAGTTGGAAGTTCAATTTCTTAGGAAATGTTTCCATTCAACGCCTCAAATAGATTGATTTTCACCCTCTAGGGCATGAAAGACGTATGATGTGGCTCTCACTATAACATTATTCGGCTCTCACTAATCATCTTTTACGTTTAGCAATCCCGTTTCAAATAGTAGTTGAAACTACTAGAATGTAAAGCAAAAAAGCTCTCACATACTACAATAGAATCGTTTTGACTTTTAATTCTAACTATGTTACTAAACATGCTCATATATGTCATGTACACAACATAAGTTAACCACATATCATGACTAAATTGAATAAACCTCCAACAACTGCGGTCATACATCTTAAAAGTGTAGAGTTATCTTAGTGGAGTCTTTCAGACTAAGCTTTTTGAAATTTCAATTTTTACACTTTTTTTATGAAATATTTCAATTATGCCTCATATTATAAGAAAATTATATTTGTGTCCCACTTAATAATTAAAATTAATAACTGCCTTAATCTAATTAAAAATTGCCTCTTATTTTTTCATACCTACCCCATAGATGAAAATGGAGATAGGTACCCTTGAGTGACAATTTCTAAACCCATCTCCCACCTCGGTTGTAGGAGGTGGGGCAATGTTGTATGGTTGTTCATGCAGCTATCACTCTCTCTCTCTCTCTCCGGTGATCAGCCACGGCTTTGGTATAGCGAGTTATTCACAAAGCAACTCATAAATTGATTTGAAAATAATCTCCCCCTTAATCCTCTGAATTAAAAAATTAAATAGAGACTACCCCCCTAAGAGTAGGAGAAAAGTTACGTTCACTCCATTTCTTTGACAACTCAAAAATTGATCTTAATTTTTCTAACATGCAAACTTTGAAATCAAATGACAGAAAATCGCTGAAATCAAATGCAGTTTGAAATCAAACTGCATGAGAGGCCGAAGTTGTTGCTTTAAAGAATCGCTGCGGATGCCATGCCGCTTTGTTCAAAGCTTCCAGTTAGGTTGTGTTAAAGACCATTTGGCCATTTGTCGTGTCATATTAAAATTGCGCTTTGTTATTACCTTTATGGGGGAGGTTTATGGTGGATAACATTATTAATAACTACACTATTGAAATAAAAAAAAAATAATTGAACGAGGGAAATACAACAATTTGTTCTCTTTCTCCGGCAATGTCCTTCATCTCCGGCCACCTGCTTTGGCACCGACGATTTTCGTCTGATCCCCTTAAGATCTCAGCCCAATGGATCATTGAGCAAAAAACAAAAAAAAATCGACAAGATCTGCGCTTCTTTTCGCCACAAGATTGGTACTGGAAGGAATGAGCTCGACAGTCATGGAGGAGACAAAGCCTGGTGAGGTCGTGTGTGGCCTAGTTCCAACAATCCCTCTCTTCGTTGTTTCGTCAACTTTTCCGACGCTCCACGATGGTAGCAGTCATGGAGGAGATGAAGCCCAGCAAGATCGCGTGCCAACAATCCCTCTCTCCATTGTTCTGTCAACCTTCCCAATGCTCGAAGGTGGCAGTAGTCATAGAGGAGACGAAGCCCAGCAAGATCGTGTTCCAACGATCCCTCTCTCTGATCGATCGATTCATTTTGTTTTTTGTTTTTTTTTTTAATGTAAAATAATCGTGTGTGGAAGAGTCTTTTTGTTTTGATAGTCCTTCATCTTTTTTCTACATCAGATATTGATCTAGTGGTGTTTAACTATTCTCTATCGATAGAGAATGATGGTGTTCTCCACCATAGAATTTTCCTATTTTTAATTTATTTTTGTCTAGTGATTGTTTTGCTTGTTAATTGGAGTTGTTTCAAAAACTTCTTCTATATTATCTTTTTCTTATTTTTAATAATATGAGTTATGAATTTGGTATAAGATAAGGTTCTTATGGGTGTCAATATAGTTGTGATGTGCTAAGTAATTTTTTATACCAGTTATTCCTTCTTACAGTTTATTAAAATAAAAAAATGTTAGCCATTCAGTCATTTACAATATGTAATGTTAATAAAAAAAATTAACATGTGAAATGGTGATTAGTGTGCCTAATTAAAAATCTTATTACTATTTAATCATTTTTAGAGTTTTTGCTTTCCTTTTTTATTTTATTTTATCAAATTTATTTTTCAATCATTATTACTTATCTTAAAATGAATTTCTGTTCATATTTAATTATCTCATTAACTTTAATTGAATTGCACTACTTTTCCCTCAATTTACTTATCATAAACAAGACCTCACATTTGTTAAATTTTCAAAAAGTCCTAATCAGACAGCACTATTAGTTTTGACGTAAAAATTGATTGTGCCAGACAAACAACCCTTGAGAAAAGCCAAAGGCAACCCTTTGTCTTCTCCTTGAAACCACTCACTCACTCATTTCTGAATAAAAGAACAAGTCACTCAGGAATTCTCAGCCACACAATCTCTCTCTCTTTCAGGTTTTTCCCTCTCATCTCCCTCTTAAATTTCTGCTTCACCAAAACAGAAAAACCAAGCCATTTCCAAGGTTGAACAGAGGCGGAAACACCCATTTAGGCCACTACCTTCAAGTAATCCAAGGCTATGTAACACCTAAAAATTTAATTAAGTATGATTAGTATGCAAAATGGTGAATTAATGTACCTTAATGTAATTCAAACTTAATTTAATTATTTTGTGGTATTTTCAAATTAATCTCATTTTTAATTATTTTTATTTGTTATTTTAAATTTTAAAACAAAACAATTTATCAAACGCCTAGTATGTCCTTCTTTGAAAATCATATGCTAGACATGGTTTTCACTTTGAAAACTACCTTGTCTCTCTCTATTTATTCCCTCTTCCTCGCTCTCCCTTGTCACTCTCTCTTTCTCTGCTCTCTCTCTCTCTCCATCACTCTCTTTCTCTTCTCTCTCTCATTTTCTTCCAAAATCGAGCAAGGGCTTTCTATTTCCAGCGAAATTGGAAGCTAAGGAACGCGTTTGAGCCTCCATAAACTTGATTCAAAGATCAATTTAAGGTTAGTTTACTTTATTTTCAAAGTTTCAAATTTTTGCCCCAATTCTTCGATTCTCTTTGTAAGTTATAATCCAGGTTTCTTAGCTTAGAAACCCTTCATTATAAGTTTGTGGAACCCAAATCATCATGAACCTAAACTCGATTGTGTAAAAATCAAGCTAAACCAAGTTTTTACTTTTTTTTTGTATTTTTGGAATAATTTGAAAATAATTGTGAAACACTTGTTCAAAAGTGTTTAAATGTGTTCCAATATGTTTTTCTATCATTTCTGAACATTATGCATGCTTTGGGAACTATAAAAACAGGTTTAAAATGAGATTTGAGGTCGAGGAAGCCGAGGCTCAAATTTTGGAATTTTTCAAATTTCGATAGATCGGTAGGCCGGACTTGAGTTTAGTAGGCTGGATTCAAGAGTTCGGTAGGCTGGATTCATATCTTCAATAGGCCGAACTCAAGCGAGTTTGGCAAGCCGGACCTAGATGATCTGTAGGCTGAATAGAGCCGTTCGACAAGTCGGACCAGGGAATTCAGCAGGCCAACCAAACTTTAGAACAAATAATTAATTTTCATTGGTTTTCACTGTTTAAAGTATAAATAAAGACTTTAACCTTATGACATGATTTTGTGAACATAAATGACACACTAAGACACCATGAGTCCGTATAGCATTGTAGAATACTCTAAGTTAGATATTGACAGATCTAATTCATATCTAAAGTTGTTCATGGTTTAGTGAAGCTAACGTATAGCAGGTCGAGACTGCGGTATTTGTATTCTCGTACGGGATAATGAGATAGGACTCTAGTCTCTCTCCTTTGTCAGCCATGATTTTAAAAAGGGTTTTAGTCACAAAGAGTTTTCCTTTGAAAATATTTTAAGGAATAATTGAAAGGAATTTACCGATTATTTTCAATGACCATAATGAACAGAATAATGAATGTAAATGAAAACACTCGGTAATATGAGACTTGAATAATGATATAGAGCCGGATGTGTCGTAAACACCATTCAGAATGATATATTAGGGCATAATGCCATCCTCAGAGATCGGGTCGTGTAGAGTGCAACCTTGAGGGCAAGTCCTGAAACCCAACTAGGCCATTATGATGGTGATTATAATGGCTTTGCCTAAGACTAAATAATAAGATTGTTTTCGGATGAATAATGAATCAAATGGTAAGAATGAGATCAGTAAAGTTAATTTAATACATATTCTAATATTTGTATTAATAATGGATTTCTCATTAAAATATAATGTTTTTAAAGCTTAAGTCCTACTGAGCCTTTCGCTCACAGTTTTCCTTGTTTTAAAACTTTCCCCACTCCTCAGTGGTTCGCAGCATAGCGCTGAGTGTGATGCTACTTGGACATACCCATGGACTGTAAGATCTTTCTGTCCAGGTTATTTACTTATTTAAACAAGGCATGTAATATTTTAATCGTTTACTTTGGTTTGGATTGTGGTTGTATTTGTTTATGTCGATACTATGCGTGTGCACAAATGTGGGTTCAGTGTAGCCCGACTTTGTTTTATTGGTTTTATTTCTTCTTATTTTACTTATTTTGGCTTAAGGTTATATATTTTTAAAAAAATTAAATTTAGCAAATTTTCATAAATAACTCAATTAATTAATTGGTAAGTTTAATTAAAATTTGTTTGAATTAATTTAATTAATCCATCACGTACCACCTAGATCGAGGAGCGTGACAGGCTATAAGCATTTTAAATGATTTAACCTTCTTTTATGGGTTCTTATTGTTCAATAAATTGTTCAAATTTGTGTATTTACGTCTAGAGATTTATACTTATATGAACAGTTTTGTTTTTGACAAACTAATAATAAAAATATGTTGCATGCATTGATATGAGGTTATGCTAGTATGAAACGTGTTTGAATCACAATGAAGTAGTGTATCACAGTCGACTGACTTGCTCCTGAAATTGCTGTTTCAACCATCCGAGCCTCTTTTGTTTGCAATTGTGTTTTATATGAATTTTTTCTTCTTGTATTAATTAAAAATGATTGATAATACATTTTAACGAGTTTCATTATTATATGAATAAATATGGGATTTAGAGCGAGTAATCGCACGCTAAGAACCATGGATTATTACACTAATGAGTTTTAGTCTAATTTTGGGTGTTAATAATCGAGTTTACTCTTAAGGTCTAACCGTTGTCCTCATGGAGCTAACATTTAACAGAGCGGGTTAACGAGCGAGAGCAATCCATTGCTAGTACTCGAGGTAGGATTTTATACCTATCCTTCTTAGCCACAATATTTAAGTGTTTGGCCCTTAAATTATGTCCTTAAATGTTTTTAAGAATTAAATTATGTTTTAAAGTATTTTAAAATATGTTACTGAAGAGAAAATGCAGTACAAGTACACCCGAGTGAGATAATAAGTTTGAAAGGCTTTTAAACACCAACTAGTGTGAGAATCCTTGATTTGTTGTCCTTTAAATGCATGGTGCCACAGAGTTTAGATCATGCAGAGGGCGACCTAGGAGTAGATTCCAAAGCCTTGATCAGGCTACTTCGGTGGCATTCCAGGCTTTGCAATAAGTAATTTATAACTTAAGATTTTGTGATAAAACATATGAAGCGTTTAGTAAGATTCACCTTGTTCAAATGATCATATGTTGTTTATTTATTACATTTGATTTATTTGTAATATTTCTGCTTTATTAAGTACTGTTTTGAACTTGAAACCCTACTGAGCCATTCACTCACACTTTTCTACTTCTATATTATTTTAATTCCCCTTCCCCCTCCCCCCAGGAGGTTCATAGTATACAGTGGAAAAGATTGTTGCTGGATTGCTCGAGGAGTCCATGAGTAGATTTGAATATCTAAGCTTTTCATTAAGAAATGTAATAATAAGTCAATTTTAATGCACTTTGATTTGTTTTGTTGGACTATGGTTTGGATATTATTTTCTTCCTGTTTGAATTATATATGCATTACTGTGTGGTCCAATGAGACCCAAAAAGTATTTAGTGAAACTTTAATTTTTTAAGCCATCGATGTTATTCCAAAAATTCCTGTTGTTTATAGTATGCTTTATTTTATTTCAAGTTGTATTATTTATTTTAATTTGTTAACTTTGTTTAAAATTTTACAAAAAGGTTTGAGGAAATAAAGCATTAATTATTGGAGATTAAGTTAAATCTTAATTAATTATTTTTAATCAACCGCCACGTTATCATCCCGGTTTTGAAGGCCTAACATTACAGTAGGATATTTGTAGCCCTTTAATAAAATCCATGGAGATATCTTCCCATATCTGAGTTGGTACAAGGCAGTGGCTGTAAAATCCCACAGGTGTTTTATTCATTGTTTAAAGCATTTAACCCACATCAGATTAGGGCATGGTAGTGGAGTAGACTTTTTTTGTTAGTAGAGGTACTATATTATAAAGTACTAATAGATTTTATTGCATATATATATAATTTATATATTTTGATTATTGAACGGGGTATAACAATATAAATTTTTAATTTTTAATAAAGGAATAATTATAATTTTTTTTGTAAAATAAAAAAAAATTAAATTTTGTATAAAAATTTAAAATAAAAATTTAAAACTTTATAAGCTAAGTGGGATATATCAACAATACGTGATTCTGTCACATGTCACATGGGGCATAACAACTTTGACCTGCGCAACAAATAAGAAACATGGGGTAGCATTTTCGTCGAAACCAACATAAAATCTTCTTTATGTCCAGCCTCGTCAACTCTACGTTGTCCCCTCCCTTCTTGCAGTCAACTTGAAAGGCATATATCCATCAACTTCTAGGCCACTTTTGGTTACTTGTAGGGATTATTTTTCAACAGACCTTAAAATAATAGGCAAGGACGGCCTAGCGGTCAGAAATTTCTTACATCGTGACTTTACTGAAAACAATAATAATAAGTTAAGTCTCTAACATAGAAGAATGTGTCAGCCTAAATATTTAAAAATGAACTAACGTGAAAACCAATTATATTCAAGTGGACAAATTGGAGCCTGGTCTAATTAACTGATTAGTACTTAAAACTAACTAAATTATTTCTCCTAAGTACTCATAACAACCTTATTTCGTGTGAATACTCTTTTTGAACATAGCAATCCAATTTAACCTCAAGGATTATAGTCCTGCTTTCAACAAAAAAATAAAAATCAGCTTAAAAATATACTACATGTTAGATTAGGGTCTATAGTTTTAAAATTAAATAATTTTTTTTGTATATATGTTTATTTGCAACTTGACTAATGTGCATTCATCTTTTTTTAGGGGAATATAAATTAATTTTCATTTTCAAACATTTGTAAATAGTATATTTAGAGTGTTTGAGAACTAAATTGTGACATTAAAATTTTAATTGTTACGTTATAAAACTATAACATATTATAATATTTAAGTTTTAATTTTAAATTCTAACTTAATTATTAAACCTTTTATTTTTTTTTTTAAAAAAAAACTCAGGATTGAATGGTCAACTTTTTATGGTTGGTAACTAACTGGCGGCGGACCATTTGAATTGGGAATGACTTTTCTAACGACGACTAGTCTTACTGTGCTTGACCGTCTCAAACTACTTCTCCAAGGGATATCTTCCGAGAGAGGTCACCACCCCTTTTTTTTATTTTTTATTTTTTATTTTTCTTGATTTAATGTAGCACTTTATCTCTCGAACATTAGTTTAAACCAAAAACTTTTAACCATTATAGCATATTATAAAAGCTTTATATTATAATTTTTTTTATATTATAGTTTGTGGGAGTTTTAATTGTTTGTTGAAACAAACGCGTTAAACATCTTATGCTATGGCCCACCACAAAGTTGTCGTTTTCCCTTTCTTCCTAACAGATCTTGCGCCGTGAATGCTAACTTTCATCGTTGAGCGATACTAATAAATTAAGTCGTGCCGATCAAGGTCATCGATTTTAATGATGTGGCCATAGTCAATATTAATGTGTGTATTCTCTCTCTCAAACATAGGACTATTACACTAGGCACCGTCATGACCATTTCATCGCCACTAGAGTGCACGTGTTTGACCAAAATTTACATGAAACAAGACATTCATTCTTAACATTGGGAAGAAATGTAAAACACAGACAGCGATTCTTTATAGGGCAGGAATATTTGACTTGGTACTGTTGGGTAGGAATTGTTATTTAATTTTTGAATTACTTTTTAGTCAGAGATTGTGGGCTTTTAGTTAATGTGGTCGTTTTCATTTATCTGATGCATACTTTTTTCCTGCTCTCAAACATATTATACTAGCGTACATCATGATCATTTCAGCGCCTTTGATTTCATATCTTTGAGTAAAATTTATGGAAAGCAAAGATGCTCATGATGTCCAAGAAGGTGAAACAATGGGTAAGATACATTTATGCCATACAAGTAGGTTCTGTTATTTTACACAACGTATTTTTTCAACGGTTTGACCCACTATTAAATTAATTCTGTATTATACGCGGTAAATTTGAACATGAAAAACCACAAATCAAACTTCTAAAAGTTAATTTAATAATTAAAAAATATGACCTATCAGCCCTACCATAAGAGTTCCTATAGAAGGATTGTAAGAAACAACTTTTAAATAATTTTTACGATAAAAATTGTACTTTGACATTACCGGTAGGAATTGTTGTTTTAATTTTTGGATTAATTTTCTAACGATCTGATTTATGATAAAAAGCAGTTTTGTATCTTGAACTATAAGTTTTTAACATGAACACTAATATATTAGACTGTTAAAATATTAATCTAATAGATAAAGCAATAGATTTTATTAATATTGACATAGTATCCACCTAATTTTTAGGAACGACTGGATTGCCGTGAAAGTGCCATGGGTTTCGTGAAATCGTTTTCAACCATGAAAATAAATGTTTTTCGTTGTCATTTCTGAAGAGAAATTTCAGAATATACTACAGCCTTCCCATTTTTTCACGGCAACTTATTTTAAACAAGTTTGAACATCTAGAATCTCCAAGGACGTCCAAGACCACCAAACTCACACAACCTCAATCTCAATAGGTTTTTCCCTTTATTTCCTTCGGATTTCCAGTTGGGCTATAATAATAATAATAAGGGAGAATAGTAGAATTAGACCACTATATTTTAGGATTAAAAATAAATACACTAAAATTTAACAAATAGCTCATTTAGATTAAAACAAAATTTATTTTAGTATAGAATGACGTAAAAAAACACAAAACAACATGGAAAAAACGAAAAACTAAAACAAAAAGAAAGAAAAGAAGAAATAGAAAAAAAAAGAGAGTACGTAATTCTAAAAATACTATTTACTTAAATATTTTTTGGTGTATGCTAGTTGCTTACATTAAGAATTAAAATTGTGTTATTTAGTGTAATTTACGTTGCAATTAGTGAAAACTTAGACGCATGGCTTTCAATGAAGTAAAATTCCATGGCTTGCGATCTCTAAAAAAAAAAAAAGTATAGCTTTTAAGTAACAGCTTGTGTTGATCATATTGGACCATTTTTTTCATTTAATAAGAATGAGTATTGGTTTTTCTTTTTCTCCAAGGCCTTATTTTATTTTATTTTATATTTTATTTTACTGATGTCATGGGTAATTGACCCGATAACTACTTAATTTGCGGAGATAATTGCACAATTATCGTGGTTATCCTGTATTGTTATAATATAATTGCAATGTAATATGATAATTTGGAATTGCGTAATCAGAGTAGGATTTTTTTTTCCTAAAACAAAAGTTATTTCGTCATTTTGAACCTAGCTAGGAAATAATATTTCCCCAGAAACTTGAACATGACATATACATACATATAGACCATGAAGAAATATCAGTGGGATATGCTTTCTTTAAGTCTCATCAAAATCATCACTTAATCACTTTGATCCTTCTGTCATTATTGAGAGGGCAGTCATGGAAAAGGTATAACCCTTCTGTTTAGCAAAATGAATTTAAACTAGTGTGTACCGTGAACAATATCAAGTAAAGCTCTTCCATGTTATAGTATAAAATAAAATTATGTTGTAGTATAAAGCTCTTACATGGTATAGTGTTTGACTTTAAACTTATTTATCAAATATCTTACATTCATTGGTCAGGGAATTAGGTTTGTGTTACATATATAATAAAAATCAGATACTTCAAATCCCAATAATCTTTAGTTAAAAAAAACCCATCAGTTGACAACTTATAGGGTATTTAGGCGAGTAGGTTAAATATCAGTTTAGGTCTGATAATAGTAGCATGTGAGAGCTTTACACTGTTTACAGTTCAAATAATTGGTTTAAACTACTGTTGCAAACATCCTTTTAAGGCCAAATTGCTCCTTTCTTATAGATAAAATAAAGTATTTGGGCACAGGTTTTAACTTCAAAGTCGAACTACTACAATGTAAAATAAATATAAGCTATAATATAATGCTCTCATATGCCTATAATGTTTTAGTTCCGACTTCAAGTACTTACTTGATTCCCGGACACTTTAAAAATATTTTAATAAGCAAAACAAAATAGTAAAAAATAGATAAAATATTCTGTTCTACAGAAGGTGCTATGTTACCTCCTTGCCCAGCAGCCGGGTGTGTTGAAAAGTAAGCATGTACAAGGCCAAAAGACAAATATGCCCTTCTGCTTTGCCCCACTTACGACTATATATAGCCACATAAACTAGTGAATACATTCATCCTTAGCTTATTCAAACAACCCGAGTGTCAAGAGCTAACATATAGAATACCAGAGACATTTTCATCCCCAAAAAAATTATTATGGAGAGAGTTCCCCAAGTGAAATTAGGCTCAACAAGCAAAACAATCCCTGTTGTAGGCTTTGGAACGGCCACAATCCCAATTGCCAGCCCTGAAATCACAAAAGAAGCCATTCTTAGAGCCATAAAAATAGGGTACAGACATTTTGATACTGCAGCTATTTACCAAACTGAGAAACCTCTCGGCGAAGCAATTGCAGAAGCTCTTTCTCTTGGCCTCATTAAGTCCCGGTCGGAGCTTTTCATCACTTCGAAGCTCTGGTGTACCGAAGCTCACCATGACCGAGTCTTGCCCGCCATACAAGATACACTCAAGTAAGATCATTTTATATAGTAATAGTTTCATAATATATACAACAATATATTATATAAATGCTCAGTACAAGAATTTTTCCAATCTAACAACAATGTTGCAGGAATCTTAAGACAGACTACCTTGATCTTTATCTCATTCATTGGCCAGTGGCGCTAAAGCCAGGCTCAACTATGCCATTTAAGAAGAATGACCTTGTTCTCATGGACTTTAAGTCTGTTTGGGAGAGCATGGAAGAGTGTCAACGTTTAGGCCTCACTAAATCCATCGGTGTTAGCAATTTTTCTTGCAAAAAGCTCGAAAGTCTGCTCGCCACAGCGAAAATTGCTCCGGCACTCGTTCAAGTATATTTTCTTTTTTGACAAAATCCCCCCTATTTTTTTATTTTTTATTTTTTATTTTTTGTAGGAATTCTAATTATTTTTGTGCTATAATTTGCATTTTGAAGGTTGAGATGAACCCAGTTTGGCAGCAGAAAAAACTAAGAGAATTCTGCAAGGAAAAGGGAATATCGGTCGAGGCATATTCGCCTTTAGGAGGTAACAAAGGAGGATTTTGGGTGACAAATAGAGTTGTAGATTGCCAAGCGCTCCAAGAAATTGCTGATGCAAAAGGAAAAAGCATTGCCCAGGTAAACTTTCCTTCAAATTATTGAAATTTAAAAATATTTTCTCAAGTAGTAATAGAGGGATGGTACTGATCCAAATTTCTAATCCACCTTCTCTTTATATGTGAAGATTTGTCTACGATGGTTGTATGAGCAAGGGGTGAGTTTCGTTGCAAAGAGCTTCAATGAAGAAAGGATGAAACAAAATCTTGACATATTTGACTGGAAACTGACCCCAGAAGATTTGAAGAAAATTGACCAAATTTCACAGCAGAAAGGCAACCCTGCATCTCTCTTCATTTCCGATGAAGCCCCTTATAAGACTCCTCAGGAATTTTGGGATGGAGAGATTTAATATATAAACTCATAATACCAATACTACTACTAATAATAATAATAATAGCTAGACGTCATACCGAGAGAATAAATAAATAAGAGAGCCTTTGATTTGCAGATTCGAACCCAGTTCGAACCATTTTCCTGAATAGTTTCTCTCGTAAGAATTTAGATTTCCATCTAACTCTATGAATCAACTAGACACCAAGTTACTAAAAATATATTTTTGTAGTTGTGAGGGGTTCTGGAAAGCTACGTTGTTCTTCCTCTGGTTTCTTTGTATGCCCTTGTGGCCGTATTTCCTTGTTTGTTTGGTGCTGTCTTCTGCCTGTTTTCCACGAAATGATTTTAGCAGAAAATAAGAGAAAAAAAAAAAAAGTATCCTTTTTCAAAATAAAAGTCAAAGTTTAAAGTGTAGAACTCTTTGTATACGTGGATAGTCATTCAGATTATATAACACGTCTTTCATGTACTAGTTCGACTCTATTGACTCTAGATGCACGTTATTAGTATTAAATTCTGATGTTAATTATTTTAAATTGTCTTTATAATCTTCTTGAAAAGTCTTCTAATTGTATCTGGCGGCTGGCGTGCTAATTATTTCCATATAAAAAAATAATTATTGCTATTTAATTGTAAGCGTATAAAATATTGGCTACTTAATTTGAAGAATCAAACATACTTGTCTCATCTATATATGATGTCGTGGAAATAGATTTACAAGTAGAAATATGTATTAAAATACAACAAAATAGAAAAAAGAGGTGTGAATCATGTTTAGTTGTCATTGTAGATTTTCAGTCCCAAAGAGAGTGAAAAATCAAACCATGTCTTTTGGATGAAACGCTTATAAAATTATTACATGATTTTTTTTTTCTTTTTGAAAGGAGTTATTACAAGATTAAGGAAAAAAAAGAGACTGCACACATTTGAGAAAAAATATTCTAATAGAATAATTTAAAACAAAATTAATCAAGAGGGCCGTGAAAAATACCTAACTCAAGACATATTTGAGAAAGATTATTATGGAGGATAAATTAAAAAACTATTATGAATAATCAATTATGTCTGTCCATCAAGAATGAGTATTCAAAGATTAGATCTACATATCTCTCGTTGAAGTAAGTGTTGACATTAGTGTAAGTAGTAAAGTCAAATCCAACGGAATATTGTAGCAATTGTTGACTATGATTACTGTAGCAGTTGATAGTACTGTAACAATTACGGCGTACTGTAGTAGATACTGTAGCAATTACGGCTACCATAGCAGACACTGTAGCAATTACGGCTACTGTAGTAGACACTGTAGCAATTACGGCTACTGTAGTTGGCATTGTAACACATGAAAATTTCCCTATACATACTCCATTCTCTTACCCATTTTTGTATAACTGAGATTAAGAGATCAATATACTTTCTTTCTTTATTTTCTCTCTCTAAATTCTCTTACTTTGTTTTTATATTTCTTAGTTTTTTTTATGAAGAACAAATTTTTTTAAGAAACATTTACAATGCAAGATTTCCAAAAAAAGATATATAAGCAAAAAAGCAATAAAATAAAAAAGACCAACCAAAAGTAAGATTTCAAGGGTTGCAGTATAAAGGTTGAAGATTTGTTACTTCAAACCTTTTTTTTTTTTTAATTTTGTATTTTTAAAATTCTTATTATTAAAATATTTTCTCTTATTTTCCTTTTTAATTTTTTTTTTCAAATGTGTTACTCCTTAAACGCTTGTTATGTAGTCCTTCAAAATATTTTTTTATCAAATATGGTCTTAATTATAAATACTTTTAGTTTGTAGAAATAGATCTCATGAATCAACCATTTCTATCGAGGGAAAGAGTGTGAAGCACTAAAATTATTCGACCTGCTCTCTACATTTCATAATGTAACGCCCCATGGACGGGGTTGAAAAGTGAAAACTCTGGGAAGATGAAAACCGCATTTTGTTGGCAAAGCAAAAAAGAAAGCAAGCCTAGAGTTAAATAAAACTATATTCTAAAGTTAAAAAGTGCTCCATACATGCAAATTACGAGGTCTGGGAAGAGAAGTATTTCATTGATTTCAGCTATCCAGTATCAAGTTAATGGCCGATATAATTTAAATTTAATCTCTCTTTTTGTGTTGTTTTCATCTTAATTAATAACAGAATTGATAAAATCTTTTGAGCTTTGAGGTACACAACGCTCCTCCCAGCCCACTTTTAATATCGAAATAATGTCTAAATTAGTGTAAAAACTTTCGTGATGCAGAGAAATAATTTTGTATGCATAATAGTCTGGTATGGTTTTTAACTCTATATTTATGTTGTAATGCTTATAATTTTATGGAATAAATTATATTTCTATCTTTTTAATAATTATTGTTATTATTATTGTGCTGTCAAAATCTTGCATAAATTCAGTCATGCTTTCTTTATGTAATTTAATTGTGTTGCATAATTAATATTAATAATACTGAAATTATACTTGTTTATTAAGTTAAGTTGTTGCTGCATTATAGACATGAATCGAAACGGTATAGTAAATGCTTGGTACTAGATTTATTGTTGATAGATGATGACATAGTGTATTCTTAAATCATTTAATAAGACAAGGTTTTGTTGGAATTAACGTAAAATTTATTTTATTAAAAATATATTAATTTTGATTTGTTATTATCTTTTCTATCTTAAAATTATATGTTAGTTATAACTGTAGTGACAACGGTTACAATTGTTATAGTTAGTGCACCAAATCACTAATAAGAGGTGATTGTTTTATTGTTTTTATAGGAAGTCCCTTGAAGCATTATGGCATGTATAATGTCGCTCTCGGAGAACTCATAGAAATAATAAACATGCTTGTTTTAAACGAAAAAGGATGAACTTGTAAATAGAATTAAATTTCATACTAGTGACGAAAATACAAGGGATTCTCGGCGTTTTACCAAGTTTAGTTTTATGTTTTAAATTTTATTAAAAAATCACAAAAATATTTTTTTTGGTATTTAAATAATTTATCTTTTTAACGTAAATTTTGAAAGTCTTTTCACCCCGAAGTATACCTTTTTTGTAGATTCGAGCTCAGGCTCACTGAGACTTTATTACTTAGACAACCTTATATTTGAAGTTATATCGGACTCAACTTTCATGATCAAACACTAACTCATTGTGTGGACCAAGCACCTAAGGTAATAAAGCATTATTTCACAAAAATGACAACATAAATTGTAGACCAAGTTACTGACAATCATAGTATAATTTATAAGCCAGCATGTAAATACGGCAATTAGCAACTTGGAGGACGCGATGAGAATCTAAAGACTTGCTATATGACATCTACCTCCTAAAAATAAATATAACAAAGGTCAAAGCAAGGTGCAAAATTAACTTCAATCATAAAATGGTGGACCAAAAAAACTAAAGGTCATAAACATTTTAGAATAAATCATGGTTGTATCATGGTCTTCGTCCTCTGTCGAACAAGCACCTGTCCTCTCACTTAAGCAGTTCAAATGTCTAAAACAAGGTAGAACAACTTTTTAGGATACTAACACCACTATATTCCAACAAGTTGGGACAGAGATCAATTGTTTATAAGGAAATTGCATTAAATAGGATAGTTTTAATTCTCAATGTAAGCAAATAATATACTTTTAAAAATATTTAAGTACATAACATTTTTAAAATCACGTGCTCTTTTTAAATACTTAAATTTTCAATTTTACTTTTTTTTTTTTTTGACACCACACAGATAATAGTGGGCCAAAGTTTTTGGCCCATAGTGTTATCTATTAAAAAAGAATTTTGGAGTGCCCGTTTTGACGCCACTGATGCAGTAAATTGGGCCAACAAAGTGGACCATGGAGAAACGTCAAGTCCAAGCCTTAACGAAACGGGGGTTAAAATAAAAAGCAGACTCGAATACTAATATATATTATATATATAATAAATAATATGATATATTATATTATAAATAATAATTTTAAAATATAGGAAAAAATTATATTGTCATTATTAAATAAATATAAGTTTATTAATTTTTCTAAATATGGAGAAAAATTATGGGTAAAATTATTTGGGATCCAAAAAATCAATTTCATCTAGTGATAGTGAAATTGTAACACAAAAAAGCCTTAATAAAATTCTAGGAATTTTATTGGAAACGTTAAATCAAAAAATTCGCATACATGAAAACAGATATGAGGACAAGATGCAAGAATGAAAGCCAATATATGTTTCGGTTTATTTTGTAATCTTTTATTTTCTTGCTCTACGGTGGAACCATAATATTATAGCCATGTTTACATATTGCTTTTACTATGCTATTTTGCTATGCTTGTATGCTTTATGGTGTGATTTTCCACATATTTGATAACATATCATGTAGAATAGAGAGTGTCACTCATAAAATTGTTCATGCATGTTTTATGTAAATCTTGTTGTTTTAAAATATTAAGTAAGAGAGGGTTCTTGGTTAGGACCCATGGTCTCCGTTGTTGGTCCATATATGAAGCCAGGTGACGCTAACCTCAAGGAAGGTTGTTCACCACTAGCGGTATACTAAATTGGACTTCCTAAGGAAAATGTCTATGGGCATGATTTATGGTTGTACGCCCTGAGGCAGCCATTTACGAATCATGGATCATAAGATATAAGCAATGGTTATACACTTAAGATGAGTCTAATTATTAACCTCCCTGAGAAGCTATGTTAATTAAATTTATGACCAAATAAAGCAGTAGTTAGTAGGTATATACTAATCGGATGGGATCCGTGTTCCCGGCTAGTTTGTGTTTGACTACCCTAAGGAGGCTAACATAAATAGGGCTAGGAATTATCGCTATAATGAATGTGTTTTCTCAAGATTTTGAACATTAACATATTTGCATTATTATGTGCTTAGATTATTGAATTGTATGTTTGCTTATTATTAATACATGAAATACATTTATTGTAGCCAAAATGTTGAGTTCACTTAATATGATACTTAATAAAAGCACCCTCACTGGAGAGAACTTTAATGACTAGAAAAGGAACCTATTAATAGTCCTATCCTGTGAAAAACATAAGTTCGTGATGGACGAATGTTGCCCACCTGAACCCTAGGAAGGTGCAATTCCTAAGGAGCATCAGGCTTATACCCACTAGCATGATTCTAATGAGATTGCTTAGTGCTACATGTTAGCGAGCATGACCAATGTCCTGCAGAAGCAACATGATGAATTCTTGACTGCTATAGCCATGATGGTCAACCTTGAGGATATGTTTGCTGGTCAAGCCATATAGACTAAGCAAGTTGCAATCCGTAAGCTCATGAATTGCAAGCAAAAGCCTAGAACTCTAGTTAAGGAGCATATGCTAGAAGTCATGAGCTATTTAGTATAAGCTCAAACAAATGAAGCGGACATTGATCTAGGTACTCAGCTAGAGATGGTCTTTGAGACCTTGTCAAAGGATTTCATGCCGTTCAGGGCTACCTTTGACTGGAGTAATGAGGGAGCTTCAATCCTTTGAGAACATGCTCAAAAGATGCATAACGAATTATACGCCTAAGCCAAAAGCCAATCTGGCAATTGTTATTTCTTTTAAACCCAATTTTGGAAAAGACAAGAAGAATAGGAAGCAAAAGGCAAAGAAAGGATTGTCGAATATTCCTCCCAAGGCTGGGAAGAATAAAAGGAAGCAGAGAGATCTTGAAAAGGTCAAGTGCTTCCATTGTGGAGAAGATCGGGCACTACAGGAGAGATTGCAATGACTTCTTAGCTCGAAAGGGAACTGGAGGTAATGGTGATCTCTTTTACTTAAAAGCTTGTTTAGTGGAAGATTCAAAAGACACTTGGGTCATTGATTTTGGAGCCACAATCATGTTTGTATTTCTTTACCGGGTTTAAGGAAACAAGAAGTCTGTGTGATAGAAACTTCATGTTGAGGACAGGTGATAGAACCTTAGTTTCAGCTCAAGCAATAGGAGCATACATCTTTATGTTGATGAATTTAGGTTTATTGAATTGAAAGACTATTTTTATGTTCCTTAATAATAAAGTAATTATTCACAAAAACAAGTCTTTTATTTGTTCTAAGAACATAGATCAAAACCTTTACTTTATCAAACTAAAGATATACACACTGCTTGACAATAAAATTGCCAATAACTCAAAAAGATTAAAAACTTCTAACTCTAATAAAACATACATTTGGCATTTGCGTCTAAGTCATATTAACCTTAACAAGATACAAAGGTTGGTTAAGTAGAGTACTCTAACATGCCAAAGGCAAGAGTTTCGATGAACGAAGACTCCATTGTTAGTAAGTTGGAGACGCAACCTTTATCCGATAAAAGCATAATTCATAGACATGAAATCCATAGCTCTCTAACAAAGAGTTAATATTATCCTCACAAATGCATTATTTGGGAATTTGGAAAAGAACAAGGCCTTAGTCATCTGGATACTTGTGATAACCAGATGATTTTCTATTTGTATTTGTTATAAATGGAATTTTTCAAATAAGTAAAATAATGGAATTTTGAAATAAAATAATCAGAAAGTAAAATAGAACTAAGTCCTTATCTGATTATGGATAACCTATGGGGATACACATATGCTTGAGAGGGCATAGACAAGACTAATAAATAGTCTCGTAATACAATATATTATCAAGAGTACAGCTTTGGTTCTTTAACGGAGTGACACCAAAGTTAATAATTAAATAGATAACTAATCGAGAATTAATTTATCTATTATTATTAGAGATTGATAATATACATTCATTGGGTCGCAATGTTAGCTCACTTATTCCTTGACTAGTTGTGTAGAATATAGTTTACCATAGGTAATATAGGAGGTTATGCTAGATGTGTTATTAGACCTATCAGTGTATAAGCCTAACAGTCCAATTGGACTATGGTGGCGCCTGGCCCAATCTAGAAGGACTGTGGGCTCCTAGCAAAGGGATAGATCTAGAAATTGGTTAATTAATTATTTATTAATTAATTTCAAGATAATATTTATTCAAATTTAATTGTTAGGATTTTGTGATAATTAATTATTTAAAGAATTAATTTAAATCTTAATTGTATTTGAATTTGAATAGAGGATAATTATTCATAATTATTTAAGTTAGGTAATTATCTAGAATAGTTGGAATCTAATTTAAATAGAATTGTTTGAATAAGAATTATCCTGAAAGTTGCAAATAATCAATAATCCTACACTGGATGGGATTCGAATCTTTCTCTTATTGTGAAAGGCATGCATAGTGACAAGGAGATCATTGTAATTGACATGTGGACCACAAGGAGGAGAGAGAAAATCTTCTTCTAATCTTGATAGACTTTACTCCCTCTTATAAACTCTATATATAGGTGCCTCTCCTCCCCATTTATTCTAAGTCAAGAAAAGAGAGCTTTTGGTGCTTCTTTTAGAGTGAGAAAATTAGAAGAGAGTCTATGGTGAGTTTTCTATTAATTTGTGCACACACATACAACAACTAGAAGGAAGAGACATAGCATTGAGGATCTAAAGATTGAGATTTTTAGCCAGACATGCTGCTTCTGGTTCATCAATAGGTACGTTTAATTAGAATTCTATTATTTATAGCAACTTGAGTATGTTTCTAGGTGATTAATAAAATTTTTAAAGTTCTGTTGCATCATCAAGTCAACATTTCCAACATCGCCACCACTGCCACATCCTCATTTCTAATCACCCCGGTCTTGTGGTGATTAAATGTGATTTTTGGTTTTTTGATTTATTTGCAAATAATTTTATTAGTTTTAATCATTTTTAGTTTATTGATAATGTTATGTGTAATATTTGATTATGTGCTTAATTGAATATGATATGTGTAATATGTGATTAAGTGATTAATTAAATATACATGATATGTTTATATGGGTAATTGAATTTAATTTTGTGTAATATAGTATTATGTGTTGAATATTTAATTTGTGTAATGTGACTTATGAGTCATGTGATTATGTGATTTTGTGTAAAGTGAGATGCCTACCTTTTCAGGCCACCATTTAACTTACTTAAAACATCATTTTTTAACTTATTTCTTATTTTGTAAGAAAAATATTGGGTAAATTTTTTTCTTTAAACATACTGAAACTGTTGTGACTTTCGTTGCAACTGAAGTTGAGACACTGCTCAACACTTGATTTTAAAATCATTCAAAACATTTCTAGACTCGTCAAGAAACATTTGCTTTCGTAAAGCCTTTTGAACCTCTTTTGAAATTAGTAGAAATCTTTTTCTTTCTACAGCAAAAACTACTGTAGTGGTACTTATACCTAACCTTTGCATCTGTCAATCACATCACTATGCTCTTCAACCAATTTTACTGGTTTCTTGTAGTATTATCTATAGTATGAAGGAACTTATACTGAGCTTTCGCTAAGTAAGTTCAAATATAATCTTACCAAAAATTCATTATAAAACTTCTCTTAAAAACCTTTTTCATAAAACATTTTTTTATAAACTTTTCTTATAAAACACTTATTAACATTTTTCACAAAACGTTCTTTGCAAAAACATTACTTGAAAGGAATAAAAGCAATATCACAATGCATGATTCTATTTATGCTCATTTATGATCATCCTTTTATAAACTTCTTATGATCATTCATAACTTACTTAAACTTTTATCATCGTTCTTATCCTTCCTTTATCTTAAAGACATAAGTGTTTATACCAACATCATCAATCATGAAAACATCAACATAATGCTTCTCTTGTGAAAGACTTAAAACCATCGAATAAAGAAGTCATAACTTTAACTTAACTTGTAAACCTCACATCAAAAGGGATGGTACAACACTTATTTATTTTCTTTGTTTTATCTTCTTGTTAACTTTAGTAAGCATATCAAATGCTAACAAATCATATACTATAACTTAGCATTTAAACATTAAGCATAGCAAATGCAAAACATGTTGCAAAACATGACTTGATCCTTAAAAAATTATACATAATAAATACAAACATACTTTAATCATAATAGTTGCAAATATATTGCAAATCTTGACTTGAACTTTAAAACTTTATACATAACAAATGCAAATATAAGACATACTCAAAGCATTCGAAATTCATTTTCTTTATGCTATAGGTGAGGTTTGAAACTTACCTGGACTTAGCTCTAGCGTTCCTATTTTATTATTTTTTTTTTTTTATTAGTCGGCTTCTATATCCTGTTCAAATGATACTCGACTATTAGCTAACCATTCTTATTATCAATCTACTTGATTGATAACATAACTTAAACATTATTTATTCATTTCTTTTTAATTAATTTTGTATCCTATCGGTTTACCTTTCCCTTTACTTAACTTGAATGTCCCTTGGTTAAATTTCCCATCTTACTTGACCATTTTGTCACTTAACATATGACAAAATGTTTTTCGTCTAAGGGCATTTTGATAAATTAGAGGGCTCAGGTCCATTTTAGCAGTTTTTTTTAAATGACGATTTTACTCTTAATAGATTTTTTGTAAGTCGCGTAGTTCAAATGTTACGTGACTAAACTTTTTATTTTACTTTACCATTATGTTACTTATGGGTTACTATAAAATTTCCGCTGAGGGGCATTTTCGTGACTCAGGAGTTTTGAGGTCCATTTTGGCATTTTTATTAGAAAATGACTATTTTGCCCTTAACAGATCTTAGAAAACTTTCAGAGCTCGTTCTAAAATAAAACTTGCATTTCATTGTTACTCATAATATTAAGAAAAGCCAAACATCGGTTTCATTTTCATAAAAATGCTTTTCATTAAAACTCTATAGTTTAGACTCGTAATTTGAAAATCTTGGCGACTACACTCTAAACGTTCTTTTCTCATTCTTTTCTTGGAAAAAAACCTTAAATTCTTTTAAGCTTAACATTTATGGTTACTCACTGCCCATTACAGTGTAGAGAACTACCACTTCCTAGTGAAAAATACAATTTCACACGGTTTTACAGTTTTGGCGGAAAATATAAAATCTTGACATTTTTGCCCCCAGGACCAAAGATGACCATTTTATACCAAAACGTCTAGTTTTTGCAAAGATTTAAACTTAAAAAAGCTCCTTAGTTAAATTCAAAACATTTCATAATGTTTTTCTTTTTGCAAAATTTTGTGCTTAAAATCTCGCAAAAATTATAATTTGAAATTGGTATCCTTGTTTCTTTACCGTTTCAATGAGATTTATAACTTTTATGGTTTAACTTTTCTCAAAATCCTTCATCTTAATGGTGTTCTTGATAAGCCAAAACTAAAATTAGCATTTTTTGGCTTGCTCCAATCAAAATTCAAGCAGAATTTCTTCACAAAAGTTGTCTAACTTGATATTTTCAATAAATCACGTATTGAACCCAAAACTTAGTTCGGCCTCTAAGGGCCTTAAACATAAAATTCTTTAAAAATGCCCTTATACACATTTTTTGCAGCTTAACTTATCTTAGCTTGATTTCCTAAAGTTTAATCTCATGTAAACCTTTTTAAATATTTTAATCAATCACTTAACATATAAAATAATTATGCCATATAGTTTTCTTTTCATACCATGGTTAAAATTATTTCATCAAACACGTAGTTTACTTAAACTTAGTGCTTATGACAAAGTTGTCAAACTTTCTCTTTTAATCTTAAACTATAGTTTTTCGTCTTTCATCATCGTCATCATCAACATAACCCATAATAAACCATAAAGTCTCTTTTTACATGCCATAGACCATACTTAGACAAATACTTACAAAATCCCATGAAAAGAACATAATCTTTAGAGTAAAGTTTAAGGGTTTACCTAAGAATTTTGTGAGCTTTGTGATTTTCTACAAAGACTTAAGGTTTGGCCATACCTCTTTAACATGATTCATGGTGAAAAAAACCCCATTAAAAACCCACTCAAAAGCTTAAAAGAAAATTACTAAAACACTCAAAAAAAAAGTTTGGATTTATTCCTCTAAAGTTGCTAATTTTTGCTTCACAATACTTGAACTTAAATGGATGTATGTTTGTATTTTTGCAAAATATTGACAGAGACATGGGGAGGAGTGGCTAGTTTTTATGGAGAAGAAAATAGGTTTTTCTTAGCTTTCATGGAGAAATTTGATGAAAGAAAGATATTTTTTTTCCAATTAGGGCCTTATCCACTTAAAGATATCACTAAAGGACTAAATCGCGATTAAAAACTACATCTCATCACAAGGCCATAACTGGTAGGGCTGGCAGTAAACATGTTCGGGTCGTGTTCGTGTCAGCACATTTACAGCACGACACGTTTAGGCCGAACACGAACACGACACGTTTAATAAACGTACCAGAAATGCAAACATGAACACGACCCGCTTATGGCACACGTAACACGGCATGACACGATTAACACAATTACTAAGCGGGCCATGATGGATTGACATGATAACAACACGTATATAGCACATTTATGACCCAATTAACTAAAAATTAAAAAATTAAAAAAAAAAGCCAATAAAAAAATCAACAAAAACACAATATCTAATTAATACAAACCTACTACAAATATTTTAAATATTTTTATTTTTAAGTTTAAATGTATTATAAACGGGCGAGTCGTGTTGTGCCGTGTCGACACATTTACAGCATGTTTAATTAAACGTGTTAAGGTGTGTTAGACATGTTAGTACGAATCTAGCCCGTTTATTTTCGTGTTATTCATGCCAACCCATTTATAACCCAATTAATAAACGTGCAGTCTAAACCCGTTTATCTCATGTCGTTTTCGTATCGTGTCATCGTGTCGTATCCGAAATTGTCGGCCTTAATAACCGGTTCTACAAGGCAAAGATGTGAAAGTTTTTCCACCTTTTGGGTGTCACCTACTAGGTCCCACTTGATTTTTTCATCGTCTAAATCTACACTACACAGTATTGTCTTATACTGTCAGTGTAAAATTGAGGAGATATTCTCTTTAACGGTCTAAAATTATACTGACTTACTTTTTATCCATACTTCTCTAATTTCAAAATTGTAGTTCATCTATATGTGTTTACACTTCTTTTTTTTTTGTATAATTGTATCGTATTGTGTACTATTCACTTCTAAGTGTCTCTTTAGACTGTATTCCAACATCAGTTGGACTGTAAACACTAAAATACTTACCAATCTAACTGACTGGAAAACAGACAATTTCTATTCTATTCTG